>OZ023215.1:33534376-34059353 GCA_963995525.1 Escarpia spicata
GCTGCATTAATTGCTGCATGAGATTATTGTCAATCATGGCACCTATCTGTTAATACTAATAAAACAAAGGTTATTGTGTTCTCTCGTGGAAAGTTCAGATCACACAGAGTTCTTGTTTGGACAAAACAAGTTAGAAATAACTTTTAGCTACATCTATTTAGGAACTAGTCTAACTATATAATGGACTGTTTTAACAAAGCCATAACAAAACAAGTTAAAATAAGGAAGCTTGATTTACCGATAGACATACAGTGTGGATTGTTTGACCCAGCTTGTAATGCCAATTCTGCTATATGGTAGTGAAATATTTGAAAATTCTACTAAAACTTAACAGGAACCCCACAAACTGTACGGTATATGGAAAAGTTTGCAGACAAAGTGTGACAACAGTTATAAAAAAGGGAATGATACATTTTGGGGATACTTAATTGAAAGCAAACAAAGCAAGATATCTGATATTATGTTTTATTACCTACACGACGCAGTTAGAACTTAAAATGAAAGATATAAACAGACAAACATGACACAATGAAATTCATGTAAATAGGCCGCGTTCAAATTACAGAATATTTTTAATGAAGTAGGACTCGAGAAGTATATATGATCTAGTCGACCCCATCTGACAGAATCAATTTATGTACATTTTGTTGTGGCAATCACAAATTACCTACTTTTTGTTAGTATCTCCCTAAAAATGCTCAGTGTCTCTGTAAATTATGCACAACGGAGAACAAGGTGATGCATATCAGTATGCACTTGTATGTCCATCACTAGTAGAAGAAAGATCAAAATAAAATAAAAATACTTTCGAATCAGACCTAATACTTTGAAAATGAACCAGATGTTTAATGTACATAATGTGAAACAGCTGACAGATCTTTCCCTATTTATTAATGTAATCATAAAACAATTTGTCTATCTAACAAATTCCCTGTCAAAATTGTGAATTGCGTAGAAGAAACATTGTAGGTTACAGTTAATTTACTAGTGATATAATTACTGTAAACGAGTTCAAATTGTACCATACATGTATAATACGTGGTTTATTTATATAATTTTATAGTATCTGGATTGCACTAGTGATTATAAAATTATCGAAAACACTTAATACAGTAAGGTCACTGAATGTTTTATGCACTGTGTGCTGTTTATGTTTTACATGCTGTAAATATGATTTATATAATAGAAGTCTGGATGTCCTTAAGAATAAAATATGTTCTATTAAAATGTACTTGAGAGAGAAAATCCTCTCATAATCCGCAAGGGATCATCAGGCAAAAAAATCATTATTATTGTTATTGTCACTCTCCCTCCGCGTATCTTCCCCCTTCATCTCCTTTCCCACCTCCTTCCTCTCCCGTCCCGTCCCCTCCTCTCCCTTTTCGTTTCTCTCCCCACTCTACCCCTCCATCCTTATCATCCCCGTCGCTCTCCCTGTTCCCCTCTCTGTCGGTCCCATTCACCGTCCTTCGTTCCCTCCTCAATTTATCTCCGTCCCTTTCGCCATCCTTCCCTCCCTCTCTCCCTCTGTCTATCCTTCTCTCTCTCTCTCTCTCTCTCTCTCTCTCTCTCTCTCTCTCTCTCTCTCTCTCTCTCTCTCTCTCTCTCTCTCTCTCTCTCTCTCTCTCTCTCTCTCTCTCTCTCTCTCTCTCTCTCTCTCTCTCTCTCTCTCTCTCTCTCTCTCTCTCTCTCTCTCTCTCTCCTTCTCTCTCTCTCCTTCTCTCTCTCTCTCTCTCTCATTCTCTCTCTCTCTTTCTCTCTCTCTCTCTCTCTTTCCTTCTCTCTCTCTCTCTCTCTCTCTCTCTCTCTCTCTCTCTCTCTCTCTCTCTCTCTCTCTCTCTCTCTCTCTCTCTCAAAAACACACTCTCTCTCTCTCTCTCTCGCATCCACTGGTAATTGGGTGCGGTCATGGATCTTTGCACATTTCACACGAATGACAAGGCTATTACTATATACATGCAAACTGTGCTTCGTCCATGCACAAACAATGTCATGGTGCATTACCTCAGAGACAATGCAATGATTCAACTACCGATGAACATGCTAGGTATCACGTGCGAGCCAACAATGGAATCTTCTTAATATAACTACTTCTGTCGAGTTCCACCTGACAGGTGTTATACACGTGTGACTGAGAAGCGTAAAACGACCAATGGGAATGCAGTGATTAAAATATAGGTGACACGACGGGTTTCAGTATAACAGCGACTTAACTAGTGGATGGTTGATTTGCGTGGATGCAGTCACATTCTATGTATGTAACAAACAATATTCGCTTGACGCACGATATGGTGCTTCGTGCAACAGGTGGTTGCAACTGTGGAACAAACTATAGGACATGAAAACAAATGCCGGAAAAGACGGCGTAAATGGGTAGCCATTGCAAGATGGCTGCAACAACGCCAACCGAAGGAAGGTAGTCACTTTGGATGTTTAGAACGGCAAGTAGTTGTAGACTGTTTTATATATACCTTTGGATACAACAAGACAATTCGTTATTGTTGACTAGTCTGTTCACGGCGGCAGGCACGCGCGCGCAAGAAAAGAATATGGTTATTGTGTTTAAACGTTACTTTAGTATCATATCGTAATGTAGACACATACATAGACAGACACGTACATACGCACTAGCGTGGTGTGTTCATAGTACATCTTTCCAATCAAAATGCAAATAACCACACGCTTGTACTTGGCAAATTATAGCTAGAATATTTGACTGATCAAAGTACTAGAAACAAATGTATGGTCACTTAAGGCACACAACATCAATGCACTAATTGAAACTTTTATTAACGCAACTCACCACAGCAGAGTAAACATAAGTTCTCACACCATCTCTCTACGTTTTGTTTTAATTCACCATTAATACCGCTCTGTGTATTGTATTTGAACCGTTGTTAGTGTAATACATACACAATAAATACGATTTGATTTTTCGAAGTTTCCCGACTGTGTGCTGCCATATTGGATTCGCCCCCTATCGTCGTCAACCAAAACTATCCATGAACTTGCATACATCAGAATACATATAATAGATTAGTAATATTATTTATGCCGTATATACATACGTTTACTGCATCATATCATGTAACATAACATATGAGCAAAGTTTTAATACCATTCTAACAAATAAATAACTTCACTAGGTGTAGATATGCAAGATTAATTAAAGTTGACGTTCACACCACATATTTCGCCTGACTGTGTTTGGCTGATTATAAAAGCAGGTAAATTTCCTATGTTAATTGCAGCTTGACGCGCTCAATATATAGGGTTATATCACGTGGCATGGATGACCACACCGGTTATGGGAACGCCGGGAAGGCTTAGGGGCCGATTTAACCCTCCCTTGCAGAGTGCTACCACACGGGGTGGGTCAACTGTGAGAGATCAGGACTGTGACACTACTCTCCAGAGTAGGGTTGTAAGGAGCTCCCAAATGATGTCCCGAGCCAATCATTGGTGCAGTTAGCTCTGCATCATAGGCAGTAACGGCTCAAGTGTCTCCCACTTCCTGATTCTCTCTTTTTGTCTTGCAAAAATGAACTTCAATGTTGCTGGGCCATTTTCAAGACCTGAAAAGTAAAGTGAATAACATCTTACAGGTCCTCTTCTGGCTTGATTAGGCATTACTGCCTCTTACATGCCAGCTCTCACTTTTGACATCTGCTCGGACTGTGCACATGTGTCTGAGTCTGGCACAATCCAAGATAGGAGTGGGGCAGTATATTTAGTTTAGATGTTGCCATAACTTATCTATCTATTTTGGCGTCAAATGACTGCTCCGGTGAAGCGTCAACCACAAACTGTGGGAGACTGTTTCATACGTATGTGCGTCGGTATATAAATGCGTTATTTCTAATATTTAATCAGCATTTTTCTTTAACTATTTTTAGGTGGTGCCATCTCGTATGTGCTTTCGTTATCCCTCAATGTAACCAAATTGGATGAGACTGCTGGATCATAGTTCCCTGTTAGTATCTTATACATTCCAATCATATCTCTGGGGCGACGTTATGATCAAGTTGGAAATTTCAGTCTCTGTAAGCGTTCTTTGTATTCAAGGTCTTTGAAACAAGGAATTAATTTGGTTGCTCTGTACTGAACATTTTTAAGAGCTGTAATATGTTCCATTAAGAATGGACTCCATATCTGATCAGCGTATTCACGGTGTGAATGTTTTGTCCATGCGATCCAAAGAATCCCCATCATCGAGTTGGCTTTATAATTTTTTCTGACATTCATGCCTCAGAATTAAGCGATGAATCGAAAGTGACTCCAATATCTTTCACCTTTTCCGTACTTTTAAGTGTTGTCTGGTTGCTTCCCAGTGAATAGCCTTTATTCCTTGTGGATGATGATCCAATTCTCGTATGGTTACATTTATCTGGATGGAATTACTAAAGTGATGTATCTATCCAGCGTTCGGCAGAAATATGATCTTGTTGCAGTTTTGTTCAGTCCTCTTCGGTATAAATAGGATAGAAGCGCGTAATATCATCCGCAGACAAGAAAATATCAGAGATTTTTATAACATCACGTAAATCATTTTTAATATAACAAAAAGAAGGGGGCCAATCACTGATCCTTGTGGTATACCACTGATTACCTCCTGCTAAGTTGAACATATGTTATTTAGTCTTACTCGTTGTCTTCTATGGGCCAGCAGAGCTGTAACCCAGCTAAGAATGTTCCTTTTTATTCCATAGTGGATAGTTCTTTACACTAGCAAAGATAATCGTAACATGAAACGCATTAGTTGCACAATAATATATCAAACCTTAAGGAGACTGGCTCCTGTCTCCTTAAAACACCTGTGAAATATGAATCAACAGTCCCCTGTACACGGTATATATATATATATATGGAACTTCACTATGAATGTCACCATTGGGACTGGGTAAAAGTAACGTGAATAGCATGGTGACCATATTAGTGGGACTAATTTATTTTACTTTAAACTATATATGGAACTAATTTGGGACTGTCCTAGGGTGACCTAACTTGCAATGTGGCTATATTAATGAGGTGACCTTAAACCGAGGTTCAACTGTAACTACATCACATGTGGGGATGTAGATTCTAATTCGTTTTAGGCTATATTTTACCATTGTAACTGCCGATCACTAACATTGTGTATACCATTTCGAAAGATGTGTATGTCAAAATCCGGAGTGTCTGTTTAAATGATAATGTACTTCCAACCTAACTGAAATCCTGAGATGTTGTCCAGTTAGGCAAACTATTATGGCATGAATATCCCCTCCCTAGACTTTATCCTAGTTGTTGTGTAGCAGTATGCTTAGAATGACGTCTTCCTTATTTGTTGTCTCCATACCTGCTATGGTCCTATATGTATATTTGATTGCAGAGGCATGTTTATTGTGCTTAACTCTTCTGCTGACATCAAAAAGTATATTGGCTCTCTCTCCTAGGAGGGCACTTAGAGAGGAGATGGCAATGCAGGATCTTTCATAAGTCAAGGGTAGTCTGATAAGATCGCCTTAAGTATGCCTCTCTAGGGATGTAGAAAGTTGACTGTTATACATAGTGGACAGGGACACATGTCACGCACACGCACAAGCACTCGATCATACATGCACAAACATGCACACACATGGTGTCATTCTAGTGGATGTAGCTGGTTTGTTTAATGCTTTTGGAATGAACTTTGGAAATATTACAATGTGTTAGTAAGACTGATGCCGAGACCCCCACACTCATGTAATGCTTGATCACACTTGCCCACAGAACTCCCTCCGTACTTTATAGATGGCCCATTACATAAAGTACACCTATGTTAACTGTCAGTTAAAAATAAAATTTGAATTTTTCCAATATGTAATACGAATATGGTTTTCTGTTACAGGAGCGGGCTGGCGGCTTAATATAGCAAAATGAAGATATATACAGTTGGGAGCTGAACACTGCACAAGTGGGTTTATGTTTGTTCAGATAGTTTCGTAACAAGTATATATTGTATTATTTTTCTGTCAAATGATACAAACATATGATAGTATCTTCTTTGTGAAACATTAACATTTGTTTATCAAATTTCAAATATGTGTATGTACCATATGACTTTTCCAACAATGTAAACACTATATTTGTGACTGAATGCTGTTAAGAGTATTGTGTTGTAAATGCAGGCATACTATGTCATTTCTTTATTTTTAAAAACTGTTGAACTGTGTTGTTTATGACAATAGTGTTTCAGTGTTGTGTGTGGCAGGTTCGAACCTGCTGGTGTTCCGTATCAATACACTACTGGTTGTGCACACACACTTATTCATTCAGTAACTTAAGCCGTTTACAATAACTCCACCTAAAGTAACTTAATTCTAAGCCAAGTTAATTCCACTTAAACAACTATTGGAAATAGCACAGCAAATTAGCATGCCACATATAACATGGTAATGGCAGCTAGGTAGGAAGACTTCAGAAGGCTGAGCTGACTCAGTCGTGAAAACAAGGGTGGAACCCCAAGTGGGATGAAAATGTAGGAATTTACACAGAAGTAGTTTTAAATTCACAGAGAAAACCCATCAACAAGGGAGTATTTCAACCTGAAGATGGCATGAATACAACACTTCACCCCGCAATATCGCCCAATTGTATATATCATAGCACACCAACATGTGATGCAAATGTTGCCTATGTGCTATGCAGTGAAAAGATGGCTGGATGACATGGTTTCTACAGAAATATGTCAGCAGGCGACCACATGCTTAATGTTCGACAATTACAACTGTACTCTAGTATGAGAGGCTATTCTGCTGATACATATATCTTCTGGGGTGTTTGCCAAGGATAGGTGCAGTACGCGGATGTGTAATGGAATAGTCAATTTTGCAAGTTTTAAATGTGTAGTTGTTTGCAGAACTTTGGATAATACCAAAGTGTATTAATTAAATTAAAAGAAATTAATCATGTATATTGCAAGGTATATTATGTCCTGACGTTAGGGTTTCTAGGTTATCAGGGTTTTATTGTGTCATATGAACATTTGCCATAACAAGATAACATTTTTGTAACAAATTTATTGACACATCTATAACCATGTACACACATGCTGAATAATACTAGGCAGTGGTAATCCGTATGACAATATTTTCAGACAAACATGTGTATTAAAACAGGCACTTTTACTTTACCTCTCATGATCAGAGGTAATGAGCGACCAGTCTTTTTGTTTACACTTCTCTAGATTTAAGTACGAATCGGCTTGCTCTTTGCTTAATTAACATAAGGTCTTGATGTATTTACCATAAAGGTGTATTATATTCAAAAATACGTGGCCAGTAACATCTGTATTGTTATTGCCACCTTGAGATTTTAAATACAAATTTTTAAAGACAGTGTTACTGAATGTCAAATGTTTGAAACAAGTTCAAGTTAGGGAATAACAAAATAATGTTCTCATTGAGGAAACGTTGTGTTTCTTTATATCAAAATAAATAATACACAAGTTACTATTGATAGTATACATATTTGAATCGTGTGAACTTTGCTTGTTACCCCCAATATGAAAGAAAATCCAACACTACCCAGCTAAATGTAGATCTACACACCATAAACTATTTTCATCTTGGAACCAATGAGCATCTAGTTTTCACCAGGTCAGATATCCACAGCTAGACGAGCATGTCGATAAATCTTTAAATAATTTACTACTTAAACCTAACGTTTCATTACCGCATGTTTTTGACATTTTCATTATAACATACTGGCATCTAAAATATAAGGCAACAATGGTGTATTTTAAACTTAGATGTCATTAAACCACACATGGTTCATCCAACTCTACAAAAGCAGGCTTGGGACATGTGAAATGTTGCACTTTTTAATGAAATACATCATAAGATTTCTTTCCACTACAACTCTGTTTCTGTGTGGAAAAATATTCAATATTTGTAGTTGGCATATTTGATATATGTGCTCAATAAATACTTTGTATTAGACCATCACTTCTGTTTGCATGATCTAATGGTATGATTGCACATAATTACCTTATCACTCCATCGTATCAACATTGCTTTGTGAATCTGATCTTCAACATTCAAGGACAACAATTTACTGGTAGAAAATGTGTACAAATCAAGTAAAATTATAAAGAATTCATAACTACAGGCTAATGGTACAATTCATTCAGACATTATTTAATCTGCTATTTCGCATAGACCTGATCTACACATTTCATATCTCTGTAGCTACACACAAGTTTATAGTGTCTAGATTATGTTGGCAATATTGGAAATACAGTGGTTGTTTCTCTTGGTTGACTTGGCTCCGCTGCCTAAGTCAAAATCTACTCTTCAGCATTACATATTACAGCATCAGATCTAGCAGAACCAACCAACCAATACTCCAACATCTCCCTTCCTGTTGCATAGGCATTCACCTTCATGACATTTTGTTTGCCACTTCTCACAATTTCCGATACTTTATAAATTGATCAGTCATATAATAGACCTTTTTATTATATACATTTTCCAACCAGATGACAACAAAACTGCTTTTCTTGTAGTTGTGTTAATAAGTTTCAAATCAAGAATCGACCAGCCGAGATACATAATTTTAATCGGTTACATTTCTGTTAATAAAACTAATAAAGCTAACAAAATAATAAATTTTTTGTTTAAGAAAATACTGTCTGCAACACTGGCCCCAAAACATAAATAAACAAGAACAATTTAGAGATATATACAATGTAGGAGTTTGTTGGTTTTGAGTAGCCCAAAGATACACTGTAGCAACTGGATGGCAGCAGCAATGAGGGGTGTCTGGGCGCCATGACAGCATGACAGCATACCCCGACAGCATCAGTGGTGAGGTCAAGGGGTCCGGTGCCCTGGATGTACAGGTTGCTGACACAACCCTCCTGCATCTTCTCGTGCTGGCCAAATGTCATGCTGTCATGCCGTCCAGGTTGGACACGCCGCCTGAAGCATAACAACCACCGTCAACCCTCTGGCAACACTGGTCAAACATGCTACAGTTAACCTATCCACACGTGACCTGTTGCCTAGCAAAACCTCTGTCATGTCATCAGAAAACATGTGGTGGTTTCGGACATGCTGTTGAATATGTTCTTGAAATTCTGGTCACAAAAGTGTTTCTTAATCACAAAATCAAAAGGCAAAGTTTGTAAATTGACAACTGTATGTGGGAATTTTTGATTTATGAGATGTCATGCAGCAAAAGCAATGTAATTCACGTATATACAACCATTAACAAGATTGTTGGCAAAGCAAAGCTTGACGGAGGTCACGTACAAAATTCAATTGTGATATAAGCAAAACCGCGATGTAGTGGATACATCCATTATTACAAACTAACAAAAATACTGGTCCATCAGAAGGGATCACTTGGTTATTTGTATAGTGATAATGTTCATGGTTAATTAACAAACCAAGTGCTTAGTTTGGTATTTTGTGTGCATCATGGCGCTACCCACACAGACGCAAGAGACGATTTCAAGACTTATTTATACGAGACATTTGATGAAGATTGCATAACTTGGGACAGTTGTATGCAATGCCATGCATGTTTTCTATAACTGTTCCTTGCTACATTTTTAAGTACAAGATATTTGTGAAACTTACCAATATACAAGTTGCCGCGTGTGTTCAGCATGAGTAATACCACTCCAGATTCTCCCTTTACAAAGCTGAATCTGCTAATCTCAAGAGTTCCTTTCCTCCCAGTTCTGAAGTCAACAACATCATCCATATTCATCTACTCATACCATAGCTGATATAAGAAATACCTGGGTTTTATTTTTAAACTGAAAAAAACGCTTTAAAATTCATATCGGTTAAAGTATGATCTATAATTAGCTATTAATATGATGAAAAATCAGTATGTTTAAATGTTGTGAATCTTGCATCACCATTTTTTAACTGGAGTCTTCAGTTGCCACCATTTTGCACATAACAGATTTTCAAACCTATTTTGTTTTATTAAAATAAGTGACACTCCACTGGAATCGAACTATGGGAAAACAGAATAAATGATGAGATGTAATAATTTGTAAAGATTGTTAAGGACTGTTAAAATATATAGTAACCACATTGGTTTCAAAATATTTATTAACTGGATTTAACTTATTATTATCTTACCTTAGTTTGATTGGTTTGAAATTAAACTAATTTACTTAATTTAACTAGACTTTTCTTACACAATTTACATTGGCACCATCTTTGAGCTGGTTTAAATCCAGATACTCTGTGCATTATAAAATGCCTAATTGATTATATATGAAATATAATATTGTTCATGGCTCCAAGATTCCATTAGACTACAAAAAACAAATTTCCTTTGTTTAAACATTTGCTCCAAAATTTATTTCTTGCTGCTTAATTTACTATATAATTACACGTGACTGCACTGGCGTGACGTGCTATGTGCCTACATAATATATAGTAACCATTGTAGCACATTTATCTAGGTGCATATACTTGCAGCAGACTATGTTCTCTTTAATGTGTATCTAGTTTAATTCAAATAACAATTCTTGGACCATCATATAGTGAAAATGTCACAAACACTACATTGTTCGGGAGAATAAATAGTTCTATGTCAAGGTTCATAACCGATCAATATCCTAAACACTTCATACATGACCTGCCATAGCGAACCAGGTATTACGTTGCACAGGTCTATTTTGTACACAAACCAAAAATAACTATGTAAGTCATGTTCCATCAATTTTGTGATTTTGGCATAAATACATACTTTATAATCTTATATTCCAATGTCCAGTTTATTTTCTTTGACAAGTAATCCAAAACTAATAAAACACATGTACTTATGAACCCACATATTAAAAATTCCAACAGATAATATCGTTCAAAATGAGTTTTTCAAAATATCACTTTTTTAAAGTTTGCTTCAATTTTAGCTATAAATCACAAACTACTGAAAATATTTCAATAAATGAGGTATCATTTTAAAGCTCAAGTTCAGTGGAATCAAAAAAGGTACAAAACTCAATTTCACAATTTTGCAATTTAATATCCACTTAACTGTGGCAGGCCATATATGTAAAGCTTGAACATGTTCCTTTGAAAGGCTTGTACACAATCCTCTGCAAGGCTAGTACATCATCCTCTGCAAGACCAGTACATGATCCTCTGCAAAGCTTGAACATGATCCACTGCAAGACCAGTACATGATCCTCTGCAAAGCTTGAACATGATCCTCTGCAAGACCAGTACATGATCCTCTGCAAAGCTTGAACATGATCCTCTGCAAGACTTGTACATGATCCTCTGCTAAGTTTATAAGGGGTCCTATGTGAATTAACACAATTAACATAATTATAATAACAGAAATGTCTTGGTCTTTGTAAGGTGTCAATCTCATTAATGGTCTTACAGGAATGTTGAACTTGACACATACCAAGTTCAAGAAGAGTTGGATCTGGCATGGGTTGGATCTAACATGGGTTGGATCTGGCATGAGTTGGAAAAACTGGTATGCCAACATCATGATGTGGTCCTGACATGGTAGGAATGTATAATGACAGAACTGCACTGGTCATTGTAAGATGTCAATCTCATTAGAGGATGTGGATCTTTCATGAGTTAGATCTCTCATGATTTGGATCTGACACGGGCTGAGTCTGGGTCTGGCATGAGCTGGATCTGATATGACTTGGATTTGTTATGAAATGGATCTCTCATGAGTTTGATCTGTCATGAGATTGATCTGTCATGAGTTGGATCTATCAAGAGTTGGATCTGTCATGAGTTGGATCTATCATGTGTTGGATCTATCATGAGTTGGATCTGTCATGAGTTGGATCTGACATGGGCTAGGTGTGGCATGAGTTGGATCTGTCATTAGTTGGATCTGACATGACTTGGATTTGTTATGAAATGGATCTATCTTGAGTTGGGTCTCTCATGCGTTTGATCTGGCATGAGTTGGATATCTCACCACCGTTGATGCTGAGTGAGATGTCCTGCTGACTGCGTTCAACTATGATGGTCATCCACATCCCCGGCTTCACTGTCTCCTTGCTCTTCAGGATCGCCGACCCTACAACAGCCACAATCACCAAGTAGTTCCTACAAGATTCTCCCCAATACAGAGGCACTGCATAGAACCCAATACAAAATATTTCACTAACCTCATGATTTTTGTTCACTTTTTTGTTATTTTTCCTTTTGCATGACATTTTAATCAATTAATTGATAATTAATATGTTTAAAGCATGTCTCTGTATATTTATATAGTTCATTTACTTATACTTAGAAGAAGACAAGTGTAAATTTAGATTTCTTACATGTATTATTACGCACATGCTCTCTCAGTCTGAAATAAAGTTATCATATTATTATTACATGAAAGGGTCGTAGTCTATTCGTCTACCCGGAATTACTGGGCATAGTAATTTCTATCCAGAAGTTTGCTGTGTTGACTGTGGGAAAGTGGGCATTGTTGAACAACTAAGGGCATAGAAGTTAACTCGGCCCAACTCAGCCATATTGCCAAAAATGTTGTTTACTATTTCAACATGCACCCTTGGTCATGCTTTCAAATTGTGACCTTTGTTACATGCTTACTAAACACAATTTGGCGGGCAGTATACTTTCAACATAGTTGGTATAGTCTTAAGAACATTAAATTAATTAATACATGAAAAACTAGGAACAGACTACGTCCTTTATATGAAGACTCGCAGTACCTGATCCACTGTTGAACCTGAACTCGACACGTCTGTTCTTGATTGCGAGGGAGATGAAGTCACCCTTTCCCTCGTCGTTCTGGGTGTTATACATCAACAGACTGTCCTGCACTGCCTGGGCCTTGAACATAAGGATCGCCTGTTCTCCATAAGGGCATCGGGCAGGGCGTCGTAGGTGATTTAAGACGTGTAGTTGAACATCGGGTCTCTCACGGTGATACCTTCAACAAATGGTCAGAACTAATCATAGTTAAAGAGATGAAACACATAAAGGTAAGTCCTTATATACTGCAGTATCTAGTCCTCACGACTGCTCAAAGCACATTTATACCTCACTCCCTGGCAGACCTGTTCAAACGGACAACATCTCGACTTCTCTGGGAAGCATTCAGCATTCCTGCAATTAGTGCACAAAGACTATTCATATACAAGTATCCACCACTGTCTATTTCAGGTAGCCTTAGAGCTGAGTGAACTGTAGCAACATAGAGTGAAAGAACTTGCTCAATGTTTGACGCTGCATGACGAGGCAGCAAAGGACTCAAAACCGGGTTCTCTTGATAGAGATTTCATTTAAACAGGTATGCCAGAGAGAAAGTGTAAAGCGCTTTGAGCACCCCTAAGGGCTGGATACGGCATTATATACGAACTTACCTTTACCTTTTACTGATGGTCTCCCTCTTCTCCTCCTACCAATCTCTTCTCAATCCTCAACTAAACATTGTGAAGTGACATAAAACGGACAGCGACTTACTATTTCAAACCTGTCACCAGCCCTTCCAACTAGACAGGAACGCCTGTAGTCACGGTTCCAGGGCAGGTTGTAGCATTTACCCTTCACTCCACATGCACCTGAAGCATACATAGGATGAGTAATCAACTGCACCACTGTCATTTAGACAGACAATAATTTATTCCTGTTAAGTTCATTTGCTATGTATTTCAGATTATCTGAACAATTAATGAAACATGTAATATTTTCTTTACAGATGTATATTTATATTCTGCATCCTATCCAAATGTTTTGACCAATGTTGTATTTTATGCACCTAAACACGATATTTATTTGTATACAGAAATAAATCTTATAATTATTATTACTTAGGATGCTATGCATCCAGGCAGTGATCACCCTCAGCATCTAAAGGTCAGCATACCAACAGTGTTCTGAACAAGGTTGACTAGTTGAACAAGGCCTTGTATGACATTATTGCAACCACAACATATACACAGACAAGTAAGTTAATAGAACACTGCTATGTGGTGCACAACTAGACTCTAGAATACAGACCTGGGAAAGATTTCTCTCCGACAAGTTCGCAGTGCGTGCCAGAGAAGCCCTTTTTACAGAAGCTCTGGTAGCCGAGCTCAGTCGCCGCTGTTCAACAGCTACCGTTGCTCCCAAAGGGGTTACTGATACTCACAGGGCAATTGGACACACCCACCGTGTCCATGGCATCACCCCCAAGGTCTATAGGCACCCCACTGTTCGTAATCTTACTGATGCACCCTACAGACAGACGTAGAGCAAGGCTCACTCGTAGCACAGGTGAGTGAGAATAATCATCCAGGAAGAATATTCATACTTTATTCTTAACTAGTTATTGTGTTAACATTTCTTGTCAGTTATTCATATGTTGGAATGCTGAACTCTCGATAAGGTAATGTCTTTCTTGTCAACCCTCCTTTTGGGGTCTTGTTCTGGCTGGCCCACCCTCCTTTTGGGGTCTTGTTATGCATGGCCCACCCTCCTTTTGGGGGTCTTGTTATGCTTGGCCCACCCTCTTTTTGGGGGTCTTGTGATGCATGGCCCACCCTCGTTTTGGGGTCTTGTTATGCTTGGCCCAGCCTCCTTATGGATTCTTGTTCTGGTTGGCCCACCCTGCCTTCTGGGGTTTTGTTCTGGGTGGTCTACCCTCATTCTGGGGTCTTCTTATGGGTGGCATAAAATTACCATCAAATTAAATTTAACTAAATTGAACAAGACTGTGCCCAGAACAAACCTGCCACCCATAACAACACCCCAGAAGGAGTTTTCTTCTGGCCACAGTCTTGTTCAAGTTGGTTAAATATAATTTTGTGGTAATCAAGATATCTTAATTATAGCATAATTATGGGACAAAAGTTACAAATCCGATCACATAATAATCAATGACATAAGACATCAAAAACACACATCGTATCAAGGTACAGTATACATGAACTTGTCACGAGCTGATATTAAAAATGCATGTCCACAATGACATTGATATTACTAAGTCGCTAAATAGACTAAGGAATGTATGTGTGCGTTATTACACATTTCATGACTGTATATAACGCAGGGTTTGCAGTTTCTTTCGAATGGCGGCTTTTTCCATGTTTTTGCCATGTTTCTTCCGTCCTGGAAGAAATAGTTTCTTCCAGAAAAAATGTATGTAACTAAAAATATACTTATAACTCATTTTCAGCTAGTGATACTTATATAAAATATGGTTTTTAACATGGTATCTCCATAATTCCAGATTCGTGATTCATTTGTGGCTTCTAGTTCTAGGTTCATATTATTGAATCCAGAAGTGCTTAGATCTATTCCGAAAACAAGAGTAACCTGATATCTAGCGATCAGTTATAATTATGTAAGTAATATACATACATGTATAATTATGTCCTTCAACAATTAATTTAGCCCATCGTGTGTAGGTGCGTGCGCATGTACGTGCACTTGAGAGAGAGAGGGATTAGAAAAGGAGTTTCACATTTGTACGGATAAAATTATTAAGGAAATTTTAGATCCCGAAAAGATGAAAACGTAATCTTTCTGCTAAGCACCCATTTTGCATCAGCAGGAATATAAGTTACTTCAAACAACTGCTGGAGCAGAACACGAATCAAAATTCCATCATGAAATCCTGCATGGAAGTCAAATGCCTCACATTACTCTATTCACGGAGCACAAAAAGCCAGCTTCATTGTTAATAGAACAAACATGAAAACAACCAAATGTACACACCACCCTGAAACACATTCTATTAGCATTGTCAACAGTAAATGTCAAAGGGTTTTTGTCAACTCAAACACAATTAATGGCAATGGTCCTGTTCACCATCCACCAGGGGTACTAATTGCCAGAGATGCATCGCATAGAATTAGTTTGAGTTATTTTTTATGAATAAACTGAGCCGGGGTAAACCACGTGATTGTGTATATGAATGACTGACTGTCCATGCTCACAACATATTATTCTTTGTTATTCAAGTTTAGACAAATGCAACATCCAATTTCTTTCCGTGACATTTTACATCATTGGGTATTAAAATGAAATATGTTCTCCGGTCGATGTCTTCGGTACCATTTTGGTTTGCTGCAAGTTGGTCACAGGCACGCGCAGGTACGCGCCAGCACCCACAAGCATGTGCTGGCACGCATAGGCACACGCATGTACACACAGGCATGCGCAAGCCCACGCATGCACGCACAGACACGCACAGAAAACACATGCAGACTCGCACACAAGCATGCACGTGAGCACGCGCGCACACACAAATATTGACATCATGTCATGAACTCGGATTTACAACATGAAGTAATTCACAAGAGTGACTTACCCAATAACATTTGGGAAATTCGGAGACAACCGTCCACATCCTTAGGGTGTGCTAACTGTACGATTCACTTGTTGACTCGGAACAGTTGCATAACAGCCCTGCCTTTTTTCAAATGTTTTAACTGTATGAAACGGGTTATGTACCATTAAGTAGTGCTCGACAGTAGGAAATCCACGTATAATCCATTAATTAATACCGGGAAGAACGAGGTTGGTTCTCTTCGATACCAAATGGCGTTGCATGTGCGCATGAACGTGAATCGTTTGCCCAGGTGTGTGACCGATTCTTTGTGAATAGCTCGTCTGTTGCTTGTGCCTGTAAGCAAAACCCTTCTATTGGTGGGGGAGGGGTCACAGCCTGCTGTAATTCATGGACAAACATAATTATTTGTAATGTTCAAGTCTCCAACTCCAATGTTAACCCTTTCCTGCAGAACTTGCATAATTACATATATAATATACCAACTGAACTAATACCCCATTGGATATGCGATCAGTTCCCATATATAGGAGTTAGTTAACAAAACGGCAAGCCGTTGCTGGTGTGGACAACCGCACAGCGACAGTGTCGATTGTTGTTGTCATCCGTGAATGGTGTCAGGCAATTTTGCGTATATGTTATTTCTTTCTTGGAGTTTTGCTTCTGTACAATTGCCTTGCACTTCCCATCACATTGAATATCTAAGACATTAACATTTTGAAACAATAACTTCTATTGAACTTGAACCATTGGCGGCATCAATGTGTCCCTCTACTGATGACTGACCCATATATATATTCTCATAGAATGTACCTCAATAGACAGGTCTTGTTTTTTTTATTTTATTTTGTTTTTGCAACAAAGGGATCAGGTGCACTTACCAAAACATCCAATGCGTAGAGACAATCATCATGTGACCCAAAGTAGACGTGTTCATTGGTTGGGTCGACACATGGTGAACGCTTGACCTCTGCACCAGTTTGAAACTGCCAGAAGATGTCACCAGTGAGAGCTTCAAGGCTGCATATGATCAATGAACAGATAACTGACAAACATAAGTAATAACATCTTTCGTTCAGCACACCCTAGAAACCAACAATGTGAACGTTGAATTAATACATTTCATTAGCTGAACTAATTATTTTCATCTTCATATTTTATACACCACTCTAAACTGATCACAGGCATTTTTACAGAAGTTACTTGTGCAACACTTTTATTTTTAAACCAATACAATTTCCTAAATGAATTCTGGTACAAATATGAAAGATGTCTATTGTACCTGGTGGATGGGCCCAATTAAGCTCCCCTCCAGCCTTAGACCAGGTGATGGCTGGGGTGGGGGATCCTGTCACTGTACACCTGATGGTGGCCGTACTTCCCTGACTCACTGTCTGTCTCTCCTTGTCCATAGTCACGGCTGGATGCACACCTGGCACAAACACAGTCTCTGTCACTCCTGACACAACAGTATCTATCATACCTGGCAAAAACACACTCTGTCACATCTGACACAACAGTCTCTATAACACCTGGCACAACAAATAGTCTCTATCACACCTGAAACAACATTCTCTATCACACCTGGCACAACAAACTGTCTGTATCACATCTGACACAATAGGATCTATCATATGTGGCACAAACACAGTCTCTGTTACACCTGGTACAACAAACAGTCCCTATCATTCCTGATACAACAAACAGTCTCTACCACACCTGACACAACAGTCTCTATCACGCCTGATACAACAAACAGTCTCTATCACACCTGACACAACAGTCTCTATCACGCCTGATACAACAAACAGTCTCTATCACACCTGACAAAATAGTATCTATCACGCCTAATACAACAAACAGGCTCAATCACATCTGAGACAATAAACATTCTCTATTACACCTGATACAACAAACAGTCTCTATCACACCTGACACGACACAACAGTCTCTATCATGCCTGGTACAACAAACAGTCTCTATCACATCTGACACAACAAACAGTCTCTATTACACCTGATACAACAAACCGTCTCTATCACACCTGACACAACAGTCTCTATCACGCCTGATATAACAAACAGTCTCTATCACATCTGATACAACAAACATTCTCTGTCACATCTGATACAACAAACAGTCTCTATCACACCTGATACAACAGTCTCTATCACATCTGATACAACGAACAGTCTCTATCACACCTGACACGACACAACAGTCTCTATCATGCCTGATACAACAAACAGTCTCTATGACACCTGATACAACAAACAGTCTCTACCACATCTGATACAACGAACAGTCTCTATCACACCTGACACGACACAACAGTCTCTATCATGCCTGATACAACAAACAGTCTCTATCACATCTGATACAACAAACAGTCTCTATCACACCTGATACAACGAACAGTCTCTATCACACCTGACACGACACAACAGTCTCTATCATGCCTGATACAACAAACAGTATCTATGACACCTGATACAACAAACAGTCTCTACCACATCTGATACAACGAACAGTCTCTATCACACCTGACACGACACAACAGTCTCTATCATGCCTGATACAACAAACAGTCTCTATCACACCTGACACAACAAACAGTCTCTATCACACCTGATACAACAAACAGTCTCTATCACATATGATACAACAAACAGTGTCTATCACGCCTGATACAACAAATGGTCTCTATCACATATGATACAACAAACAGTCTCTATCACACCTGATACAACAAACAGTCTCTATCACATCTGATACAACAAACTGACTCTATCACACCTGATACAACAAACAGTCTCTATCACACCTGATACAACAAACAGTCTCTACCACATCTGATACAACGAACAGTCTCTATCACACCTGACACGACACAACAGTCTCTATCATGCCTGATACAACAAACAGTCTCTATCACACCTGATACAACAAACAGTCTCTATCACACATGATACAACAAACAGTCTCTATCACATATGATACAACAAACAGTCTCTATCATGCCTGATACAACAAACGGTCTCTATCACATATGATACAACAAACAGTCTCTATCACACCTGATACAACAAACAGTCTCTATCACATCTGATACAACAAACAGTCTCTATCACACCTGATACAACAAACAGTCTCTATCACACATGATACAACAAACAGTCTCTATCACATCTGATACAACAAACAGTCTCTACCACATCTGATACAACGAACAGTCTCTATCACACCTGACACGACACAACAGTCTCTATCATGCCTGATACAACAAACAGTCTCTATGACACCTGATACAACAAACAGTCTCTATCACACCTGATACAACAAATACTCTCTGTCACATCTGATACAACAAACAGTCTCTATCACACCTGATACAACAAACAGTCTCTATCACACCTGACACAACAGTCTCTATCATGCCTGATACAACAAACAGTCTCTATCACACCTGACACAACAGTCTCTATCACGCCTGATACAACAAACAGTCTCTATCACACCTGACACAACAAACAGTCCATATGACACCTGATACAACAAACAGTCTCTATTACACCTGACAAAACAAACAGCCTCTATCACACCTGACACAACAGATAATCTCTATCACATCTGACACAACAGACTACATAACACCTGACACAACAAATAGTCTCTATCACACCTGACACAACAATCTCTGTCAAAGCTGGCATAATAAGCTGTCTCTATCACATCTGGCACAAACACAGTCTCTGTCACACATGGCACAAATTGGAAGTCTGCATTTTGGTCTAAATTTTCCAATTTCTCTTTCAATCAATTTATATGTGCACGCATGCATGAATGACACTGTGTGACATTGTTTGTGTGTGTGCGTGTGTATGTGTGCGCATGTGCACATGTGCGTGTGTGCATTGTGTTGATGTTTTGTTCAATGTTACGCATATTTAAATTAGACAATTAGTGTATAATAAAGATTTTTGTTGCAATCCAAACAAACAAGTTTCTTCAAGGCAGTGTAAGTTGATGATTAAATAAAATAAGGTACTGACTGATGGCCTGTTGTGGGGTGACTTACCGGTGGCCTGTTGTGGGGTGATTTACTGGTGAACTATTGAAGGGTGACTTACTGGTGGCCTGTTGGGGGTGATAATGAGGATTGCATAGGGCTGACTGATGGAGCCACTAGACATGCATGGTGATGGTGCACAGGTAGCACCCGCTGGCAGTCTGCTGACAGTTGGGAATCACAAGGACGCCGTTCTTCTGGTAGGCACCTACAACATCCAGGATCACAGGTAGAAATACATCTACACTATAAGCATTAGTCTGTGAACAATCCCGTGTTGTTTATAGTAATATGGCTGTAACAGTATCTATTTGAGTTAGTGGTGAGAACACAACATATTGCTGAATTAATTATTCCAGTGAATGTCTCCCATCCCTGGGTACTATTAAGCAAAAGTAGTCAAGGGATTGAGGAAGCCTTTCACTAATCAAATTTCCAACTTTTTCTGCATAATGGAACTTGCCATTCCAAGACACTTGTGAAAACTATTTTTAAACATATTCACACGGCTGACATTTACAGTCAGCAGATTGTTAATATTATTTCTAACATTACTCCCCCCACTCACCTGGGGGTAGATTGCGGATGCGGGGGTGAGGGTTCTTCTACAGAAGCAGAATACAGAGAATATCATCCCATGAATTTTCTAAACATTTGTCTCAATCCCTACAAATATAAATTTCGACTGTCTTTGCCTGTATGTTATTTGTTAACAAATATACAAAACTGGGTTCTCTCGGTTGAGAATCCAATGCTCTAGCTACTGTGCCACTGTGCTCCACTAAAGTCATCTTCACATGCATGATGTGTGGAGATACACCTAGGACAGTTCATTTACTCACACAAACACACACCGGTCATCGTCCAGACACAGCCTCACTTAAAACATTCAAGCAACAACTGAGCTATGAGTCTGTAATCCTTGTCTCCAGTTTTATTTGATTTTTATCATGACACTAATAAATAGTGTTTTGTGCTAAATGCTCGCACTATGTTTGTGTCCAAAAAATTCAAATGTGGGATGTTATCCAGAAATTGCCATCATCCCGAGATAATGTAAGATCAGTATGTGACAGGTTAATCCTACCGTCAGATTCTCCATAATAATGACAGTTAATTTAAAGATGAGAAACACATTTGGTATTGGTGTGTTATTAGAATCATCATCTCATTTTATCATGATTAGATAACAGCAGCAGCATGTGGCTGACACCAAGAAATTGTAAATTAATAAACAGTAAGGCACAGCCTCACATGCTGATGACAAAGTTCACTTACACCTGAACTGAGGCAAATAGAAGGTAAAGAAACGTGTCCTGTTCCATAGTGTAGCTGACACCTTGCACGCAGAGCAGTGTTATTAACCAGTACATTATTTAAGGTTTCTCATAAAATAGATGGGGCAAAGGAGAGAAAAAGTTACACTTACCTCTGTCTTTCAGACAACTTCCACCTGGTTGACTGGGGTTGGCCGAATAACCGTAAGCACACCTGTAATGTGACATGTCAACATATGCCTATATATAGTAAATATATTAGGTGTTAAGAACTATTCCAAAGCCCTAAGTCACCCTCAACCATCTGCCCCACTGTTAAGTCAAAACACAACCAAACCAAACAGTGATTCAATTGACATTGTTGTAAAAAAAAATATTAAAAGTTGTTTCAATCCAATGGAAGTATTTACTAAAGAAATTACTACTACTATTACTACTACTATCAACACAATCTGCCAGCAAAAAAACTGCCAATCTTGACCTTTAGATAAAAATAGTTAACAAATATTACAGTAATCCAAATAATATGTAACTGATTTATCACAGGTAAAACCTCATTCTGCAATGTGGTCTAAATTTTATTAATTTTAATACTTGCGGAATGTATAAAAGGAATTCATGTTTATTAGTATATAATGAATCTTGGCAGTTTTCTATCTTTGGGACAACTCCAAGAATAAATTAGATCACAAGTGCTTCATTTTACGAGGTTTTTTTGTAATGAGGAAGAATGTTAAGATACTGACTGAAAGGTAAATGACTTACGTTTCACAGTGTCTGCCCTGGTAGCCGGGTGGACATTGGTCACACATCGGCTGATCGTCTATGTCCAGATAGTAGGAAGGTGAGAACCTGAGACAAACTTCAACAATGACGTCATTGGCACTCAGGTACATGTCTAACTAAAATTGTGCTAGACATTTCACAGCTTCACTATTCACACAAACACACAAGTCGTTATTACACATTGGACAGCTCCACTATTCATACAAACACACATGTCAATATTACACATTGGACAGGTCCACTATTCACACAAACACACAGGTCATTATTACACATTGGACAGCTCCACTATTCACACAAACACACAGGTCATTATTACACATTGGACAGCTCCACTATTCACACAAACACACATGTCATTATTACACATTGGACAGCTTCACTATTCACACAAACACACAGGTCGTTATTACACATTGGACAGCTCCACTATTCATACAAACACACATGTCAATATTACACATTGGACAGCTCCACTATTCACACAAACACACATGTCATTACTACACATTGGACAGCTTCACTATTCACACAAACACACAGTTCATTATTACACATTGGACAGCTTCACTATTCACACAAACACACAGGTCATTATTACACATTGGACAGCTCCACTATTCACACAAACACATATGTCATTATTACACATTGGACAGCTCCACTAATCACACAAACACACAGGTCATTATTACACATTGGACAGCTTCACTACTCACACAAAAACACAGGTCATTATTACACATTGGACAGCTTCACTATTCACACAAACACACAGGTCATTATTACACATTGGACAGCTTCACTATTCACACAAACACATGTCTTTATTACACATTGGACAGCTTCACCATTCACACAAACACACAGGTTATTATTACACATTGGACAGCTCCACTACTCACACAAACACACTGGTCATTATTACACACTGGACAGCTCCATGACTCACACAAACACACAGGTCATTATAACACATTAGACAGCTCCACTATTCACACAAACACACAGGTCATTATTACACATTGGACAGCTTCACTATTCACACAAACACACAGGTCGTTATTACACATTGGACAGCTCCACTATTCATACAAACACACATGTCAATATTACACATTGGACAGCTCCACTATTCACACAAACACACATGTCATTACTACACATTGGACAGCTTCACTATTCACACAAACACACAGGTCATTATTACACATTGGACAGCTTCACTATTCACACAAACACACAGGTCATTATTACACATTGGACAGCTCCACTATTCACACAAACACATATGTCATTATTACACATTGGACAGCTCCACTATTCACACAAACACACAGGTCATTATTACACATTGGACAGCTTCACTACTCACACAAAAACACAGGTCATTATTACACATTGGACAGCTTCACTATTCACACAAACACACAGGTCATTATTACACATTGGACAGCTTCACTATTCACACAAACACATGTCTTTATTACACATTGGACAGCTTCACCATTCACACAAACACACAGGTTATTATTACACATTGGACAGCTCCACTACTCACACAAACACACTGGTCATTATTACACACTGGACAGCTCCATGACTCACACAAACACACAGGTCATTATAACACATTAGACAGCTCCACTATTCACACAAACACACAGGTCATTATTACACATTGAACAGCTTCACTATTCACACAAACACACAGGTCATTATTACACATTGGACAGCTACACTATTCACACAAACACACATGTCATTATTACACATTGGACAGCTTCACTATTCACACAAACACACAAGTCGTTATTACACATTGGACAGCTCCACTATTCATACAAACACACGTCAATATTACACATTGGACAGCTCCACTATTCACACAAACACACGTCATTACTACACATTGGACAGCTTCACTATTCACACAAACACACAGGTCATTATTACACATTGACCAGCTTCACTATTCACACAAACACACAGGTCATTATTACACATTGGACAGCTCCACTATTCACACAAACACATATGTCATTATTACACATTGGACAGCTCCACTATTCACACAAACACACAGGTCATTATTACACATTGGACAGCTTCACTACTCACACAAAAACACAGGTCATTATTACACATTGGGCAGCTTCACTATTCACACAAACACACAGGTCATTATTACACATTGGACGGCTTCACTATTCACACAAACACACATGTCTTTATTACACATTGGACAGCTTCACCATTCACACAAACACACAGGTTATTATTACACATTGGACAGCTTCACCATTCACACAAACACACAGGTTATTATTACACATTGGACAGCTCCACTACTCACACAAACACACTGGTCATTATTACACACTGGACAGCTCCATGACTCACACAAACACACAGGTCATTATAACACATTAGACAGCTCCACTATTCACACAAACACACAGGTCATTATTACACATTGGACAGCTTCACTATTCACACAAACACACAGGTCATTATTACACATTGGACAGCTTCACTATTCACACAAACACACATGTCATTATTACACATTGGACAGCTTCACTATTCACACAAACACACAGGTCATTATAACACATTAGACAGCTCCACTACTAACACAAACACACAGGTCATTATTATTATGCATTGGACAGCTCCACTATTCACACAAACACACAGAGACCCAAGAAAGTAAAACGTGTCTCAAAATAATGTACACAAAAATAAACTGTTATCAGAGGGCTTTGTCACTGTTCAACCTTCAACTACTTATGCTCATCTTCTTCCATGGATGCTAATGTTTGTTTCTCAAGCAACTGAATAGTTGAATCAAGTCATAATTAACTGTTATTCAGAGCACAATGACTGAGTTTTGCCACCTGACCGAAAGTAAAAGGTAAGTTCTTGTATAGCAAAGTACCCAGTCCTTAGGACTGCTCAAAGCATTTTATTCTTTAATTCCTAGCAAACCTTTTCAATAGAACATCATCTCAACTTCAATGGAAAGCATTCAGCCATGCTTCAATAAATGCAGTCCTACAGAAATATCCACCACTGTATATAGCCAGATATTCATTCATTCAGCTACTATTAATGCGCAAAGACTGTTCACACACCAATATCCACCACTGCCTATAGCCAGGCACTCATTCACACAGCTGAGTGAATGGAGCAATGTGGAGTGAATGAACTTGCCTAAGGTTCAAAACGGCAGCACAGGATTCAAAACTGGGTTCTCTCGGTTGAGAATCCAATGCTCTAGCTACTGTGCCACTGTGCTCCACTAAAGTCATCTTCACATGCATGATGTGTGGAGATACACCTAGGACAGTTCATTTACTCACACAAACACACACCGGTCATCGTCCAGACACAGCCTCACTTAAAACATTCAAGCAACAACTGAGCTATGAGTCTGTAATCCTTGTCTCCAGTTTTATTTGATTTTTATCATGACACTAATAAATAGTGTTTTGTGCTAAATGCTCGCACTATGTTTGTGTCCAAAAAATTCAAATGTGGGATGTTATCCAGAAATTGCCATCATCCCGAGATAATGTAAGATCAGTATGTGACAGGTTAATCCTACCGTCAGATTCTCCATAATAATGACAGTTAATTTAAAGATGGGAAACACATTTGGTATTGGTGTGTTATTAGAATCATCATCTCATTTTATCATGATTAGATAACAGCAGCAGCATGTGGCTGACACCAAGAAATTGTAAATTAATAAACAGTAAGGCACAGCCTCACATGCTGATGACAAAGTTCACTTACACCTGAACTGAGGCAAATAGAAGGTAAAGAAACGTGTCCTGTTCCATAGTGTAGCTGACACCTTGCACGCAGAGCAGTGTTATTAACCAGTACATTATTTAAGGTTTCTCATAAAATAGATGGGGTAAAGGAGAGAAAAAGTTACACTTACCTCTGTCTTTCAGACAACTTCCACCTGGTTGACTGGGGTTGGCCGAATAACCGTAAGCACACCTGTAATGTGACATGTCAACATATGCCTATATATAGTAAATATATTAGGTGTTAAGAACTATTCCAAAGCCCTAAGTCACCCTCAACCATCTGCCCCACTGTTAAGTCAAAACATAACCAAACCAAACAGTGATTCAATTGACAATGTTGTAAAAAAAAATATTAAAAGTTTTTTCAATCCAATGGAAGTATTTACTAAAGAAATTACTACTACTATTACTACTACTATCAACACAATCTGCCAGCAAAAAAAATGCCAATCTTGACCTTTAGATAAAATAGTTAACAAATATTACAGTAATCCAAATAATATGTAACTGATTTATCACAGGTAAAACCTAATTCTGCAATGTGGTCTAAATTTTATTAATTTTAATACTTGCGGAATGTATAAAAGGAATTCATGTTTATTAGTATATAATGAATCTTGGCAGTTTTCTATCTTTGGGACAACTCCAAGAATAAATTAGATCACAAGTGCTTCATTTTACGAGGTTTTTTTGTAATGAGGAAGAATGTTAAGATACTGACTGAAAGGTAAATGACTTACGTTTCACAGTGTCTGCCCTGGTAGCCGGGTGGACATTGGTCACACATCGGCTGATCGTCTATGTCCAGATAGTAGGAAGGTGAGAACCTGAGACAAACTTCAACAATGACGTCATTGGCACTCAGGTACATGTCTAACTAAAATTGTGCTAGACATTTCACATCTCACATGCCAAACTTTCAGGGTTACATCCATGTCCCCAGGAAGGATCTATGATGCTGCCATTTAAATTAATTCACCCTCTGTGACTAGTTCAGATATGGGTCCACAGACAGACAAACAGAGAATGGTATTGTTTTATAAAATAGGTTATCACCACTAAAATTGGAATAACAATATGTTGTGAAAGATTACATACGATGCAGGGCAGTCTCAGAGTCACATGAGGAGGCATGGTTGTTACAGTTGCACCCCACACAGTACCCCAGGGGGGTGTCAGGGTCAGGCACAAGGGAGAACTCATCAGCACACTCCTGCAACAGTCACATGCATAGTAGCAAGATAAAACAGATATTTAAGAGCATAATTAGTTGATTTGATCCTGTTAATAACTGCACTGAAAATGTCCAAGTATATGTTATTCCCGTTATTTTATTGGTTTGTGTTTCAGCCAAGATATCACGTTATTTAATTAGTTTGAAAATTAATCAACTGATGACATGGCTCAATTCAAAGATGTCCAGAAGACAGCCTATTTTAACTTCTATAACCACAACTCCTGCTTCTTTCTTAAAAAGCATACCAATACAGATATTAGATGACCAAATGGATGATGTTCATTATATGGGTTAAGTGCCAGCCTTTTGGCACAATTTGACATTTAGAAAAAGAAACATGGACTCCATTAAGAACAGAATATGTTTTTCATTAAATTAAAGCAGCAACTGCCCTTGCAGTTGGTACACTAGTGTTGTGGTCAAACAAGGCCTCTGACGTCAATAGTTCATTGTTCTCAAAGAACACAGCTGATGTATCCAGGATGTCGCATTTTGCCAATGTGACAATCAACATTTTGCGTGTGACGTCTGTCAAGCATTATCTTTGCCACCAATGTTAATAACAATGAAATACGTGAATTACATAACCATTGCTGCACGACAACTCACAAATAAATCTGTCATTTATAAACTTTGCCTTATGTCATAAATTTCAACAAAATACATGTTCGGCATCTGTTTTATGATGACTTGATGGCAACAGGTGACATGATGGCTAGGTCAATTACCTGACACAAGAGGTCGGTGTAGCCGGGGGGACATGTGCAGTCCTCAAGTATTTACGCCACTTCCTGTGCAGTGTTGAAGGAGACAGCAGTGTCCATGGTGACGTCCCGGATGGAGCTGGACATCATGACAGTGTACAAATGTTTGGATCGCCTCTCTATTCACTTACATATATTTCAATGGATCAAACTTCTCAGTTTGTTGTCATATATCAACAGCAACAGATAGTACGGAGGTGGGCTGGTGATGAATTTGAGTGAGTTGTTTAACATGATTTTTATGATTGTTATGATTGCAATCATAGAGTAATGATAATAAAATGGCATCACTTGAAGACGGCTGCTAGCCAAGTGACATCCATGCAATGTAACACATTTCCATTTGTATGACATGTATGTGTTAACTGTGTTATGTTGTTATGTTGTAAATAAATAAATAAAAGTGTTGTAGGTTGCCCGCACCAAGATTGCCTCAATGTTGGCCAGGAACGTCTCCCTCGAGGGTCGGGTGCCATCCAATTGTTGGAATGACTCCTTCACGCACACATGTATGACTTATGAGATCAAGAGGATGGCACAGACAAATACATGGCTTATAAGATCATGAGGGATGGCAGGCAGGCGGGCGGGCGGGCAGGCAGACAGACAGACAGACAACACACAGACAGAGAGAAACAAACAGATGGACACACACACACATATGTAATGATGTTATAAGATCAAGAGGATGGCACACAGACATGTATATGACTTACGATATCAAGAGGGATGCCACACAGTTATATGACTTACGATATCAAGAGGGATGCCACAGTTATGACTTACGATATCAAGACGGATGCCACACAGTTATGACTTACGATATCAAGAGGGATGCCACACAGTTATATGACTTACGAGATCAAGACGGATGCCACACAGTGATATGACTTACGATATCAAGACGGATGCCACACAGTGATATGACTTACGATATCAAGACGGATGCCACACAGTTATATGACTTACGATATCAAGACGGATGCCACACAGTTATGACTTACGATATCAAGACGGATGCCACACAGTTATATGACTTACGATATCAAGACGGATGCCACACAGTGATATGACTTACGATATCAAGACGGATGCCACACAGTGATATGACTTACGATATCAAGACGGATGCCACACAGTGATATGACTTACGATATCAAGAGGGATGCCACACAGTTATATGACTTACGAGATCAAGAGCGTTGCCACACAGTTATGACTTCAAGAGGGATGCTACAGTTATATGACTTACAAGATCAAGAGGGATGCCATACAGACATGTGTATGACTCATGAGAGAAAGAGGATGGCACACAAAAAAACATTGATATCAGGAGAAGACCATAAATGTTATTTAGTTGAACAGGGTTGGTTGCGTAGTAGAAATCGTTGTCATCGTCTTTGTAGTAGTAGTGTTTTATATTAACAACAAGAAAGCTCATATCTTGGACCTGAATAAGTTTGCGTTTCCCTTTTCTTACATAATGTACACCATATATCAGGTTACTTGTGCAAGTCCACAAAGTATGTACACATGTACCATTAATATGAACCTTTGGAAAAGACAATCTATATTTCCACAATTACAAAATTAACAATTATTCATTAGAACCGTGTTGTGCTTTGAAAATTAGTGAAACAAATGTACCTCTGTGAACAGTATCTCAACCTTCTTTGTTTGATCAGCTTCCGTCGGCGGTCGGAACAGCTTGTAGACTCTCTTGCCGTCACTCTGAAGTAGAACACAGGACCAAGTCGAATAACAGCAGTCCACCAAGTTGGACTATTTAAATTAGCATTTCTTCTCAGGTAAGAAAACTAGCAGGACTAGAGGACACAAAGTAATATTAGTGATGGAAGAGCATAGATTAGATTTAAGAAATTATTCTATCTCAAAGAGAACTATAAATGAATAGAACAAATTATCTGCAGACTGTGTAAATGCTAGCGGCATGAATATGTATCAATACAAATTCGACAAACATCTCAGAAGAGTAAATTACGCACACATACCATCATTTTGGACTCTTGCTAACCCTTCCTTGGCCACTTAACATCTGGAGTTTTTTGCTCTGGACAGTAATCTTGTTAATTCTTATTAAATCTGCATTGCCACTTAGCATGATCTCAATGTCCACATCCACGAAGGTTTGTCCTTCATCAGCGGCTGCCTGATAGGACAGGTAGAACTTGAGGTAGCCTCCATAGGACGCAACCTACAAGCACAGCACAGAACATACAGCAGGGCACATGGCGGCAGATCACAACAGTCCCAGGTTAACTTCTTTAGCTTTCCTTCTCAATTTTCTTATTGATCTTTCTGTTTGGAGGACATTTCAGTGAGCCACTTACAATATACCTCTACTGATACCCATCCTGCAGGCGGCTCAATATCAAGAAATGTTATTCTGAATTCAGATTCAAGTAGTTTTGAGTAAGCAAGGCACAATGCTTAAGTTGCCAGATCACCAGTGCTTTCATCACTTTCTTACTTCTGCAACAGAGACCTGCAAATTGAGCTCACCCCATGTAAAAAAAAATTAATTCCATCGTAATAAACATGGTAATAATATTCTTAAAATCCCAAGAACAATTTTGATAATCAGTAGAATTAAGAAAGACTACAAACATTACAACTAAATCTATGTATGGCTACACCCCCTCTCCCTGCAACACACTTCACTACCCCACCTACCTGATCTCCCCTCAACTTGGGCAGTAGTTGCCAGAAGAGACTCTGTCTGTCTCTCTGGATGTCCGAGAACCTGTTGAATGTGATCTCCTTGGCGCCTGCATTGATGATGAAGCTATCAGTGATGGTGTCGGTGAGGCAGCGAGTCGTCAGAGCAAAGTTGTGTGATCCATCCTCACTATACACCGGTCGAATCTGTGGAAAACAAAATATATAAAACAATCTTTAATTGTGTTCAAGACATCATTAAAATATCAGGATTGGAGCAATGGAATGTTTTAATAATAACAATAAGAGCACGTTTAGAGCACGATGGTTCCAGGTGACCCTGTCTAAAAGTGGCACACAAAGAGTCTAGATTATAAAACATAAAACCATAGCACTAAAAATCTAAAATCATAAAAACGTAGCACCAAACATTCAATCAAATTATCATTAAGAAGTCCAATCCAATGACAACATTAAACGATAGTGACAGTTCAAGAATAATACGCTCGCTTAAACAAGTGAGTTTACAGGGGTCGTTGTAAGCTTTATACAGTCACTCATGAGGAAGAAAGGACCAGAGACAAGGACCAGCGATGCAAAAGGCACAATCACAATATTGGCAGAGATGTGCACTGGGTACAGTTTAGTAGCATGTGACATTTAACGCCTTAACTAGTATAGCCACTGTGAAGTGGCCAAATTATCAAATATCGCCTATACCTGACATTGGACATTGCACAGCTCCACTACTCACACAAACACACAGGTCATTATTACACATTGGACAGCTCCACCATTCACACAAACACACAGGTCATTATTACACATTGGACAGCTCCACTATTCACACAAACACACAGGTCATTATTACACATTGGACAGCTCCACCATTCACACAAACACACAGGTCATTATTACATATTGGACAGCTCCACTATTCATACAAACACACATGTCATTATTACACATTGGACAGCTCCACTACTCACACAAACACACAGGTCATTATTACACATTGGACAGCTCCACTATTCACACAAACACACAGGTCATTATTACACATTGGACAGCTCCACTATTCATACAAACACACGTCATTATTACACATTGGACAGCTCCACTACTCACACAAACACACAGGTCATTATTACACATTGGACAGCTCCACTATTCACACAAACACACAGGTCATTATTACACATTGGACAGCTCCACTACTCACACAAACACACATCATTATTACACATTGGACAGCTCCACTACTCACACAAACACACAGGTCATTATTACACATTGGACAGCTCCACTATTCACACAAACACACATGTCATTATTACACATTGGACAGCTCCACTACTCACACAAACACACAGGTTATTATTACACATTGGACAGCTCCACTATTCACACAAACACACAGGTCATTATTACACATTGGACAGCTCCATTACTCACACAAACACACAGGTCATTATTACACATTATACAGCTCCAATACTCACACAAACACACAGATCATTATTATTACAGATTGGACAGCTCCACTATTCACACAAAGACACAGAGGTAAAGAAAGTAAAACGTGTCTCAAAATAATGTACATAAAAATAAACTGTTATTAGAGGGCTTTATCACTGTTCTACCTTCAACTACTCATGCTCATCTTCTTCCATGGTGCTAATGTTTGTTTCTCAAGCAACTGAATAGTTGAGTCAAGTCATACTGAACTCTTATTCAGAGGACAACAATTATTGAGTTTTGCCACCTGACCAAAAGTAAAAGGTAAGTTCTTATATAGCACAGTACCCAGTGCTTAGGACTGCTCAAAGCATTTTACTCTTTAATTTCTAGCAAACCTTTTCAATAGAACATCATCTCAACTTCAATGGAAAGCATTCAGCCATGCTTCAATAAATGCACAAAGTCCTACAGAAATATCCATCACTGTCTATAGCCAGATATTCATTCATTCAGCTACTATTAATGCGCGAAGACTATTCGCACACAAATATCCACCACTGCCTATAGCCAGGCACTCATTCACACAGCGGAGTGAATGGAGCAATGTGGAGTGAATGAACTTGCCTAGGCTAAGGTTCAAAACGGCAGCACAGGATTCAAAACTGGGTTCTCTCGGTTGAGAATCCTATGCTCTAGTCACTGTGCCACTGTGCTCCACTAAAGTCATCTTCACATGCATGATGTGTGGAGATACACCTAGGACAGTTCATTTACTCACACAAACACACACCGGTCATCGTCCAGACACAGCCTCACAAGCATTAAACTTTCAAGCAACAACCGAGTCTGTAATCCTTGTCTCCATATGAAGTATATTGCACAAAGAAGAAAAACATGAAAACAACATGCAACATATTCTATTAGATTACAGTTTATTGTATTGTGAGGATGTGACTGCACTGTCATCGAATAAGTGTTGTAAAATGCAAAATAACACCAATAGACATCGTGTAAACTCACCGGTACGTAATTACTACAACATCCCATCGGATAGTTGTGGTACCACAGTTAATAATTAATCCAAAAGGTGGCAACACTGGTACCATCGTTAACCTGCAGCAAAATCTCCGAGCAGACTCGATCTGCTCAACGGATGGTGGCTGCCTAACATAAAGAAGAAGAACCTGGAATTTTTGTTTAAAAAAATCATTGACAAGCTAACTATTTAGTTACGAGTAAAATGTCATAAGCTTATATTTAAAACTTATGAAATGGTAAAACTTCGCTCGCTTATATTTGTTGTGTTATACACTTGTAACAGTAATATATTATAAGAGAATGAGACAAACGCATATGTATGTCAAAATGGCTGTATTTTAGAAGACACGCGAGATCAGCAGTGATCTCACGAGACTAGTGAGAGGTAGGATGATCGAGACTAACGTCACATCTCCCTTCCAAGTTCAATGAGTGCTTGGAGACAACTCTCAACTATAGGTCCAGCCGTCGCGGTGGAATCACCACTCTCCCAGAACGTGTCACCACTCCAGTGGGAGCTGTGACCGCTGGAGGTGACACTGGTCTCGGCTCGCGCATACGAAGCGCAACCGGTGTCGTCGTCATCTCGGTAGATGACGGGTCGGCGTCGTCTGCTCGCTCGTCAGCCGTCACGTTAGGAGTCGGCTGCAGATGTCGCCGATTTCTTCTTAGGCAGGACGTCGGCGTTCGCACTACATACGACCGAGGTGTGTGTGCCGGACCCACCACCGTGCCGTTGACGTTCGCGTCTTTGACCCAGACTGGGTCGCCGGCCCGAAGAGTAGAAAGTGGTCGCGCGCGATGATATCGGTCGTACGCGTCTTTCTTCTTCTGACGCATCAGCTCTCTTCGCTCTCTCTCTCCCCTCGGCTCATCCCAGCGGGGCAGAAGAGTCGCAGGCACCGTTGGCACTAACGTGCGCAGCTGTCGGCCCATGCTTAGTTCAGCAGGCGAATAGCCGCACTCTAGTGCTGTCGATCTGTACGCCAACAAGGCATCGTACGGGTCGACCGCCTTCTTTAGTAGATTCTTGACAGTCTGGACGGCGCGCTCAGACTTGCCGTTACTTTAAGGAAAGCGAGGGCTGCTCGTGATGTGTTCAAAGCCCTGCGCTCTCGCGAATCGCGCAAACTCAAATGATGAATACTGCGGCCCGTTGTCGGAGATCACGGTCTCCGGAATGCCATGCCGGGCGAAGATCGACTTCAGATGAAGAATAACTGATGACGAATCTGTTGTCTCCAGCCTGGCTACTTCGACGTAGCTGGAACAGTAGTCTACTACTAACAAGTAGGTCGACCGCCTGAAGAAGAACATGTCCGTCCCGACCTTCTGCCACGGCCGCAGATGACATTCCGACGCGATCATCGGTTCAGAGGGGTTTCGCCTCTCCCTTGCACACGTCGTGCAGTTCTTCACAACTTCCTCGAGTTGTCGACTCAGTCCAGGCCACCACACTGAGGCCTGTGCTCGCGCCCTACACTTCACTACTCCCTGGTGTCCCTCGTGTAGTCGATCTATCATCTCCAGTCTCATGGAGACCGGGATGACGAGACGTACTCCCTTGAGTAAGATGCCGTTGTGGACCGTAAGCTCTTGTTGACACTGCCAGTACGGTCTCAGAATCGACGGCAGAGAACAGTGGCTTGGCCAGCCCTCAGCACAGTAGCGCAGAACCTGGCTGCAGATCTCGTCACGCTGTTGCTGTTCCTTGATCTCCTGGAGACGTCTCTCCGTCGCCGGGATCTGTCCCACGAAGAAATCTTCGTGAGCTGCCATTTCATCCGCGAACTGGAGTTCCGAGATGGTCAGCTCTCTCACGTGCGGGGCTCGCGACAGAGCATCGGCTGTAATCAGCTCCTTCCCCGGCACGTGCTCGATCGTGTACGTATAACGCATCAGGCGCATACGATAGCGTTGAATCCGTGGAGTCAGCTCATCCATGTTCTTCTTCGAGCTTAAGAGTGTCACAAGCGGCTTGTGATCTGTCTCTACATGAAACTCCATACCGTACAGGTAATCGTGGAAGCGCTCCAGTGACCACGTTGTCGCAAGAGCTTCCTTGTCGATTTGAGAGTATCGTTGTTCAGTCGGCGTCATCGCCCGAGAAGCGTACGCCACTGGCCTGTTCGTACCATCGATCCTTTGTAGCAGGACAGCGCCAAGACCGAACGATGACGCATATGCTGACACCGTCGTCGTCCTGTTCGGGTCGTATAGCGCCAGCACTGGCGTCGCACTGAGTTCGGCCTTTACCGCGTTGAAAGCCGTCTGCTGACTCGGCCCCCAGAACCACTGCCTGTCCTTCTGTAGCAAATCACGCAACGGCTGCGTAACTGATGACAGCGTAGGCGAGAACTTTCCCAGCTGATTCGCCATGCCGAGGAAACGTCGTATGTGGCCTACATCTGTAGGCTGACCCATCTCTGTGATGGCCTTCACCTTGGCAGGATCGGCCTTGATGCCTTCAGCCGTCACGACGTGACCCAGGTAGGTGATGCTTGATTTGCTGAACTCGCATTTAGCAAAGTTCAAAGTCACTCCGTTGTCGGCCAGTCGTTTGAATACTGCCTGCACTCGTGTGTCGTGCTCCTCTGATGACGCGCCGAAGATGACGATATCATCCATCATACACAACACCCCGCTCAAGCCGTCAAGAACCGCACTCATGCGCTTCTGGAAGTGCTCAGGGGCTGACGTTATGCCGAACGGTAGCCTTCTGAAGCAATACCGCCCGAACGGCGTTATGAACGTCGTCAGCTCCTGACAGTCTGGCGACAGGGGAATTTGCCAAAACCCCGAGTTGGCATCCAACTTTGTGAAAACTTTCGCCCTAGCCAGTCGGCCAAGCGTCTGGTCGACTGAGGGCAGATCATGCTTTTCACGTCTGACACTCTCGTTGAGATGTGTCAGGTCGACACAGATACGCACTTTGTGCGTCACGACTCCATCTGACGACGTAGTAGTTGCCTTCGGTTTGGCTACCACTACCATGCCGGCGCACCAGTCTGTGGGCGCCTCGACTCGCCTGATGACACCTGTGTCTTCCATTCGCTGCAGCTCCTGTCGAACCGTCTCGAGCAGAGGAATCGACACCCGTCGCGGCGTCGACAACGCAAATGGGACCGCCCCCTCGCGTAACTGGATGTTGTAGTCGCCACGCATGCGACCCAACCCTACAAACAATTTCGGGTTATCTTGTCTGATAACGTCGGCCGCTTCGACCGAGTCGACCGCCACACGTCGTACGAGATCGAGCATCTGGCAGACACGTCGACTGAGAAGTGACTGTCGTTGGCCACTGATGACGTAAACGTCCTCATCGACTACTGAGCCGTCTCGCGACAGCTTGCCGACGAACTTGCCCTGGGCTTTTAGAACCATGTCGTTCGCGCCCACCAGCGTCTTCGACGTCATCTCTAGAGACGGACTTCCTGCCCGTCGGTAGTCGGCAGCCGAAATCACAGTGACGTCTGCACCCGTGTCGAGCTTGAAGCACACGTCGACTCTTTGTTTCGTCTTCATCACCTCGAGGCTGATCGTTGATGACCACGGCTGATCACCTTTCGTCACCTCTCCAAGGAAGGAATACCCCTCCTCGTCGTCTCGGCTGACTGTATCGACGGCCTTTGATGACCTACATACAGTTGACAAATGACCACTGCGGTGGCACCTGAAGCATGTGGCTTCTCTCGCCGGACAGACTGCTCTCTGATGAGACGACCGTCCACAGAACTCGCACTTGCGCGACGTCTTCGTGGTCGTGGCCTGCGTCTGACCTCCTTGAGGCCTGTTGGTCTTCTGTCTCGTGCCGCCGCCAACTTTCTTCTTTGACTTGACGAAGTCCACACTCGTCCTTGTTGAAGAGGAAGCAAAGTTGCGAAGCATCGCCTGCTCTCGCTTGGCCGCCTCATTCTGACGTGCCATGTCGATTGCTCGCTTCAGCGTAAGCTCAGCGTCTAGCTGAAGTTTCAGCGAGAGCGTCGTGTCTCTGATTCCCACGACAATCCTATCTCTTATCATCTCGTCGTTCAATTGACCGTAATCGCAGAACTCGGCCAGGCAGAAGAGAGCCGTGATGAAGGCGTCCACCATCTCCCCCTCCTCCTGACATCTTCGGTTGAACTTAGCCCGCTCGAAAATCGTGTTCCGACGAACTATGAAGTGTGAATCAAACTTTGACTTCACCACCTCATACCGCTCCCTTTCTTCAGCTGTTAAGCCAAAGCCGGCCATAATATCATCGGCTTCATCGCCCATGGCGTAAACCAATGCGTTCACCTGCATGGCTTCACTCTTCTCATTCAGAGCAGAAGCCAGCCGAAACCGCTCAAAACGCCTGATCCACTTTGGCCACTCGTTGGGCTTTGTGAACACAAAGGGATCAGGCGGAGATACGTGGAATAACTGCGCCATCTCCAAAAGTTCAGTAGGGAAAGCGACAAGTCATTGGCAGTAGCATATGTGAAGTAGCGTAGCAGCACTAGCGAAGCGTTAGTAGCGAAGCGGTATTGTTCAATCAATCAAAGTTCAGCGAAGCAGTGACAGCGAAGCGTTGACAGCGAAGCAGCAGCAGCTTAGCGTAACGTTCACTTACTCAGGCACGTACTGACGGTAAACTTCTGACATCATGTTGTGTTATACACTTGTAACAGTAATATATTATGAGAGAATGAGACAAACGCATATGTATGTCAAAATGGCTGTATTTTAGAAGACACGCGAGATCAGCAGTGATCTCACGAGACTAGTGAGAGGTAGGATGATCGAGACTAACGTCACAATATTAAGTTATTTTAGCTGTAAGAATGAGGACCTGACAAGATTTAACAAGATTTAACAAGATTGCCACCCAGAGAATTAACTCTAGGTAGCAGGTGGACAAGGAAGCCCTTGGCTTTTCGAGAGTCCGACCTTTTTATCTATGTGTATCCCGCCCGTCTGAGGTATGTGTCGATTTTATTTTTAAACATATTCACGCTACTAGCACCCACACAATCAGCAGGTAATCTGTTCCATTCATTTACAGTCCTTTGTGAAAATGAAAACTTTCTTATATCCAATCTACTCTGCTCCTTTGCTAATGCAAGATCATGTCCTCTAGTCCTTCTATCTTTCTTAACTGAGAAAAACATATTTCTATCAATATTTTCATAACCCTTCAATATTTTAAACACTTCTATCTGATCTCCTCTCAATCTCCTGGTCTCTAGTGTTGTTAAACCGCATTTTTTTAGGCGTATTTCATAACTAAGATCCCTCAGATTTGGTATCATTTTAGTTGCTCTCCTCTGCACTCTTTCTAGCATATCTATGTCCTTCCTGCGATATGGCCTCCACGCTTGAATACAATATTCTAAATGAGGCCTAACTATTGTTTTGTACAGCGGTATTATTAGCTCTTTTTCCTTATACGTTATGTTTCGCCTAATTAATCCAAGGATTTGATTTCCCTTTGAAGCTGCAATTCCGCACTGCTCTGAAATCTTCATATCAGCACTAACGGTTAACCCTAAGTCCTTTTCTTTTACAGTAGTACTTAGTACAGTACCCCCCATTGTATATTCTACCTCTTCGTTCCCATGTCCTATGTGGAGGCATTTACATTTCCCAAAATTGAACATCATTTGCCATTTTTCAGACCATTTCATCAACCTGTCAAGATCATCTTGTAAATGCTGTCTATCTCCATCACTTTTAATCCTTCTAAACACTTTTGTATCATCCGCAAATTTCAACACCTTGCTTGTTATTTCATCATCCAAATCGTTGATGTATATTAAGAATAATATAGGACCTAATACTGATCCCTGTGGTACCCCACTCAATACCGATTTCCAGTTTGAAGCCTCCCCATCAACTACTACACGTTGTCTTCTGTCAATCAGCCATTGTTCTATCCAGTTTATTATACCATTTCCTATGCCATGGGCCTTTAGTTTAAGCAGTAATCTTTGATGTGGTACTTTGTCAAAAGCTTTTTGAAAATCTAAGTAGACGATATCTACTGGTGTTCCCTCATCTACCCACTTAGTGATGTCTTCCAAAAAACATAACATATTTGTTAAGCATGACCTCGCTTTAAAAAAACCATGTTGAGATGGGTTTATCAAGTTTTGTTTAACAAGAAAATCCACCATGTGATCTTTAATTAGTCTTTCTAATAATTTACAAATCACTGATGTTAAACTCACTGGTCTATAGTTCTCTGACTTGTTTCTCGAACCTTTTTTGAATAACGGTATAATGTTTGCTTCTTTCCATTCTAAAGGAACCACTCCCTCTTCTAATGACAAGTTGAAAACTGTTGCAAGTGGTATGCTAATTTGTTCTACAATTTCCAATAGTAGTTTGGGTGGAATACCATCCACTCCAGGTGATTTATTTTCCTTCATAGCCCTTATTTTCTTAGCTACCATTTCCGGGGTTACAATTAATTGTCCTAAATAGTCTGAATCTGCCCCCTTGAACTTAGCCTCTGGTATTGGCAGTGAACTAATATCTTCCCTGGTAAACACTGAACTAAAGTACTCATTCAGGTCTTCTGCCATTATGAATCCCTCTGATATCATATTTCCAGCACTATCTTCTAGAGGACCGACCTTATCTTGAACTTTCTGTTTGCTTCGAACATACGCATAAAAACTCTTGCTGTCATGTTTTATATTACTAGCTAATTGTTGTTCATAGCTTCTCTTTGAATTTCTAATTTCAGCAGTAGCTTGGTTAAGTGCTTCTTTATAATTGTTGTAGTCTTCATCATTTCCAGTACATCTATATGACTTCCACATCATTTGTTTATACTTAATTTTTCTAATGGCTTCTTTCGATAAGTGTTTCTTTTTGGACCGTTTTCCTTGGTTTTTGAAGGGTACAAATTTATCGATTATGCACTTAATTTCACTCTTTAATATATTCCAGCATTCTGTTGCCGTCTTATTTTTCAGTGTCTTATTCCAGTCTATCTTTGCTAAATATTTCCTCATGTCCTTATACCTTCCTTTGTGGAAATTTCTCCTATACTGCTTTTTGCTATTCCTTTCTGATTTTACTTTGATGGTAAAATGTATCTGGTTGTGATCGCTACTCCCCAGTGGCTCACATATCTTGACATTGTCAACTAATTCATTCTGTGAGGACAAAACTATGTCTAACACATTCTCACCCCTGGTTGGTTCTAGCACATGTTGAGAAAGGAATGTATCTTGAACTAAAACTAAAAACTTGTGGTCCTCTCTCCCCATACTCTGTAGAGATTTCCATTGTATATGCCCATGGTTAAAATCCCCCATAATAATACAGTCCCGTTTGCTTACTTCCCTTATAGCGTTTTGTATTTTTTCATTCTCTTCTATGCTTATGTTTGGACTTCGATAAACCAACCCAACCGTCAACGTTGAGCTTCCTGTAACTATGTTACACCAAACAGCTTCTTCGCAATCTGCTTCTCTTTCTAATTTTATTTCATAAGCCTGAATAGATTCTTTAATATATAAAATAACTCCACCTCCCTTTCTTCCTATTCTATCTTTTCTAAACATTACATATCCTGTCAGTCCCAATTCAGCATCTGATATATCGGTGGTGGTCCAGGATTCGGTTATACCTATTATATGAGGGTCAATATCCTCTACCATAATGTTTAGTTCATTTCTTTTGTTTACTATACTCCTTGCATTTAAACAAACACATTTATATCCAGCTTCAGAAGAGTTTTCCAGACTGTTATTTGTTGATTTATTTGTGCTGTCTTTATCTATGCCTCCATTTTCAGGCTTTTCTGTGAGTCCCCCCTGCGAATCTAGTTTAAATAGATGCAACCTGTCCCACTGTCAACAGATTGCAGCAGATTCTCTGAGAAAACTGCTGCCCCCTTTCCACTAAGATGGAGGCCATCTCTCATGTACATATCTTCCCTCCCAACAAAGTATCCCCATAAATCTGTGAATCCCACCCCCTCTTCTTCACACATCTGCTCAGCTAGTGCATTGATCGCCATCCTCTTGCAGTTTGTATACGTTGCCCCCCTTCCTCCCATTACTGGCAAAATTCCTGACAAAATAACCTGTTCGACTCTCGTCTTCTTTAGCTTCCTCACTAACTGTCTATACTTCTGTACTATCGCAGTTGTTCCCTCCCTGTCTGCATTATTTGTTCCTACATGTACCAGTATAGACCCCCCCTTGCCATGTCCCAATACCTTCTCTACCCTGTCAGTTACATGTTCAATCCTAGCCCCCGGTAAACAAACAACGATGTCCTCCCCCTCGCTCAGTGTCTTGTCCGTCTTTCTTAGACCTGGGTCTACACAGTGGTTGATATTTGTGTATGAACATAGTCTTAATTTGGCCAGTAATTGCAACGGCCGCGGGCTGAATGCTTCCCAGAAAAATCGAGATGATGTTCGATTGAACAAATCTACAACGGGATAAAACGCGGACACGCTCACGCGCACACATGGACACACTCGCGCGAACACGCATGCACGCACACACATACACACACACACACGCACACGCACACACACTACCATGTTGTTCTATAATTAAGTACGTTTGAATATCTGTAGCGTAATGTTATATATTTTCTTGTTTATTTTTATTGATAGTATGTTAACAATAGTTACATCGCGTCATGAACTCGGATATACAACATGCAGAATTTCGTTAACGCGACTTACCAAATAACGTCATTGAAATTCGGAGACAACCGTCCATATCCTTACAGTGTGCAGCCTGCACGTTCCTCGTGCGGTATGTTTGGCTCGGAACAATTGCGTAATAGCCATGCCATTTTTCAAATGTTTGGTTATGTGAAATGGGCTAAGTACCATTAATTAATGCTTGGTGGAATTAAATCCATGCATAATCCACGAATTAATACTGGTAAGAACGACGAAGGTGGTTCTCTTTAATACCAAACGCCGTTGCATATGCGCACGACACAATCACAATCACAATCACAATCACAATACTTTATTGTCCCTTGTGAGGGAAATTCATGTGGAGTGTAGCAGCATATTAAGACATATAAAACAAATGTACATGCAATATACACAATGTAAAAATAAAAAGACTAAAAGTAATAACAGTTATATCAGTTAAATAAATTAATTAATTAATTAAATATGTTAAATAAGTTACAACAGTTTTTAAAAAGTTAAGTTACAGTTAAATCATCTCACAAATCATCTCAGGCTCACTCAGTGTCAGACTGGCAGAGATGGAGGGGAACGAAGGTTACTCATTCATTAGTCTTATTGACGAGGGGACAAAAGAGTTTCGAGTGCGGTTCAGTTTGCAGTGAGGGAGTTGAAAGCGACGGCCAGAAGGAAGTAGTTTATAGCATGGAAACAGGGGATGTTCGGGGTCTGAGGAGACATTCCTTCCCTTTCTCTCTGCCCGTTGCCTGTATAGATCCTCTAGACTGGTCTGCTTTTTTCCCACCACCTTGCCACTAACCCTGACTGTTCGTGCCAGAGTGTTGCGATGCACGAAACTCAGGCCGCCGTACCACACAAGAAACCCAAATGTAATAGAGCTTTCTATGTAGCATCTGTAGAAGGTTTGTAGAACATGTGTGCTGACACTGAGTGACCTGAGCTTGCGTAAGAAATACAGCTTTTGCTGGCACTTTCTGTTAATTATCGCTGTATTTTCACCAAATGTGAGCTTTGCATCTATGATAGTGCCGATATACTTGTATTCATCTACTCTCCTTACACACTCTCGGTTAATGAATAGTCTCTTGGGAGAAGTAGGATTTTTCCTAAAATCTATTAGGAGTTCTTCAGTTTTACGAACGTTCAGGTCTAGGAAATGATTGTCGCACCACAATGTGAAATCAGCTACAGCGCACGCACACACTTGATCAGAGCCGGATAGGTCGACGATAGCTGTGTCATCGCTGTATTTAATTAAATTGACGCTCTCCTGGCTGCTACGACAGTCGTCTGTGTAAAGTGTGAACAGAACAGGGGAGATCACAGAGCCCTGGGGGGCACCAGTGAAAGTGAAGAGTGAGCTCGAAACAGCACCATTATAGCGCACTACTTGCGTACGCTCAGTAAGAAACTGGTTTACCCACAAGATGATGTGTGGGTTCACATGCATATTGACAAGTTTACTCATCATGATGTGTGGCTGGATGGTGTTGAAAGCCGACGAAAAGTCAATAAAGACTAACCTGGCAAACTTCTTGGGCTTTTCCAGGTGAGTGTACACATTATGACATAGAGTGAGGACTGCATCATCCACACCTCGATTGTGTTTATACGCAAATTGGAGGGGATCCAGTTGATCCCCAACATGCTCCAGGAGGGAACGAAGTACGAGTCGCTCAAAGCACTTCATGACGATTGAGGTAAGCGCCACTGAGCGTGAATCGTTTGCACATGTGTGTTACCGATTCTTCGTGAATAGTTCGTTTGACGGCTTGTGTCGGTAAACAAAGCCATTTGTTACGGAGAAGAGGGTCACAGTCTGCTGTAATTTATGGATATACATAATTATTTGTAATGTTCCAAATGCTACAATGTCGTTTTCCTGCAGTACGTACATAGTTGCCTATATAATAATACACCAACTGAACCCATGCCCCATAGGATATGCGATCACTTCCCATATATAAGAGTTAGTGATAATTATGCGAGATTTCTCATAAAGTTGACATGTGATCATCTTCTCCACTTATTTGACTACGTAACGCTAAAATTCAGCGTATTCCTAATAACATCACTGTATCTACTACACCACCCGATTTTTGACTCGCTAAAAATGTGCGTCCAAAACGGGCCCCCTGCACATCCACTTCTATACTGTTTAGCCGTCATCACACATTTCGCAAAAACTTTGTGCACACTCGGATCCTAGCAAGTCTTGGTGTGCCCACGCCGCGCATTAGACACATTTCATCTAGGCTTCCCGTCCTTATTGTCTGAACAAATTTGGTGCATTATTGTTTTTGCACCCAGTTGTCTCGCTTGTTTTCGAAGCTACGAGACATCACATTGGCACGTCGAACGATCCCTTCCTTCCTCATGTAGTTCCACTCGTAGTTTTTGTTAGATCTTGTTCTCAATCGAAGTTGACGTTTGTATGGACCGAGCATGGTGAGACATGTTTTTCTCTGTTACACGACTTTCGCGTTGTTGATTGATCTCCTTTCAGTATAGGTTATTCACTCTCTACGAGGTTTATTATCATGGTTTAGTGATACAGCTGTACATGCAACTTAACAATATACTTATACATTACACTACTTGATAATATAAGACGTATCTATAAAGCTCATATTTACAGAATATACAAGTAAATGATTAATATTTTTGTTTTTGCTTACGAATTGTATTATTATTCTTACTATTGTATAACTGGGTAATATGTAATAGTAGGCATCCTGCAGTCTCGTAAGACTATGGATCTGTGCCCTGGTGTCGAAGACCAGTTGTCGTCTGTTGTGGCTGTAGAGGCCAATTCTTGAGTGGCAGTCTTTATTGCATATGCTGCACTTGAAGGCGCTCTTGGCTCTGTTCTCAGTCTGGTTGTTTTTTCTGCGGTTGCGTTTTTCTTCTGCTAGCCTGCGGAGAGTATCCTCTCCTCTTTTGAGACCCTTGTGTAATTTCTGCCTCCATGTGGATCGGTCTCCAGCAAGATCCTCCCAGTTGTCAACATATATGTCTAGTGCCTTCAAGTCTCGATTACATACGTCCTTGAAGCGCAGATGGGGAAATCCTGCAACTCGCTTTCCAGAGGCCAGCTCTTCGTAGAGGATGTCTTTTGGAAGTTTCCCATCTTCCATCCGATGCACATGGCCGAGCCAGCGAAGGCGGAGTTGCCTGAGCATGGTCACCAGTCTCACAGACTTGGCACGTGAGAGGACCTCTGTATTGGGGACTCGGTCCTTCCAGGAGATCCCGAGGATGCGCCGCATGAAACGCAAGTGAAATGAGTTCAGTCGATTCTCCTGAGTGGAGTACAGCGTTCATGACTCATTACCGTACAGAAGTGTACTCAGCACACAGGCGTTGTACACTGTCACATTTGTGTGCTCTGTCAGCATTTTGTTATTCCACACTCTCTTTGTAGGCCGGGCAAGTGTTGAGGCCGCTCGCCCAATCCTTCTGCTGATTTCTGCTTTTAAGGAGAGGTTGTCAGCAACGATGGACCCGAGGTAGGTGAAGAGGTGGACGACCTCTAGCTCATAGTTTTTTATGGTGATGGCTGGGGGAGTGATCACATCCGGCCCCATTATGTTAGTCTTTCTCAAGCTGACTGTCAGTCCGAAATCCATGCATGCGTTTGCAAAGCGGTTCATGAGGTTTTGTAGCTCGTCCTCAGTATGCGTGATGACTACTGCATCATCCGCAAACAGAAAGTCTCTGACGAGGGCCAGGCGCATCTTGGTCTTCGCTTTTAGGCGAGACAAGTTGAATAGTTTTCCGTCAGATCTCTTGTGCATGTACACTCCCTCTGTCGAAGATCCAAAGGCGTGCTTCAACATAAGGGCAAAGAATATCCCAAAGACGGTTGGGGCGAGGACGCATCCCAGTTTGATGCCACTGGTAACGTTAAAAGTCTCAGAAGTAGAACCGTTATACAGGATTGTACCTCTCATATCATCGTGGAATGACCTGATTACGCTGCAGAACTTTGGGGGCATCCTATCTTCGGTAGGATCTTGAACAGACCATCCCTGCTCACAAGGTCGAAGGCTTTGGTAAGATCGATGAAGGCCATGTACAGCGGCTTCTTCTGTTTCCTGTATTTCTCCTGTAACTGTCGAGGTGAAAAGATTATGTCACTAGTTGATCTATTTGCTCTGAAGCCCCACTGGGATTCGGGGTAGAATACGTCAGCGAGTATGTGTAGTCTGTTCAGGATGACACGAGCAAACAACTTGCCAACTACGCCCAGGAGTGAGATACCTCTGTAATTGTTACAATCACTCCTGTCTCCTTTGTTCTTGTATAGCGTGACGATGTTTGCACACACCCCCCCCCCCCCCATGTCTTGCGGCATGGCCCCTTCACTCCAGCACTGACAAAGAAGTACGTGTAAAGGTTTGAGTAGAGTGCTCTTGCCGCACATGATGATTTCAGGTGGAATTCCATGGCCTCCAGGTGCTTTTCCACTGGAGAGGTTGTCAATAGCCTTGCTGAGTTCGTCGATGGTTGGTTCCTTTTCCAGCTCTTGTAGAATGGGCAGACATTCTACGCCATCCATGGCTGAGCTGGTGACAGGATTCTCTCTGGAGTGTAGTTCTGAGTAGTACTCTACCCACCTCCCCATTAGCTTTTTCCTGTCATGGATGGGCTCGCATGTGGAGGACCTCAAGGGAGCTGTCTTGCTCTGAGTAGGGCCTATGGCTTTCTTGTATATATGCTACCTGTATCAACTGACCTCTGGGTGTCCTTGCATATCTGGTGCTAGCATTCGTTCACACAGCACCTTGCAGTCAGCTGGACTTTGCTTCTGGCTGTTCAGAGTACCTGGAGGGTTGCTTGGCTGGATGAGCGCTTGTGTTCTTCAAGGGCTGCACGCTTGGCATCGGTAACTGGAGTCATCACACTGCAGTTAACCTCGAACCAATCACTTGTCTTCCTTGACTTCTTCTTTCCAAATACTGTGATGGCAGCATTTTGTACTGTGTCGCGTACATGGTCCCATGTCTGAGTGGCAGTGTCAAGTGGTACAGTGTTGTTCAGTGCATCCTCCAGTACCTCTCCAAACAGTGCTGCTTTTTCGGGATGTGTTGTCTTGCTCACATCAATGCGGTTTTTTTTCGCGTTTAGAGCGATGTATCTTCTTCGGCTGCAACCTAATCCAGCAGCACACCAAGGAGTGGTCTGTGTTGCAGTCAGCGCTGTGGTAGGATCGGGTGATAGGAACATTCTGGAGGCAAGAGCGTCTAGTGATGATCAAGTCCAGCTGATGCCATTGCTTTGATCGGGGGTGTTTCCATGATGTATTGTGTTGGGGCTTCGTCTGAAAGAAGGAGTTGGTGATGCAGAGGTCGAAGTAGGAGCACAACTCAAGAAGTCGCTGTCCATACTCATTTATCTTGCGACTCCGTGATGTCCCAGGCAGACTGACCAGGCGACATGATCGGCTCCCACCCTTGCGTTGAAGTCACAGCAGCAGGTGTTCCTGTGGCGGTATCTGGCTGATGATGGATTCCAGGTTTCCATAAAACTCATCTGTGGCCTCTGATGTTGAGTACAGGGTTGGCGCATACACACTGATGAGGTTGACAGGGCCGTTGGACGTTTGGAGACGGAGCGAGAGGTGTCTTTCAGATCCGTTTCCGTCAGGCTCAATCATCCCTAGCAGTTTGTTCTTGACTGTACAGCCTACGCCGTGCTCTCTTGTATTGTCGAATCCCTTGCCTTGCCATTAGAACGTGTGGTCCTTTTCCCTCAAAGTCCCTGATTCGGCCAGGCGTGTTTCTTGGAGTGTGGCGATGTCGACATCAAGCCTTTTGAGCTCGTTGTTAATGACTGCAGATTTTTGAGCGTCACTGATGTCTTGGAGGTCCTGTGAGATGCCGGTCGTCGTGGTACGAATGTTCCAGCATCCCAACTTCATAGTCGATTTCTTGTTCCAGTTCCGGTCCGTTTTCCTTGTCATTGTCTGTTTTGTGCTATGTCCTGTGTTGCTTGGTGCAGGAATTTCAGTCCACTCTTGAGGTTGCAAAACCCTAAGCCCCACGCACCAAGTGAGGCAGGTGAACTGTGGCGAGACAACACCTTGCTGGCTTGGGGCTGCCCAGCTTGAGGCGGGCGGGCGGTAGCTTCCAGTGAGATATGTAGATCTCTCCCACCGTCGGAACAACCCCTAGCGCCACACTCCACGCCAATCGAACAGGAGGCTTATAACCGGTAAACTGCTGCTTCCCGTGTTTTATCTACACCGTGAGCTGAAGCTTGAGTGTCCTCTCCAGGGCACAAGCTTGGGTAAGTTGATATGGAGGGCCAGTTGTTGCCCATGGAGCAAGTCCCCCCTCTCCACGTTAAAGGAACAGCCAGAGCTGATACAGTTTGGCACCAGTGCCGTCGCAGGAGCTGCCAGAAGGACGTTGAACACAACATCGGAATGCCTTCGGGACTCCCACTCCGGATTTGTTGTCTGGGTTTTCTCCCCTAGCCTTTCCCGTGTGAGGGTATAGCCGCAAGGCAGCGGAGGTTTGGAGCAAGAGTTTACCTTCTCCTAGACATGCGACCAGTCAAGGTTAACGAGCCCCATCTGCCCGAAGCGTCTGGTTTCAAGGCGCCTGATATCCGCCTTTGCTCCTTCTTCTGTCAGTAAAAACAATTCCGCCACGTGAAGGTCAGGAGCTGGACTCGGCTGTCAGAGGCTTTACGAGACGCACACCGTTGGGACATTTAATAGGTAGTGAGAGCTTACCTCACACCCACCCCGCGTAACAGTCTTGGAATCAGAAATGTGTAATTACCCTATATATGTAAAATAATGTAATACCATAATACATTACAAATAGAGGTGTGCGTATTGTACCAACGAACCATAGCGAACCACTGTTAGCATGGCGGACAACTTAGGGGCCCGTTTGGGCGCAGTTCACGGCCTCGGTTTGATTATCAATTTGAGTACAAGCTCTCCATGCTTTTAATATATAATACACACACATCAGAGCATATACATTTCGTTTATACATACCGCAGTTTCCGTTGTTTTCAACGAGCACAAACGGAAATATGATATTTTGAAAATAGTGCTAACATTAAAAAAAGTGTGTAAAACAATCTTTTTAAACTCACTCACCTCTTTGAATGTGTGTTTCGCGCTTCCGACCAATATTCACTAGGGCTCATTTATGAGTTACTTAGTACCGTGTTTATGGCGATATCGGTCTGCCATACAAGTACCACATCACCGACGCCACACGGCGTATTATGGCTGGCCAATAGGGTCATAAATGCGGTACACTCTACGCGTTGAATAAGAAGTTAACTTAGCAACCAATGCGGACTGGAAGAAGTTAGCGCGTTAACTTATCAACCAATAAGGACTCATTTAGCTACAACTCAAATATTGAACCAATGAATGCTAATCGTAGTTATACATTATGAACAAGAAAAGGCGATTAATCTACAGTACCATTTATGAATTAACATAGCTAAATTTTGGCAACATCGTGCGCAATGCACATTATCGGCCTACCATATTATGGCGTATATGTTATCGTAGGCGCGGAAACGGGGGGGAGGAGCAGCTGCCCCACCTGGAATGCCCCACCTCGAGTCAATATGAGCCTAAATGTGGGTTTTTGGCGAGCCTCAAGGGGTGCAATTGGAGGTTTGTGGTGAGCTTCGACAATTTTGAACGTCGCCATATAAAATATGCAACAGCACAACCAATCTGACCCCCCTCTTCTGATGTCATCAGTCGAGAGCTGAGACAGTGGAGAAGCTGAAATTACGGCGGTGCGGCGGCGAAAACATTTCAACAGCACCCGCTCCCCGTCTTTCGATGCCATGATCCGACAGCGGAGTGGAATGGTGCTGAAGCTCCGCTCCCCCAATGTTAATTTCGTTCCCGCGCCAGTGGATATTATTACTGTATTAATTAATTAAGATACACTAACATTGAATCGCCTGCTAACACAACACAGGCCTACAACTAACGACATGGCACAGCATTGTCACGTTTCGATCTTAACATCCCAAATTCCAATAATAGTTTATCCTGCCATAATAGATTTATAAATGCTTGATTTGTTGGCATGAAACAGGTGCTTCTCAGCCAACTGCCACATAAACTGTTCAACCGAAAGTAAACGTCATGTAAGTGCGCAGCATCCTCGCAAGCCAGGGCTGTTCGCCATGCAAAGCTAGCCAGCCCTGGCTGATCTGTCCTTGCTTGGCTGACAGAAACTCCTCAAATGTCGTCAAACATCTTCGAAGATTTGTTCCGTCTCCACGGGCCTGAGTGCTTCCGTCGGAGCGATCGAATGAGCCGGATCAAGAACTCGCTTTATTGCTACATAAAAGCAAGCGGCACCTACAAGAAAGTTGTGAAGACAGTGATTGGCGATGCCTTCCGTTTCTATCGACGTCACAGCGTCCACAACGGCAACTAGGCTGATCACATGTGCACAACACATCCGGTGATCGTCATAGCGGCGCACCTCGGCCAGAAGTACAACAATGACGACGACCCGAAACTGCTGAGCAACATACATATGTCGATGTTCCTCTGCGACGGAGGCTTCGATCGCTTTGTTACCTTCTTCAACCCGCTCATATTCCCGTTTGAGGTTGAGCCGATCACATATCCCTTCCAGAACATGCACACGACCGGAAAGATCAGTCAACGCCACCTGGAGGTGTTGGAGTATTTCTTGTCGCAAGCAACTCGCATTACAGTGCCGGTTGAGCTGAGCGAGTTTCGCGTCACCGACTGCCAGCAACTGTTATACACAAGTTACTATTCCAATGTGCTATTTGTTGAAATGCCGATATTCTTGAGCAGGGGTAGTACCCCACTACTCCTAGCCTGTCACCCCCGCCGTGTTGCTGCGGACCCAGTGCGAGCTGGGCATGCTTAACAAATCATTGGCCTCTACTTCCAGGTGAGATCCAGAAATGTTTTGAGTTACACACCAACAATGATATTAATGTGTGCATCGTGTGAATATATCAAGTTATGAAACAGCTCTAGCATTCTGTCATTGCCTACCACGGTTTCATGTCAGCTTTCAAACTCCTTCCATAAGTGAAACACATCGTGACATCGTTTGCTATATTTAATTCCTTGCGGAATTATCGATTTTGAATAGGACATGGTATGTTTCCTGGGCTTTCTTGTTTCTTCCTATAGCATCCACTCTACGTCATCGTGACGAAGCTGAACGCGTCTGTCTTCTGGCGTACGCACAACCAGCATCTATCGGCGGGTGTAGTGGCTTCCAATTACCGTCGGTAACCACGTCACTTCGGACGCGCCGCCGTCTGCCCGCTGCGACCTCGTCGCGTACGGCTTGTATCCTCACTGCCGACCACTGCTACCGCGAGAACGCCTCGACTTGCCCGCTGAACACATGCATATATGTGGCTGCGCCATCAGGCGGACGCTGAAGGGGAAACAGGCACTGCCTGCCGGGATACAACAGCTTCCAGTGCCGGTCTTTATTAAGTATTAACACCGTTACAGGAGTGGCTCAAAGCTTCCTTATTATTGTGGGGCCAACCTTTCCTTTCATTATTTTGATCTTTTGATTTTTTTCACAAAGGGGAGCGGTGTTCATCTCATACTGCCTGTGTCTTTCGGAAGAGACACTAAAAGCCATTGGTTCATTCTATCTGGTCTGAGCTACGGGTGGGAGTCTCTATCTCTAACCGACTGGATCTTGCTCCCAGCGGCCGGAGTTGCTTCCCAGTCAGGCGTGTGAGAGACGCCGAGCAGACAGTGTACAGTACAGCATCCTCGCAAGCCAGGGCTGTTTGCCATGCAAAACTAGACCTGGCTGCTCCCCTACGCGAAGGACGGAAGTTAGCTGAATCAAACTAGTAATTGACTTCGCCAGTCGCGACTGCATCACCCGTGAGGACAGCGCAAATACCAGCCCCAATTTGAAGACGGATAAATTAACGACTTCTGGGAATACCAATGTATAATGACACGTTCGCCCATTAGCACGAGCAGATGATCGGTATTGTGTATTCGAATAATTATTGCTTCTACTTCCTAAACATTGCATGTAACACGAGCCACAGTTGGTTGAAATTAGTTTTATTGTGACCACCTGACCTGCCGACATCCACTGATCTAGTGAGCGATTTCATGCTTAAATTCAGAGTTTCGCAAAGCGATCAGCCAGTGGTACCGCTGGCTGGCACTGACGTAATCAGCAGCAGCGACCCCTGGCGCGCGAGGATGGTGCGCAGTCCTTTAATCACTGTAATGTTTTGCACTAACTGCGCGATTAGCGGCAAGCTGTCAATAAACGTAGAGTTACCACACTGCCAGTCCATAGTCGAGTCACGATATGTTAAATGGTGTCTAGAAGTAGCTCTAAAATAATGTAAAAAGTTGTTTTAGAGACCGAAACTACCAGTCACAGATGAGTCGACACGGTATTGCAGAAACATTGAGATCTGACAATGCGACTCAGTTCTCGTCTCGCGAATTTGCGCTATTCTGCAAAGACTACCAGATCGAACATTGTACGTCATCGCCTGCCTTCTCACAGTCGAACGACGAGGCAGAAAGAGCGGTACAGATTGTGAAACGACTTTGGTGGCGAAACTACGGGCTATAATGTGTAAGTTAACTCCAGGCACCGTCAGGCGTGAAAGACGATGGATACCGGCGGACCACTTGCCGAAAGATGACTTTGGAAATTCGCAACAAGGCATCGCTCGGTGATCACCCGTTTCTACGTTGGCAGCGACCAGTAATTCAAGTTATATTGTTTCCTGTTATAACATTGTATATCTACTGGTAACAGCCTTGGCTCTGCTGCCAACCAGGAATTGTAAAGTTTGTATATGCTCTGTGTTTCATTTATTTTCTGTATTATACAATTCCGAAATATACCTACCTACCTACATTCGTCGCGCGTCTCCAGCAACCTTGACCGCAGTTGACTGGGGGATGACCGGGGCGACTAGAATTACCGCAGACTCCGCGACGGTGCACGGCATCGACACGCTGTGAGTGTTTGGTTACGGGAGAACGATAAATTGTGAAACAGGCTGTCGACATGGCAAACGCCGGTGAAAACCCTGCACTAATTGGCAAGCGGCTAATCTAGACAAGGAATGGCGGCGCTTCAAACACCACTGTGAGTTTACGTTCAAAGGCCCGCTTGCAACGAAACCTGAAGGTCCGAAGGTAAACTACCTCATGACGTACATCGGCGACAAAGGACGCGAGATATACGAGACCTTTACCTGGATGCCAGCGACGGGTGACGATCCGGCAGAAAACGCCACTCTGCAAGGCGTGTACAACAAATATGCATAGTATGTCGCACCGATGACAAACCGAATCCGCGCAACTGTCACTTTCAACCGACGTAAACAAGATCCAGGTGAAAAGTTTGACAATTTTGTCACGGATCTCCGAATTCTAGTGAAAGACTGTCGCTATTCTGAAGAAGACCGCATGCTCACAGATGCAATTGTCCTGAGATCATCGCAAGCCGCGGTCCGCGTGAAATGTCTAGAGAAAGAATACAAACTGACTCTATACAAGGCCATGAATATTGACCAGACCTACGAGACGTCCCAGGAAAGTATGCGCGCACTAAACGTCGATGAAGACCCCACAGTTCATGCCGTGAACATTGGAGGTTGGGGAAAACCGAGGATACCTTGACGTTCGAGGAACTGGTCACAGTCCAGATTCCACAAAGACCATGCGAAACAGAAAGCGTGATACCAGGATCAACGGAAATGTCAGAAATGCGGGTACAACTTATTGCACGAACGTTGCCTCGCTAAGGACAGCAAGTGCCATTACTGTCATAAGAAGTGACATTTTGCGTCGATTAGTTGAGGACATGTGTGGCTTTGAGCAATCAGATGATGACGACGACGCACATCTGATCAATACCATCACAAGCGAATGGTGGGAAAGCATACATGTAAACGGAACACACATCAATATGCACACAGACGCCGGCGCTACGAAATCTCTGATGCCGTACAACGTGTACAGAGATATGCAGTGCAATCACCCAATCACAAAGACCGCTCGCAAGTTCAAATCGTACACTCATCACCCAATTAAGATAGAAGGCAACGTCACACTCCCAACTCGGTACAAAACAAATGCGTTGAGGTACAGTACTACATCGTACATGTAGACCAGAAACCATTGTTTTCAGGGCATGCTAGCATGCAGCTAGGCTTGATCGATAGAATACACACTGTCGCCAATGAGCTTGACAAGTACCTGCAGCAAACTACAGGTACGCTCACAGGGACGTATTCCCTCAAGATCGACCCTGTTGTACTGCCAGTTGTACACGGACCAAGGCGTCAGCCAAAAGCACTGTCTGCAAAGATACGTACGTAAATGAAAGAAATGGAAACTGATGGCCACATTACTAAAGTGACAGAACCCACTGACTGGGTTAATTCCATGGTCACTGTGATCTGCAATGAAAAGTTGAGGATCTGCTCCGATCTCAAAGACCTCAACAAGGCCAGTAGACGAGAGCACTACCCCATTCCGACAGTGGAAGAAGTGATAGCTTCAATACCAGGTGCCAAAGTGTTCTTCAAAATATACCCAAAGTCGGGATTCCTGCAGATCATACTCGACTATGAATCAAGTTTTCTAACGACTTTCAACACGCCGATCGGAAGATACAGGTGGTTACGCCTCCCATTTGGCATAAAGTCGACTCCAGAGATCTACCAATGAATCATGGACGACCTGCTAGAAGACGTTGATGGCGCACGGGCCATCATGGACGACATCCTGATCGCAGGCAAAACGCCACAGGAGCACGACAAGATCATCAGAAAAAGCGTAGAGAGAGAGCGACATAATGGAACCTGAAGCTCAGTTTTTATAAGTGTCAAGTAAAACAGCCACATGTGAATTACGTTGGACACTTGGTGACAGACCAGGGTTGCAACCATATCCAGAGAAAATACGTGCAGTACACAAAATGCCAGTTCCCCAAAGCAAGGAAGACGTGCGCAGATTTCTTGGATTTGTCCAATATCTGTCGAAATACATCCCAAACATGAGTACAATGGACGCTCCTCTTCGGGATATGATGAAACGATACGTCGATTTGCTCTGAGACAAGCCACAACAGAGAAGCTTCGAAGAGCTGAAGGACCTTTGTTGCAGTGCGCCAGTGTTGGCGTATTACGATGTGACAAAATATGTCACTATACAGTGTGATGCGAGTAGCAACGGACTAGGATGAGTCCTCCTACAAGACGGTCGTCCAGTAGCCTACACATCTAGAGCGCTCACACCAACATAGATGAGGTACGCTCAACTGGAAAATGAAATGTTAGCTATCGTGCATAGCTGCAAGAAATTCCATTACCACATCTTTGGAAAAACTACAACGGTTGAGAGCGATCACAAACCACTTCAGGCTATATGCGCAACCCCACTGCTATCAGCGCCCATGATGTTACAAGCAATGTTGCTAAGACTGCAACCGTACGGCCTGAAAGTGACGTACAAGTCAGGAAAAGAAATCCCTATGGGAGATGCACTGAGTCATGCCCACTTGCCCGATACAGTACCTAATAGTGGGCCTGTCGTGGTCAATATGATCAACTTCATCGCCGTAACACATACACGATACAAGCAGTTCCAGGAATGCACAACCAATGAACTGAACGAGCTACATGCTATGATCCTCAATGGCTGGCCAGATACAAAGCAGGAAACACCTCACACAATCAGAATGTACTGGACAATACGTGACGAACTCTCCGTATCTGACGGTGTAGTGTACAAAGGTATGAGAATCGTGGTGCCGCCAAGCATGACGTCAAACATGCTTGCACAAATACACGAGTCGCACACGGGCATAACGAAATGCAAGCAACGAGCACGGGAAGCACTACACTGGCCAGGGATGACGCAACAAATCGAAAATCTCGTGAGTGATTGCGCTGAGTGTAATACGCACCAGAATAAGCAACGAACCGAAACGCTCAGGCCAACGAAAACTCCCGATCGGCCTTGGATTGAGGTAGCTGCGGACATTTTCGAGTGGGAACGAAATAACTACTTGATCGCTGTGTATTACTATTCCAAGTACATAGAAGTCGACAAACTCGAGAATCTGAGCAGCGCAGCAACAATTGATTCCCTGAAGTCACAGATGAGTCGACACGGTATTGTAGAAAAATTGAGATCTGACAATGCGACTCAGTTCTCGTCTCGCGAATTTGTGCTATTCTGCAAAGACTACCAGATCGTACATTGCACGCCTTCGCCTGCCTTCTCACAGTCGAACGGTGAGGCAGAAAGAGCGGTACAGATTGTGAAACGACTTTGGCGAAAGTGTACAGACAAACTCTTGGCCTTGCTAGATTACCGCACTACGCCGCTGGAAAGCTGCAATATGTCACCAGCCCAGTTATGCATGAGTCGCAGGCCTAGAAACAAATTGCCGATCGCCAGAGAGCTTCTAAAGCCAACTGCCAATTCACGTCTAGCTGTGTGTTCCTGGCGGAAACTCAATTACAGCTGTTGATTTGTTGAGTGCGGCAATATTGTCAGACACACGGTCCAATACACAAGTGTATATATTATAGCGGGGCCAGCAGGCACGAATAAACAGTCAGGCCGTGCAAAGGTGGCTCACTTCTATGGAACGATATTAGGGCCATAATTCCACAATGCTACATTGTTGATTTCTGACTTTCGATTATCCATTTACGCCGAGATTGTCGAATTCTGACTTTCGATTATCCGTTTACGCTGTCACTGTGCAAGATTGTTGTCAAATAATTCACTAGAATGGCGTTTGGTCAAATATTTCTCCAAAATATTTTCTCCAAAAAATTGTCTCCAAAATATGTTCTCGAAAAGAAGTTCTCGAAAAGATAATCTGGCACAAATTGCACTCAGTGACCTATGCTAAGCAACTTGCAAATACTGAAGTATCCCTTGCAAGTCAGGCCAAAGCAATTATATAATTGCTTTGGTCAGGCCTTGCGCTGTCATCACCAACGTCACGACGTGGTGTACAGAATACTTATATCGATCATTTTTCACCCACGTTATGAGCTGTTTTATCAAAGTTGGAGTTTAAAAGAACTCAAAGTCGATGAACGGAAGAAACAAAGTGCCAAGCAGTCTGCCAGAAAACGCGAATTGTTTGTCGGGAAGGTTGGTACTGTGTGTGAGCGATAATTCATGATGTTTCGAAAACTGTCAATAATAATATTTATTCGTACTATAACGTGTACAATTCAGTGAAAGCAACGTATACATCCATCTAAAATGTATATATAACGGTCAGTGCAGCCAGTCTCGTCTATGAAGCGTGAGCGTCTATGTCATGAATGGGGGAGGCTGTTTTTAAGTGAATATTATTAAACTTTAAAGATAATAATAGTGTGGAGTCTCCCATCACACTGTGATTTGTTTTGAATTGTGTTGACATTATGTAAATTGTTATTGTAAAATGTGTAGCTTAGTATTTGTTTTCATATTTTGTAGTTCTAGTTGTCTCCAGTGCTTGGCAATGTTCTATTAACTGACTAGTCTGTATTATTGTGGTTACAATGTAATGTAATGGTCTTATGGGGTAATGGTCGGAATGCACCTCTGCCTGAATGCACCAGTCGCAATGCACCAACTGCCTAGTCGCAATGCTCCAACCGCGTGGTCGGAATGCCCCAACCGCCTGGTCGCAATGCTCCAATGTGGTGGTCGCAATGCACCACTTTTGGTCGGAATGCCCCACTTTGATTTCTATGGTATCTATATATATATGGATGGTATCTATAATATATGGATTCTCTGTTTGTTTTTCGCCGGGTAAGTCGGCTAGTATAATTACTTCTTTAAGTATCGCCCACGCGACTGTGCGTATATTTTATTACTTAAGTAATATACGCAAAGTCGCGTAAATTTATATGTATATATATATTAATAGTTTATGAGTAGTGATATATGTACATGGACCGCTTGAAATTTGAACTACATTGTACTGTTAGTAGTTGGTGTCATAATTTATAAAAAAAATATACAACTTATTGTGAATTACGTGAAAAAAACGGAACTTGGTAAGTTCGTTTTTTATAAAGACCTGCATGATGTATACATATATATATATATATATATATATGTATATATATATATATATATATATATATATATGTTAATATGCAGCGTATTGCATGGCTGTAGAATCTTGTCCGAGATCCTGGACATACAACTGCCCAGTATGCCATATTAACTTGGAGAGCTAGTAGTACTAAGCACACCAGTTCAATCTCCTGTAAAGAAAAGCATATATTCAGTAAACAAAAACAGGCATCATAGTAGCGTTGGGAGGAAATAACTATGGAGTTGTTCATTGTCATAATCAGTAGATATAAAATAATGTTTCATGTATGATCTGCAGCATTTCACAAGAAAAAAGGCAGCAAGAAATGTTCTACTACAGCTGCATCTATACATCTTGATATCTTACTTCTTGGGAACAGTCAGTGTTTACCAGATGGAGAAAGGGGGTGGGTTGATACAGCATGCAGACATTAGTGGATTATGCTATTTTTCAAAACAGTGAAAAATGTGAACTATTTTTCTTTACTAGGTGTTCATTGTCATTACAGCAATTTTAAATTGTTCAATTTCATTATAGTGACGCTTGATCTTAGTCAATATTATAGACTGATTTTAATTTTGCTAATCAGTAAAGTGCATTTATATATTTTGTTTTTGTTTTCAGTATATAAATTCATGTAACTGTCTGCCATGTGTAACTACTACACATATTCATGTTTGACATTTTAAGCCTGAGGTTTAATGGTCAAAGTGTATGTTGGAAATGACAAGATGAGGTGTATTTTCTAACAGTGTATTTTCCTCGTCAAGTATTCAAAGGTTCATAATATGTATGTCTACCTTCTTCAAGAATGAATCATTTATTTTATAAATTTATTTTAGAGTCATCGCCATATGCTAAATACTTTTTAAAAGTGTATTAATATGTCTTTGTTGATACGCTGGGTATAATATACAAGTGCAGAATTTAACCTAGTTTTTCATGTCCAAGATGTTATTATTAAAATGTGTATGAAAACAAATGTATATTTAAATGTGCACATTAAAATATGCTATATTAACTCCATAACAAGCTTCTTTGTGGACAGTTCCTGTTGAAAACATTTGTGCTGTATCTTAGGCCCATGAAGAAAGAAGAGACACAAAAAACGCATCCTGCCTGTTTATTGTTGTTTAAAAAAATTGTGGTTGTGGATTTGGTGGATAATGTAAGTTACAGTGTCCACCATTTCACGTCCAGAGTGCTCTAATCATTCTTAACATTTTAAAAGTCTTGGTTGGATTCTGATGAGGTACTAGCATACATCAGTCAAGCAAATTTTGATTTCTGAAGTGCTTCACATTCTCATATTTTTGTTAAAAGACACCATGTAACTTACATCGTGAACTTCACTTGGCATTGCGCCACATAACAGTGAGTAAAAATATATTGTCTTCTTTAATTTTAGGTGTAGATGTATTTTGGTTACCATCTAAGACTTTGTTTTTGCTGTCCAGTCCTCTTTTTTGGCCCAGTATTGTGCTTCACCTATATATATTTACCCAGACATGTATATAATGTAATATCAATAATAATTCACGAGTAAGGAGCTGTTAGGTTTCTTTTAAACTGGTTAATGGTCAGGAGTATTCTAAGTTTATGAGGCAAAGTATTCCTGAATAATTTATTTTTAGGTTTCGAATGTTTGTTCTTACATTTAACACATATAAATTTGCCAAACCTCTTACAAATAAGCCCGCTGGTATTCATTGACAAAGAAAAATATTATTTCATCAAGGCAGTATAATATTTGACAAGGACGTACAAACTACTAAGCTCATATGGTTATTCGCATTTACCTTTAATCCTACAGTCCTTTTAGTTTAATGTTAAGATAACTCATCTTTCTTTGTATAGAGACTTGCTCTTTTCCTCCAGCTTCTTTCCGCACTGGGATAAGTATTCCACTAGACTCCCCAGTGTAAATTTGGGTAGTTGGTGCATACCACCATGTACGTCCCTATACATGTTATTCTGCGGCAGTTTCATGCTGAGCTCCTCTTCACTAACCTGTAAAATGAAAAACAATGACATTATCCCAAGTTATGTTCAATATGTGACTAAGATAAAGTATAGTGGGTTTGGAGTAAGACTGCTCATGATATAAAAGAAAGCACCGTGATCAGGCTGGGCTGGTACCCCCGCATCCCTCTCGAGAGTGTATGTTACTCCAAGGGTTTGTGCTGGTTTTTATGAAATATAGAAACACACCCTCCAATCTTAGGTAAGGTAAGGATGCATTTTATTTATCCCAACAGCAGAAACAAATTATACAGAGAGTGCGGCTAGTGTAGTGGTTAGCACATCCGCCTGGCATGCCAGTGCTCCGAGTTCGAAACCTGGACCGAGCAGGCATGATATTTGGTGTAAAAATCTGGCTCTCAAAATTGGGGACGGCGTATCCCTCGTGCCTCGGTGATCACATTAATGTCGGTCCCGTCTCAATTTGGGACGTAAAAGAACCACTGAGGACGACAAGCACCCTGGTAGTGACCACCCTCAGTGCCAGTTTATAAAGAATGAGACCTCATAAGACCATTACATTGTAACCACAATAATACAGACTAGTCAGTTAATAGAACATTGCCAAGCACTGGAGACAACTAGAACTACAAAATATGAAAACAAATATTAAGCTACACATTTTACAATAACAATTTACATAATGTCAACAAAATTCAAAACAAATCACAGTGTGATGGGAGACTCCACACTATTATTATCTTTAAAGTTTAATAATATTCACTTAAAAACAGCCTCCCCCATTCATGACATAGACGCTCACGCTTCATAGACGAGACTGGCTGCACTGACCGTTTTATATACATTTTAGATGGATGTATACGTTGCTTTCACTGAATTGTACACGTTATAGTACGAATAAATATTATTATTGACAGTTTTCGAAACATCATGAATTATCGCTCACACACAGTACCAACCTTCCCGACAAACAATTCGCGTTTTCTGGCAGACTGCTTGGCACTTCGTTTCTTCCGTTCATCGACTTTGAGTTCTTTTAAACTCCAACTTTGATAAAACAGCTCATAACGTGGGTGAAAAATGATCGATATAAGTATTCTGTACACCACGTCGTGACCGGTATGACTAAAACTAAAAGGGCAACGACCACGAACGACCACGCACGACCACGAACGACCACGCACGACCAAAATGTATGTAGTGTTGGTAACCAAGCGGGCTGTTGGTGGCACGTAGGAGGTATGTGTGTGCAGCTCGCCAAATTTCAGATATGTACTTCACATTGGAGTAACAAAATTCGCAACTTTTATCATCGCTTGTGACAACTCGCCGGTTGCATTCGAATTTACCCTGGCGGGTAACATTAAACTAAAATATTCTTGTTATTAGGTTAACCCACCGACTTATTTATGCTTGGATAGCGAGTATTAACGACCTAGCCTGTTTTATTTTAATATTGAGACAGCGAAGCCCAAGCTGTAGATCTGATATCTGGATTAGGCCCACTCATTAGGCAATAAGGTTTATAAATTATACCTACACTGCCTACAGTGTCACATGGTTAGTGTAGAAGGATCAATTTCAGTAATAAACTCATATTCATAATGCGTTTTGCCTAGTATATAATTAATTATACTCTTGACGTCATTGTTATGGTAATTCGTTATTTAAAGGATACTATAGTGTTATTCACTTATTGGTTAAAAGTTAATGTTGTTATGTTCTGTGTCAATGTTCGACGGCGATGTATTTGGGGATTTGAGATTATGTAGATATATGACTCTGAGAACTTCGTTATAATACTGTTATACACATTTAGGATCTACCTGTACTTGTCACACATTATATGTACAATCCAACACATATATTGTTTCAAAAACATTTATTTTGAAAAATCAATACAAATAATACTAAATTCAACACGCTCATAATTCACAATTATTCTGTGTAAGGACTAACGACAGCCAAATATGACTGCATGTTTCCATGCACCAGCACGCAACTGAAAGACAAAAATATGTGTTTGCACATTATATATATATATATATCCACATATAGGCCTACATGTTTACTGTTAATATTTATACCTTTCCTGTAGACAGCGTATCAGAGATTCGTGTTACTGTTCTTAGTTCACACAATAATAATATAAATTACTTTTGTGATCCACGGTAGAAACCAACGGGAAGGTAACAGTATTCTTCTACCATATGTTTTGTGAATATGCAGTATGATGTATGTCGAGACTGTGTATAGTGCCATATTCTGTCACTTTGCAGACGGGAGTTAGAAATTAAATAACACTGAAAGAATTTACTAATATTGTAGTCACTATCATATGGAGTTATTTTTTATCAAATTTTACACACAACACCAGACTTAACGTAACAGTAGTTTAATTTAAAGGAATAACTTGATGCGAAAAATAATTATTACAACATACATCAACTTTTGAAATGTCTGATGGTAAAAACAGCACTACGGAATGTACCAAACTACGTACATTAATATATAGGCCTATACTTTGCAAAATGTGACAGAATATGGCTTAATGATGTGCTAAGTATGCATACATTGTACCTGGAAAGATCTCAAAACGTTAGTTACATAACAGAGCATACTGTCACTGCCTATAGTCCTGTCACACAAACCACCATCACCATGTAATTGTATCTGGATATAAATTAAAACGTTAATGACTTAACAACAACAACACCATCATTGCCTATAGTCCTGTCACTTAAACCACCATCACCACCTAATTGTATATGGGTAGAAATTGAAAAGTTAGTGACATCATAACTTCCTAGAGTCCTGTCAAATCATCACCGCCTATAGTCCTGTCACTCAAACCATCACCACCCCACTATCACCACCTAATTGTACATGGATAGAAATTAAAACGTTAGTGACATAACAAAGCAACACCAACACCGTGTATAGTCCTGTCACTCAAACCACCATCACCACCTAATTGTATCTGGCAATTAAAACATTAGTGACATAAAAAAGCAACATCATCGCCGCCTCTACTTCTGTCACTTAAACTACCATCAGCCACCATCACCACCTAATTGTGTCTGGGTAGAAATAAAAATGTTAGTCACATCATCACCTCCTATTGTCCTGTCATCCAGACCATCGTCACCACCTAATTGTATATGGATAGGAATTTATATGTTAGTGACATAACAAAGCAACACCATCACTGACTATAGTCCTGTCATTTAGACCACCATCACCACCTAAATGTATCTGGATAGAAATCAAAATGTTAATGACATAATAAAGCAACACTTTCTCTGCCTATAATAATGGCCCTCAAACAAACATCACTATGTGAATAGTACATCAACCTCCATCCCCCCAGTCAGCCCCACCTAAGTAGAAAGCTTCATGGGAGAAATGATGTTGTGTAACTTCAACACATTTAGACAAACAGTGAGATTTTATATGGTATGTGTATGTGCTGGACTAACGTGAAAATCCACCTGCTCACATTCTATATTGCTGCAGTACCTGAGAGTAACATAAATAGCATGCTAAATGGTAGTGGCTAAAACCATGTCCCGCACTTGCAGGCAACCACCTCGAGGTCCAAAAGGAATTGGGAACTATCTATATGTATATAATGTTCTGGTCACTAAGATTAATTTATATTCTTTTCCTTTTTGGGACACTTGAAGTCTTGGCACATCTCTTTCTCTTCACCTGACCTGGCTTTTTCCGACCATTAGGTCCTGTCACTGCCAATTTGCCGTCAGTTGATATGACAGTTCTGGAATCCATCATCCAAATGAAACGAATAAATTTCTTGAAATGATTATCTCTTTTCTCCTTGGGAAGGCACGACCACACATCAATAGGCACATAAAATTTGGTAAATGGTGGGCACAGAATATAGTCTCCCTGGCCAGCCAAACATCTTTTCAGATCCTGGTACTGAGTCCGCACAACATCGTAAAGTTTTAACACTAGGGTGGTCAACGGTTGTCCCTTCCAATTGACAGCATGCTTCAGCATGGCATTCAGACTTTCACAATTATTGTTAGTCCAGTTTACAAGAGGGGTCACACCTACTGCTTTAGCCTGGGTTATGAAGTTGGAATGAAGAAGAGAGACAACCCTATCTTGAAAATATGTGTTAAAGGATGGTGCAGCAATATTGATTAAATCCTCTGTCTTCTTTAATGCGTGGTCAAATGTGACATCCTCATCAGCACTTGTTATGCCACTTGGCCCAAATATTGAGGTGATGATAGATGAACGGTCTTTATGGCACACACCAATCTTGTCTTTTAGGTAGGCGTCTACATTCTGTTTCAGGTGCCAGGTGCAACTGAGTAGGTTAGAATCCGGAAAAGCTGCTTGCATGGCTTGCTTCATTGCCTTCTCATCATCTGTGCCAAAGATGGGACGTGATGGTGTCCCTCGTAGCTTACCAGCAAGGTGGCTGAAGAAACTGTTATAACTTAAAAAGTCACTGTTGCCGTGTAAATAAAATGGGCCTGCAAAGATTGGGTGGTCATTTGTGTCCCTCCTGGTCACTGCTAAATGTTTAAAGAAACAAACGGTAACATGGACGTCGCCTAAATTAAAAGTCTTGTCAACGCCGAGAACAGTAGAGTGGGCGAGTGGAGCAGAGCAGCAGAAACGTTTGATGTCAAGCAGCTGGTTCTCTGTATATAAAATTATAGCAGGCACCTTGTCCTACCCAACTTCTACTCGCTGCACAAATTCATGGGTCTTTACCATTGTCTCAATGTTCTGCACGTGGTCAGTAAAATTAACCTGGTTTTTCTGTGAAAGCCGCTGTCTTTGCTTTTTCTCCCTATACCTCATATTTGCTACTTGCTTTCGCGACCTGAGACCACCCATCTCTCCAGAATCATCTAGGCTCTGCCACACCTGGTTTGGGGGACAGTGCTGAACTTGCTCCTTCATGTTATCTAGTACAGCTCCTTTGGTACGAATGTAATTTCTGCTACAATGTTTGCTGCTTCCATGAGGCACCCAACCTGGAAATGTACTTATATACTCTGCAACTGCAACCTTCTGCTTGCCATCTAACAATGCCATAATCATATTTTGCTCAATCCATGATATCCTGCGTTTATACTGTCCACTCTGTGTATGTTTAGCATAAGCCCTATGTAGAACTATTATGGACTGTGGGTGTGGTTGGGGCTCCAGTGGGGTGACAATTCGTTGCCTCCCACCATTTGCTCTTTTGTACAACACAGTTCCATACAGACTGTCATGCAGCACTACCTCAGTTAATTTTCCTGTAACGCTACGCAAAAACATGGCAGTGTTTGTGGGACCACTCACCCAGGCCCCACAATCATCCCAAAACTGGCTCTTATTGCTGTTGTGATGGCGACGAATGTTAGCAGTGTTATCGAAAACAAAAAACTTATTCTCTTTTAGACCCACTGGTATACATTCATGACCCACTATGCCATCTAAACAAAGACTATATAGGTTTTGTGTTTCAAGAAACTTGCCTTTTTCAGTAAGGTCGTCACCCCCAGATGCTATAATATGTTCATCTGTGTCAATGGTTATCTCTAGTGGGAGTGGTGGTGATGTTGAGTCACGCTGTGACTGTTCATTGACCGACAATGATGGAGATGGTAATGGTGTGCACATCTGTGAATTTTGGAATTCATCCTCACTTCTGGCTGGTGAAATAATTAGTGGCGAGACATCTGTGGTAAGGTCGGATGGAATAGTTGTCTCAGGGGTTGAGTGATGATCCTCATTTCTAAGCGGTGGTGTGTACCGTGGTGAGGCATCTGGTGTGAGGTCAGGTAGGACTGGGCAAGGGTCCTCCTCGGCGGCTGAGTGATCATCCTCACTTCTAGGTGGTGGTGTGTACCGTGGTGAGGCATCTGGTGTGAGGCCGGGTAAGACTGGGAAAGAGTCCTCCTCAGCGGCTAAGTGATCATCCTCTCCTACCAGGTCCACAGTAATGTGGTCTTGGGTGTGATGAAGAACCACAAAGTGGTTCGGCCTGAAGTCACACACTCGACGTGGCACATGCATAGTTGTCCACATGATGGTCATGACAGGCGGTGCAGAAGTGCGGACCCCACGGCCGTAGACAAAATGTATATTAAGGCGATGTAAAAGAATGTCGTGATCTATTGTATCAAAAGCAGCTGATAGATCTAGTAAGGTGAGAGCAGTTAAGTTGCTATTGTCCATATTGCATTTGATAAATGCTGTGAATAAATATGTTCATGGAGTCGATTTGCAACAATCTTCTCCAATACTTTCGACAAAAAACTAAGATTTCAGATAGACTTCAGCTATAATGTAAACACCCATAAATATCCAGTCTGATCGCTTGTATCTGTATGAATAAAACATTTGAAACAACATTAGTTTGCTGCATGTTTATTATAAATAGCATGTATGTTAATTTGGGCCCATGTGTCAACGGGCTTTGCACTGTATATTATTTGTTATCAACAAACTTATAAATGTTGATACATTTTGCTCAGTTACGTCAATTGTTACACACCATGATTTATAATGTTATCTAAGAACAGTTTGTTTTCTAACATGTAATTTCATGTAGGTTTTTGTCAAAACACTATATTGGAATATATAGGATATTAGCCTTGGTTTATGGGAATGTGTATCAAATCAAACGTTATGAAAGGTATGTAAAATTTTACATCACAGTATGTGTTTTTATAATAAAATTGGGCATCTGATAGATCATTTCTCAAGGTTGGCATATTTGTAATGTATCCAGTGTCTCTCCCCCAGAATGATAAAATCAAAGAGAGTCGGCACACATTGAGCCAAGTAATCAAGATTATCTTAACTGCACTGCAGCTCCCACCCCTGGGTATCCCCCCCAGCATATGCATGCAGACCACCAAGTGACTGGAGCTGTACAGAGTGGCAGGTCAGATTGTCCAGTACTACTGAACAGTGAGGCAGGAGGGTCTAATGACAGTACACAGGAATAGCTTAGACCCATATATCAAATTACCATTTGGGTCATTAACTTTAATTGTTGAAATGCATAGCCCCTAATATGTTTTAATTTAACTAAACTTTTAATTTAATAATTTCATATTTTATGAAGGTAAATATTGTACATAGTTTGTAACAAAAATACAACTTGCACTATAAAGGAATGTTGTATATATAAGTACAAAAACAGTTGTTGAATGGAACAGTAATGATATATACCAATATATATTGTATCATTACTGTTGTATTCAACAACTTATGTATGCCAGATATCATAAACAGAATGCAGAAATTTTTTGTATCTGTGACAAATAAATTACGACAGTTCAACAATATGTCTCAAATTACAGTACCACATAAATTTTTACCAGATCCCAATACTTGTTATGGTGATCTGGTGATACTACTAAAATTAGGAACATGGCACAGACGAACACTGGTGTTTGGCAAAACATGTTTTAATAATTGAGTCATTCTACAGTACTGGGTATTGATCAATGTTTGGTTGACAAACTGCATTATTTTCATCTTTTGATTTTGAATGCAATTTTACGTATGCTGTAAAGAGAAATGTCTATAGATTCTAAAACAGTTTGTATAAAAGTTCTTGAGAGAAGAGATTTAAAAAAAATGGTTTCAAGCTTATAATACTGGAGTTGTTGCGTGCATAACAGCGTGACACCAAAACATGTGCTGCTGTCACATAGGAGAAAGAATTTTACTTATTAGTGTTGAATGTGAATTACTTAAGTTACAGAAACTATCTGAAGCCGTTACAATAGTTGCCACTGTGATGTTAGTGATACAGTTATGTGGACATCTGGTGTGACACCGTTACACACGCAACACCTTGAACTGAAACATTTCCTACAAACACGTTTTTGTGAGTATTTAATAAAGCAATAACAATAATATAAAACATGGTGAATTCATTTGAATCGTGTTCCGTATTACGTAAACAAAGCAAACAAAAACACAAAATTTATGATAATGAGCGAGGCGTTGCAGCATAACACGTGACACCAAAAAGTTGTTGTTTATATAAGGCAATACAAACAACAGAAAAGCTGTTTTTCTTGTTCTAATATTCTTGTTTATTCAATTCTAATTTAAGATTGACAGTTGTAACAGTTAGAAATATGACAACATGATTCATAATTCTTGATAAAGTAATTTTTTGTGTAAGTGGAAAAACCATATAAGCTACGTGTAGAAATTCTATCAAGGATGATATTTGGAGTATTGTTAACAGTTTGTATAATGTTGTGTCTGATGTACTTTTTTGCATATTGATGATTAACTCTGGGAATAAATAAGTTGTTTTTACCACGTGTGTTATATTGGTGAATTGCAAAGTTGTATGTGTATGGAATATGACTGAAGTATTCTGGCATAACCTTGTTGATCAATTTGTAATACAATTTGAGCTGTTGGAGTCTTTAGATGTCATTCAACTTAAGAAATTTACATTCTTTAAACATAGGATCTGTGTGAGAATTATATTTACAAGCTGAAGTGAACTTGAAGTAACTATTCGCACTGCTTTCTTTTGAAGTAAGTTTAAAAATGCGATGGGCTTGATGACCCCACACCAATATGCCATAATTGATCTTTTGAAGTTAGTTACATAGAAGCAATTAAGCTGAATATCTTGCAAAATCGTAACGGATTATGTGGCAACGGCTGTCTGTTGACATTGATACTGACAGATCAGTGACAGTGGTGGACATCGTATGATACGTGTCCTCAATCAAAAGACAAAGCCTCAATGAAGAAATTCCAGAAATACCTTCTCGCGAAAAGTGTACATTAATGGTAAAGTAACATGCCAAAAATAAATCTTTAATCCATGGTTTACTCTTATTGTTAAATTAACAGAACATTTATTTTTTGCAAGTTACTACCGTTACTTAACACTTTTGCGATGTTCTTATTATCCTTATAGTTATAATGCCATTCGCCAGGTGGCGCTACGGTGCCAAGACTAGATGTTCGTCCGGAAGATCGGATAAAATGCCTAAATTGTGTAACTCCTGGGTGAAATACAGACTCAAAATTTTTAACAATGCACACACAAACCCTATATATACCATCAACGGTCAAACTATCTACCAACACATTATATTACATGGTCGTGCGTGGTCGTTCGTGGTCGTGCGTGGTCGTTCGTGGTCGTGCGTGGTCGTGCGCCTTTTAGTCAAACCCGTCGTGACGTTGGTGATGACAGCGCAAGGCCTGACCAAAGCAATGATATAATTGCTTTGGCCTGACTTGCAAGGGATACTTCAGTATTTGCAAGTTGCTTAGTTTAGGTCACTGAGTGCAATTTGTGCCAGATTATCTTTTCGAGAAAATTTTTTGGAGAAATATTTGACCAAACGCCATTCTAGTGAATTATTTGACAACAATCTTGCACAATGACCGCGTAAACGGATAATCGAAAGTCAGAATTTGACAATCTCGGCGTAAATGGATAATCGAAAGTCAGAAATCAACAATGTAGCATTGTGGAATTATGGCCCTAATATCGTTCCATAGTATACAGCCAGATAATTGCAATGCCAGATCATTTGTCGCCATTTTGAGACTGTTCCGAAAATGTTCCCATTGTATTTAATTTTTTGAGAGTTTTACGAAGTCGAGCACGGATCGTCGACGATTCCTGATTCGAGGAATTGGCGAGTACGAACGGGCATTGGATGCTATATTGGTTTAGACTCGGATGAATCAGACGAGAACAGTGTTATTGATAGCGAGGTCGATGTGGCTGACGATTTAGACGAATATGTGCTGACACTACTAGATGCTTCGCCTTCGGGCAGCGAAATTTCGGGTGTGTTTTGCTATTCAGGTGCAAACACAGGTACATTGAGAAGAAAACCGATGAGGCTTCGTATGTATCCCAACACAGTAACGTTCTTTACGTCTATAAATGAACTTGTACGTCTTTGAAATATGTAAGTTAGATGGAAAACATATTAATGGTAGGAAGGAAGCGGCAGCCATGGCCGACCATGTTTTGACAGCTGTCAAACAGGGCACTCGCTTGTAGTGGGCATGTCAATTTTGGGGTAGGGTGAGCGATATTACAGTGTGTTTGTTCAATTACGTTGTAATGCTATTTGCTGCACCTTGCTTACTCGTTATATTTTGCACATTATTAGTAATGGTAAAGAATGCATACAGGACAATCAATTGTTTCCTTTATTATGTCATAGATGAAAGGATATTTGATACATTTTTTTCTTCAATTTTACCATCTCGCAATTGCCGAGGAAGCACCACAGCCTGCCGACGTGCAGCCTGGCCTATCACAGCCTGCCGACCCGCAGCCTAGACTGACATCCTTAGGCTTAGTATCAACATGTGCAGAGAGGTGTAGTGACTAAGAAAATATATGCTTTGACACAAACTATTTTGAACAGCATGGATTTTATAGTTCAGTACACTGAACCATTAGATACCCGTACCCGCATTCTGCATTCACGCTACTTGCATTCTGTGACATATTTTTTATATATTTGTCACAAATGACAGCAATTTTTGTTCTAATTTTCAGAGTACATATTGTTTATGTTAATGAAACACATATTTCCTGTATTTGCATGTGTATGTTTGCAGGGATTGCACAATAATAAAGAATTTCCAAAAAAGAACAGAACTTTTTTATTTCATAATATATTTTTTTCTATTTTTTTTAGTAGTCATATAATAGTCATTCTTGTGTCATCAAGTAGAAAAATCAATGCTGCTTCAGAAAGTATATACTTTTGTATATTTATCTACGGTAGTTTTTTTTCTGCAACCATCTATATGTATCCTCCTTTTGTCATTGTAGCATTGCCCCAGAAACTTGGTCCGGTCCTCAAGAGGTTAAGGACATTAAATGTTCATTAATTAAAAAAGAGGAACAAAAAACCTCCCATTAACACAGAGTTACATCCCTCATAATGCCCACGCTTCATGTGTAATATTCTCTATTGCAAGCTGGGTGATTGTTCCTTTTGACAAAAGTTATATTAGTTTGTCACCCAGCATTGGATAGCGTCACTGACACCTTGATTTATATAACTGTCCACCCGGGCTATCCATCGTGCAATATTAATCTTCCATTGACAGAACAAAGTGCTTATTAAACGTTGGCGAACAGATGAAATCAGTGTTCGCCCGCCTGAGTGCAACTGTGCATGAACTGATCTTGTCTGAGTCAGGATAACAATAGAGTAATTCGCAAGTGAAATTAGCTTGGAAAGACAAAGAGTTGACGACCTGGTGGCCGTGTGTGGTATGAATGCCAACTGTCTGATTAGTGACAATGTTATTCTGAGCTGGTTTTATTGTAGTCGCCATGGCAGACGTCATGGTGTAAGTGCAGTTTTAATTAATTCAAATCAGAAACTTTCATATCCAAGATGTTTAATTTACCTGGTAGAGGCTTTCGTCAACGTACCACGTCGACTTCATCAGTACCGATGTCGCTGAATGACGTCATCGTACACGTGAGGCAGTTCGTAATTGCAGTTGCAGTTTTAATGCTTTGAAATATCGGCTAAATGCATGACATCAGTTCATTGTGGTGATGGTTGCAGATGTTTGGTAACTGAGTTCCTTTCCTGTTCCACCTGTTGTAGAGATTAATGACTCTGATGTCTTGCTAGGGACAGTTGTAAAAAGCCAGTAAGGTCTACTGCTCGACTTTATACCATGTAAGGTATCTCTTGTTTTGCGTCACTGTGTAGCAGTGCCAGTGAAAGTCACTGTCAACACTAATAAAGAATGATAAACAGCCAGCACTGCCCTAGCAGTGATAGCACTTTCACAATCATCCGCTTGTTAACAATATTTACTTTATCTTTTCTGCCATCATTATCGCAGACATACTGAAAACAGATTTTCCCCTATCCCTCCACTTGGAGAGCATAACAACTTATATTATGTATAACTGGCCGCCTTGTCCATGGCAGGGAAGGGCGGAGAGAAAGTCACCTAAAGTGACTATGAAGAATGGTGCTGATTGTGCAGGGAACTGAAATGGCACTAAATGTTTATTGGTGGAGGAGTGTGACATCCAGGGGGATAGGGAGGGATCAAATTGTCAAGTTAAGTCAAATTTATTATTGTACTTCAAATAGGAATTAGGGTAGGGTGAATGAGGATGTAGATTTGCTGAGTGTCCGGAAGTTACTTACAAGACAGGGTTATAAAAAAACTGATGGAAAAGAAAGTGGGAAAGAATCGGGCTGGCTTCATAGCTAGACGAGGATTCTCTTGCAACATACATGTCTGTTAATGTGTAATGTGTTGAGAATACCATGCTTGTTCTGATGGTGATACCGTGAATTCTAACATAAGGAACATATCTACTGAAATGGAAAAACTGAAATCCCAATTCAGATGTACGCTGTGTTATATGCCCATGGATCTATAAGAGACATTGGACATACGGAATGGTTTGAACTAAGTCACAACAATAGCAAGAGTCTACTGCGACTGGTGATACACATATTATTAGCACCATCAGCATCTTTTGAAATGGATTGTCTGAATACAATATTGAGTGCTCACTAATGCAGTATGGGTGAGTGTGCGCCCAGTTGAGAAGGCTTTGTATGTGTGCCCAACTAACCAACCACACATCTAAATATGTGCATGCTCGCCTCAGTAGACTGTTTATAGTTTTATTACACACTGTCAAATGCTGAACACATTAAGCATCTACATCCTTTTCCTGCAGCTTCAAGATGTAACACAACATAATATATTGGCATGTTTAACAAATAACTGCATGTTTTTGTGAATGAAAGCCACCAAAATGTATACAAAAACCTTCAAAATGAGCAAAGTTTTGGAGGGTAGAATTTTTTTGAAGAGTAACATCCACCAAATTTAACTGATATAAAAAGTTTACTTTATAAAAAATAACAAAATACTACTTAGAAAGTTGGTGAGAATTAAATGCCTAATTTGTTGGATCTTACACAATGTAGCGGAGTGTAACTATCTGTGTAACAGTGTAGCGGAGTGTAACTGTCTGTGTAACATTGTTACATATTTCAAGGTAGTGGTCATTAATGGCACAATGCACTTGATATAGCTATATAGTTTGATAAATAATTTGATGAATTAATTTATCACTATTTATTCAGCTAGTCTACCAGTAATAACAAATATATTTATGCACAATTTTTTTAACCAATTTTGTATTATTTATTAAAATAATCTGACATTGGTTATGGTGTTTTATAGATTTATTTATTGTTATTATGAAATACTGCTGAAAAAAACACAGATTGATACATCCGGTCTTTCCACCATCTGTGAAAATGTGATGGAAATTTCCTCCCAACTGTTCCCTTGCTTTCCCTGTCTTTAGGACAGGCGACTTATCGTCTCGGTTCTAACTTTAAACATAACCACAGATTAAAAAAAATCCAACCTGACTTGAACCGTGCAGGAGGAGATAGCCCCACTTTGACCTACTATGAATTATATGACATCGTATAATGGTTTTTGCTGTTGTTGAAAGGAAATGAACTGCGCTAATAGAAGGGTGTGACAATAATATACTTGCTGTCCCTGTGGTTCAAAATAGCAGTACAACTCAAATGAGATAGTGCTGCAGCTAAATATAATTGTCATATGTCTCCACTACTGCCTGTAACTCCTACAGGCCTTGCTGTCTGTGTCAATATGCACCAATGACAAACCTCCACCCCCAAGGCGAGTGGACCTTACCTCTGAACTGTTGACAGAGGCAGAGGCAGTCAGTTCTACTCAGTGTGATTGATGTGTGTTGGCTCATGTCCTGTTTAAACCTGGCCTCACTGAGGCTACTAAACTACAGCCAATTGAGGAGTTAACACCTACAAGTGGAGTGCTACACACATGGGATGTTACACGTGGATGTAGTGTCTGTGTGTTAGGATCAACGCTGCGTTGTCAGTGACTGGACTAGCTGACCTGTGGAGTCTCACTGGAACAGTAGGTAGGTATGTGGATAACAATTTCAAACTTGACCAATGTCTAAACAAATAACACTGATGAAAGGAGCTTTAAAAACCATAAACAATGATACCAAAATCACTTAGTTATGTTGAATATTAAAGGAGTTATTGATTTTTTTGTTTCAGGAATCGGCCTTTGTTTTAGTCCTACTAAATACATACATTTGCATTATAGCTGTGTGACCGAAAATGTGACTTTTTCCTCAAAAAAGCATGTAACTTCCTTAAAAACAAAGATATCTTCATAAAATTTGGATTGAAGATATAGGGTATTGAGTTCTTTCAAAAGATATAATCAAAACTGCAATATAAGATACAAGTAGTAATTAATTAGTGTTAATAATATTAATTACAGCCGTGCAGGATTAAGTTAGCCACTTTCATAGCTAAAATCTGAAAGAAATCCAACAACAGTGCTGCTTTTGAGGTGTTGTGTCCAAAGTTCTTCCCAATCCACACCTGAAATTACAGAAACTATCCTAAAAATGAATCAGTAATATACCAAATGTAGTTGTTTTTACCTTTCAAAGCCAAATAAATGTTCTTGCTTAGTTGTTTTGAATGAACAGAGTATTTGATGACAACGATGAGCAGTGGGTGATGTCCTCACATGGTCAGATCATCCATAATCAAATCTGCTGCTAACTCGAAAACAGACATCATAATCTGTAGCGTCATCGTACGTCTCGTTTTGAGGCCAGTACCCAACAACACACTTCTTTCCCTTGGCTTTCATCTTTTCAATCTTGCCATTGTACAGAGTCTGCTTTCCATCTTCAAACCAAACATGACAGATATAGTTCCCCACAGATTTCCCTTCCAAGAGTTCCTGGAGTTGTTCATGTTTCCTTTCAGAAAGGTCTGGAAATTCTTCCATTAGTTTATTGACCGGTATGCATTTCAGCCTCTTTTCCAGCTTCTTTCTATTTGCTGTCTCTCTAGCCTGATGCTTTGCAGACTGTCTCTTCAACAACTCCTCCCTTAGATCTTTCTGCTTCATTTTCCTCTTTCGTCTCTGCTTTGCTCCAAGCGACACAACCTTCTTCAAAATGTTCACTTTCTTCTCCTTTTCCAAGCTATCTAAGTACTCAACCGTTTTGTTTTTTTGCGCCTGCATTTTGGAAGAAAGGTAACAAATGGTGGCATTACATGTTTTTTTCTGTGCCGCACTGAACATGGCCACAATCTCTTCAGCATCCATGTTGTGGCTCCTCGCAGACTTTGTCTCTGCCCTCAGCTGGTCTGTTATTTCCACCTCAAAGTACTTCTTGTACTGTCTTTCAAGTACTTCTATTGTAGCTTGGAAACATGCCTCCACCATAGCTTTGAATAGGGATTCATCCTTTGGTGGTTCTCGCAGCTTGCGGAGGGTGTTGTCCACCACTGAATCTAGGTGATTGCCAAAGAAGTCAGTTTCACATGCGAGCAGGTCCATTGGTGAATCCTTCTGGACCTTAAACCTTTGCACAAGGTTTTTCACAATCAGTATCCCCTCAACGTGGTCAACTTGATCTTTAGCAGCGGTGTAGAATTTTTTCATCCAGGGTCCTGTGATAAGTTTGCCTAATAGGCCCAACACCTGCATCTCAACATGTCCTTGGATTGAAACAAAATCTGCCAGCACACTAGCCCGCAAGCCACCACATCCTGTTCCTTGTTCAAGGTATTTCGTAAACAATGAGTGGTACTGAATATAGACCCCACAAATGTGAAATAACACGTGAAGGCGATTACCCCTATACCTGAGAACTAATCCTCGGGGCAGTCCTGCATCATCGAGAAAACTTTTGAATCCCTGGGGATCTCCCTTGCCGTCTTTAAACCGTAACTTGTTCATCTGGAGCACAATATTACCTGCCACGCAGTCACTACCCCACACGTTTCCACTTACACCTCTTTCACACTGCTTTAATGCAGACCTTGCTTTTGTTGCAATAGAATCCAATGGATGCAGGTGGCAGTTCAACTCGTTTAATGATTTATCCCAAGCAGCATTAACCAGTTGTATTGCTGCATGGTTTGAAGCACAACGATCAGTAAGAGTGTTAGAAATATTTCCAATTATTTTTTCTCGTGTAGTGTTGTAATCTGTCTCGTTGAAATAGGAATGCACGCTTGCAAGGTTACCCACAGAATCACAGATATGTACATGATAATCTTCTGCTGTGCCCCCTGGAAGTTCATCTGCAGCAACTGCGTAGCAACGTGTTTCCGTTGTAATGTGAATACTGTTCAAGTGTACTCCTTCTTGGGTAGTCGCATCAAAACCAAGAGTACAGTCTTTGCACCGTTCGCATTCACTCGTTATCTATTGCCTACAAGTAGCCTTTCTTACCGTTGCTTACAGCTTTTAAATTATGCATCCCACTCGTTTCGTTTTGCTAGCATAAAAACATACCGTCATTCCGCCTCCATTCGTCCACCCCGTAAACACTCCGCTACCTCAAAAACCCGGCCGCTGATTATAGCTTTTAAACGCATGCATAAGCGCAGTTTCCACAACGCCAACCAGCTTATTTCAGCGTCGTTACAAAACCGGCTAACAACGTACCAGCCGTAGATCTATTTTCAGCCGCCCGTATCTAGGCCGACCGGCCGCATATCAACTTTCACCACTGCCGCGATATCTAGGGTACAGCGTCTAATCTCGCACACACTGGGTTTAGTGCCTTCGTAACCACGGTGGTTTTACCTATAACATAACCACATTGGTTTCTGCTATATCCCCGTATCGTAACTAGGGACGCTGTTATTATATTAATCGCTAGATGGCGTTATCACGTAACTATGGACGCTATCACTGTATTAACCACTAGAGGGCATTATCACGTAACTAGGGACGCCATCACTGCATTAACCACTAGAGGGCGCTTGTCATTCAAAAGTGACAGGCCATCAATCACGTTTTTTATAACTAGGTTCCCGATTCCACTCAGGTTACACAAAACCCTTTGATCTTTTTTTTATAACTAGGTTCCCGATTTTGAAAAGGACGTTTTTTATGCACGTACTTAGGTCTAAAAAGGGGCGGGGCTAGGCTGTGTGTAGTCACTAGTAACTTGCAGTAACTAGGATAAAGTCCACCGGATGGTTGATAGACGTTGATGTATGTCAGAACATGAGGTTGCGTCTTTTTTGACAGAAATAATTCATCATCGTTGTATTCCTCCTTCTATGAAATTTATCAGTACAATTATAATTTAATAATAAAATCCTGAAATGTATATTGGTTCGGATTAAAATTATGTAAAAGTGATAAAATTCACAAATATCAGTTTCCCGCTTCCTGGCACTATACATGTCAGTGTTTCCCGCTACCTCGCACTATACATGTCAGTGTTTCCCACTACCTGCCACTATGCATGTCAGTGTTTCCCGCTACCTGGCACTATGCATGTCAGTGTTTCCCGCTACCTGGCACTATGCATGTCAGTGTTTCCCGCTACCTGGCACTATACATGTCAGTGTTTCCCGCTACCTGGCACTATACTTGTCAGTGTTTCCCGCTACCTGGCACTATACATGTCAGTGTTTTCCAAAATGTACCAGCACGATTTTTTAAACTTGATTTTGTCTGCATCTCTTGCTGTGATCAGCACTCTTTATACATGAATTGATCCAACAGACAGGAAACGCATGCTTTCTCTCAATCTCCTCCTCTAACACTTGGGGCCCAATCCTGGGCATCCAGTTACTAGGCTCCATCCACACAGGTAGACCCTGCAGGTGGTCTGTGGATGGCAGCCAAACCAATTTATTCTTACATCAGGGTTGTTCACTCATTATGTAGATGACCTGATCAGGTAGACTAGTCTAAGTAACTCCACACCCACTCACAGTTGTGTCATCAACTTCATTTGTTTGAAAATGAAAGTAAATTTAATTAAATGTTATTTGTTTGATAATGACTTTTCATTTAATTTTTTGTTTGTTTGGTAAATACGTTTTTAGTCAATTTCAATTTGCTTGGTAATTAAGTTTTCATTCAATAACATTTTTGGTAATTACATTTTTTTCATTCAGTTTTATTTGTTTTGTAATGGAGTTTTATTCAGTTAAATTTTTTGGTAATTACATTTTGACTAATTTTTATTTGTTTAGTAATGAAGTCTTCATTCAGTTTTATTTGTTTGCTAGTCAAGTTTTCTATTTCATTAAATTTTATTTGTTTGGAAATGAAGTGTTCACTGTACCCGTAGGTTCTCTGATTGATAAGTTGACTCATGCTAAGAGAGATGGAATTGTTTTGTCATCAGTATTATGAAGGGGTCGGGGTCTTAGAGTAATATATACACCTGGCGGAAACAGCCAACTGTAATGGGCTTTGTTTGGTGCTCAATTATGCCAGCAGACCTGTCTTCAACAAACACTAAGGTTACCTTGATTACGTTTCCACAATATGCACTAGTTACTAGCTGTTAATGTTATCTACAGGATCAATTTCCTTCTTAGCAATTGAAATAAACTTTTGTCTTGTGAAATGCAGACATTGAGTTTCCACAAATGATATTTCAATTCTAAAAGCTGCTTTGCTGATTATTTGTTACTCGTTTTAGACACATTACAACATTTTATGTTCTTTATAAACATGCTATTTTGTTTTAATCATCAAACTAATAATTTTTGAGAAAATTGGGCAACAATGGTCCGGCAAGCTATAACATATAATATGTAATAATTATCGTAATTTTAACAAGTTCTATGAAAGTGTGGACTCCTATTAAACCAACAGCACAGTTGGGGGAGAAAACATAAATCGAGGCCAGCGTCACCCCGGACGTACAGGGGGTAGAAGAGAACAACAACACGTACTTAAGCTATTCACACACTAGTTGTAATACACATTTGGATATCAATAAACTTGACACATGATTATTTAAATAAATACAAACTTGAAATCGGGTACACATTCCAGTGGTGTTTTAGAGGGCTGGTGACCTTGGCTTGAAGCTTCTGACCTCACACCCTCTGGGGTTAATTAATTCCTCACCACTCCTAGTCCTTTGGTCAGTCTCTGAGAAGTCGCATTGAGCTACGTATGTGCATGCATTTCACCTGCCCTCCCCTTTGTCTTCAGGAATCTGTAGTCAGCACACATCCACGGCAGGTCAGGTCTGCATGGTGGTTTGTTTTATGTCCTGCTTCCAATATAGCATGATGGGAGTACATGGGTGGAATATTGCAACTACTAGTTTACTAAGTGGTTACAAACCTGCACGGTTAAGTGGGTCTGTCTGTGCTGGAACTTTACCCCAGGGCGCTAAGGCTAGAGTCTGCAGGCTGGCATACAAGTGGGTTCATAGGCCACAAGATTTATAAACAACTACAAGAGTTTTGTTAGAATTTATGAATATTTGTGTATGTTACATGTGTGGTATTTATCTTTGTGATTTAACAGTGACTTAACCAGTTATCACCACTGCTGGGTTATGTCATTGTGGTTTATTTACTGTACTTAATATATATTCCGTCAAGTTTTTAGGCAACCCTAATACCTCCATAGTGCCACCTACAAATATTTATTAAAACATTTGTCATAACAGGTTTCCATCCATACAAATAATTTTTAGACGCATCAATTATGTTTATTTGCCAATTGCTAAGGCAATGATGAATTTGCCATACATTATTAATTTAAACAGTTAAATTTTTTAAACACTAATTTATCCCATGTTGTAAAACAAAACTGTTATTAAATCCATAATTAGTCTGTGCAATAGATATTGTGTCTTAGACATATCAAAAATATGTACATGAAAAACTAAAACAATATGACTTTGATAATGAAAAATTACAAAGTGCAGTATATCATTAGTATTGTATAGTGTCAGCATGGTCATTGTGCATTCAAAAAGCGCGACACACTTTAACCCTAAAAATTCCATCACTGTCTTGACTTCCTAGAAGGTATTTAGCCAGGCAATGATAGTGTGTAATTCCATCATCTCTGCAGCCAGGAACTCATTTATGGGGATTACTGAAATGAGACATTTGGGAATGAGCTACTTAAAGGTGCTAACCCAGAGCAGGAGGATAACACCAAGGATTTTGTCACTGGCTGGACTGCTGCCTCCCTCGCTGTGCTGCCCAGTACCGTGTCACAAAGTCTTTACCTGCCACATGTGCTGGTCAGGATGCAATAATTGTGCTTTGAAATGATGAATATGAATGAAGATAAACATGTCAAAGCAGTTACCCATGGTGAACTGCACACCAAGGTAATCTGTGGAAATAATCTTTTGCAGTAATCTCATAGCTGGTGCTCATTGTCTCAGAAATCTAAATTAGATTAATAATAACAGCATTTTCCTGCTCTTATCAGCCAATGGGTGAGTCACAACTGTAGTGGAACTGTGCTTCACAATATTGCTGGGCCTTCCTTTTGGATTGAATTTACATATATTCGTTTACTGAAGATTTAACAACATTGTCCCCCGAAAGAATAACTCTAGATGGCAGATGAACAAGGAAACCTTTTGGCTTATCGAGAGTGTAACCATTTTTATGTATTCTTCGATTTTTATATATATATTCACACTACTAGCACCCACACAATCAGCAGATAATCTGTTCCAATCATTTACAGTCCTTTGTGAAAATGAGAACTGTCTTATATCTAATCTACACTGCTCCTTTACTAATGTAACTTCATGTCCCTTAACCTTTCTATCTTTCTTAACTGAGAAACAATATTTCTATCAATATTTTCAGAACCATTTAATATTTTAAAAAGTTCTATCTCATCTCCTCTCAATCTCCTGGTCTCTAGTGTTGTCAAACCAAATTCTTTTAGGCGTGTTTCGTAACTAAGATATCTCAGTTTTTGTATCATTTTAATCGTTCTCCTCTGTACTCTTTCTAGTATATATATATGTCCTTCCTGCGATATGGCCTCCATGCTTGTATACAATATTCTAAATGAGGCCTAACTATTGTTTTGTTCAGCAATATTATTAGCTCTTTTTCCTGATACGCTACATATTTCACCTAATTAATCCAAGGATTTGATTTCTCTTTGAAGCTACAATTCCGAACTGCTCTAGAACCTTCATGTCAGCACTAATTGTTAAACCTAAGTCCATTTCTTTTAAAGTAGTACTTAGTACAGTACCCCCCCCCCCCCCCCCCCCCCCCCCCCCCCCCCCCACTGTATATTGTACATCTTCGTTCCCATGTCCTGTGTGGAGGCATTTACATTCCTCAAAATTGAACAACATCTGCAATTTTTCAGACCATTTGATCAACCGGTCAAGATTATTTTGTAAATGCTGTCTATCTCCATCACGTTTAATCCTTCTAAACACTTTTGTATCATCCGCAAATTTCAACACCTCATATCATCGTCCAAATCGTTGATATATATATATATATATATATAAATATATATATATATATATATATTAAGAAATATATAGATCCCAGTACTGATCCCTGTGGTACCCCACTCAAAACCGATTTCCAATTTGAAGCCTCCCCATCAACTACTACCCTTTGTTTTCTGTCAATCAGCCATTTTTCTATCCAATGAATTATACTATCCCCTATGCCATGGACCTTTAGTTTAAGCAGTAATCTTTGATGTGGCACTTTGTTGAAAGCTTTCTGAAAATCTAAGTAGATAATATCTACTGATGATTCCTCGGCTACCCACTTAGAAAGATGTCTACCAAGAAACATAAAATATTTGTTAAGCATGATCTCGCTTTTAGAAACCCATGTTAAGATGGGTTTATCAAGTTAAGTTTAACAAGAAAATGCACCATGTGATCTTTGATTAGTCTTTCTAATAATTTGCAAATCACCGTTATTAAACTCACTGGTCTGTAGTTCTCTGACTTGTTTCTCCAACCCTTTTTAAATAAAGGTATACTGTTTGCTTATTTCCATTCTAAAGGAACCACTCTCTCTTCTAATGACAAGTTGAATTAGAAGAGGGTATGCTAATTTATCTTACAATTTCCAATGGTAGCTTGGGTGGAATCCCATCCACTCCCGGTGATTTATTATCCTCCATTGTCCTTATTTTCTTAGATACCATTTCTGGGGTTACAATTAACTGTCCTAAATAGTCTGATTTCGCCTCCTTGAACTCTGGTACTGGCAGTGAACTAATATCTTCCCTGGTAAACACCGAACTAAAGTACTCATTCAGGTCTTCTGCCATTAAGAATCCCTCTGATATTATATTTCCAGCACTTTCTTCTAGATGACCGACCTTATCCTGAAGTTTCTGTTTGCTTCAAACATATGCATAAAAACTCTTGCTGTCATGTTTGATGTTACAAGCTCATCTTTGTTCGTAGCTTCTCTTTGAATTTCTAATTTCAGTTGTAGCTTGGTTAAGTGCTTCTTTATAAATGTTGTAGTCTTCGTCATTTCTAGTTCGTCTCTATGACTTCCACATCATTTGTTTGTACATCATTTTTCTTCCTTCGATAAGTGTTTCTTTTTAGACTATTTCCCTTGTTTTTCTCAATGGAACAAAGTGTCAGGTCAATTTAACATTTTTTCTTTAGAGAAACAGCCTTTTTTATGTTTATGTTAAATATTGTGCTTAAATTCAGTTTTGTTATAAAACTTTTTACATACCCGGGGTAATATTATATATTATTGTGAAAAAAATGTTTATGAGTGTGGTTCATATTTGACCAGTTGTTTACAGTTATTATTTCTATAATTGTTATTACTTAGAAACCTTGGACGCGTCAGTCAAATGTTGGACATCAGAATTAACTAAGTCAAGAACAGACATATTCCTTCTAGAGATGAAAAATGAAGAGTTGTTACATAAAGACTTGAAAAATTAGGTCTTAGGTGTGTCATTTTGCAATCTATGGTCATTTTTTGTATGAAACAAGATCTCCATACCATCCTACTGTGGTGGATTCCTGGGGGCAATTCAAAAAAGTAGAAATCTGCGAACCACCCAATGGGCTCACTAGCATATATATATATATATATCTGAGAATGACCAACAGCAACTAACCAGACATAATTAATTGGTGTTGGCCTCACACCAGTATAGTTGGTCTGCACTTTGCAGCACAAAGAAATTAGCGCTGATCAACAACTACGTCATCGTTATCTGCGTAGAGCTCTGCGTAGCACACATGTCTCAGCGATTAGGACAAATGACTAGCCGCAGCCGCCATTTCGTTATGCTTCAGCAGTGAAATACAATGGCTAGCTCTATTCCTTTTTATCGTGTGACGCTCGACCCAAATGACGTGCCAGGTGCCACCTTTGTGTACAGCGACATATCACAGCATTCTAACTTTCAACTAAAGCTTTGGTTCGAATGTCGGGCCTTGCCTGTCACTGGAAAGAAGGCTGATTTAAAGGCGGACTGACACGCTTGAAAAAACACAGCCCAAACATAAGAACATACCATTTACAGTACATGTCACCTTGATTTGACAAGTACAGCGCCACGGTATACTTTAAATAATTTTTCAAACGTAGCTATTATCGGCACAGTACGCCGCCATTGTGCTCCAGGGCCGTGTGGTTGTACATCCGGTTTGATTGGCGAGATGTCTCCAAAAGCTGTATACAGCAATTCGGTAGGCGACGCAGTATAGCTCTTAGAAAAAACCGACGAAACGCATACAAACACATAAAAACAGAACAATTTAATGCACTGCCTGGCTACTGGATATACTATAAGTGTTAGTAAGCAACTTTTCACATACTTCCACAGGATTCCTACAGGAAAAAAAACAAGTTATTGATGTTGAATTTGGCGTGTTCGCCGGCTGCAAGATTGGCAAAAGTCTGCGGTGGTCACTTTTGAACGCCGATTGCAAGCCTAAATACGAAATGACGAGCATAAAAAGACATTGAACGTCAAAACATAATTCTAGGTTAGAGCCACAGGTCCATTTTTTGTCGATTTGTTTACATATAACTATGCATCGATGAAGTGAAATTCAGCGAAATCGACTTGGAAATTCGACATTATTGCCTTATTTGGAGGTTGAAGCGGCGCGTAGGAAATGACAAGCCGAAACCAGCTTGTTGTTGCCAAGGTGACTCGGCACTCACGAGTTCCGTCAAGTATCATTACGACTACAATAATTTTATAGTCCCACAGTTCTATTTCAAAGTCTGCATATATGACGTATGCGAAATTGAAATGTAATAATAAATGTGAATGTAATATAGTACAAATACATGCATGATATAAATCCGCCGATTTAGTTTACAGCAATTCGTGCCGGCGTGTTGCTACGTCTGAATACCACAACATCTACGTCTACGAGTCTATGTTATCGACGTAGTTGCTGTTGGGAGAAATAACCTTCAAAATTATTTTTAAAAATAAATGCCAGCTACCGTAGCCAGTATAACGTTTTGCGAAATAATGTTATCATATATTAGTCAACATGACCACGCCCTGTCAACCACGTATATTGTAGGCATTGCCATTGGAATGTATTAATTTAAAATAAATAATTAAATACAAATATTATTGAAGTTGGACTGCTCAAATACTATAAAATGTAACCGCATTTAAATAAGTGACATTACAAGTATTTAATCCTTAAAAATACTTTGTTTACGATACAGTCAATAGCATACAACAAAACACTATAGTCATATCTGATATAATTAGTTATTGGCATAGTAAGTAGGTTCACATCAGTCAACTAAAGTTAATCACCATGTAGGCCTAATACTAATTTATGTGTCTCAAATATTGGCGTGTAACAATGGACACCGAATTTATGCTCCAGTTTTGAGGCGACAATTTAGCAAGCATGCTATCATAGCATGTTTTTTCCTAATATAGATTGCATGACTGCAAACACCAATGTATGCTTTTAATAACAAGGACATTGTATATCATATATGACTTTTGAATGTAAGCCTAACAAGGAAAACAGGAAATAACGTCACAGGAAAAAGCCACAAAGATTAATAAATATAGATTTTTTTATTTACAAAGTTCAAATGTTAAACACATTTGAGTGCACATGCATTTTAATCATGAATATGTAAGATAACACACATATATCCACTAAAAAGAAAACGTTGAAAAAGTCACTTATAAATCGCACTTGTGCTCCAATTTTAATGAATATTTGCAAGATTGTGTAATTCTGTTCATAATATATGAAGGATCCAGCGAAGGATTTAGAACGCGAGATGACATCGTCCCTCATGGTAATACAAATGTCACTTGTAGTGCTGCCACGCCATCGACTTATAGAGTCGAAACATAAAGGAAGCCGGTGGTCGTGTCGCCAGTGCGACACTTTGTCGATGCAGTAGTTAATACAGATGCACATTCACCATGACCATGGGTATGCAAAGTTGCCAACGCAGTCCGGCACGTCTTCTTCGACTGACCCTGACAGTGACCACGGCAGTTCTGTCATTGTAGACGACCCTTCGGATGTCCCAGTCTCACTATCGCCATCTTCACACGATTCTGTCTGCAACAGTGAGAAGAGAAACATTGAAGCGAGTGATGCAGAATATGTTGTAGCAGGTGAAAGCGATATCACTGATGATGACACAAGCGGTTCTTACACTAGTGGGAAAGAGAGAAAGTTTGTCATTTGTGAGTAAAACACATCATTTCACTTTTCTGCACCTGTTAAAACACCAAACTACAATAAACCACTTATATCAAAGCCTAGCACCATAGTGACTGGGTTAGCAGTGGTTGTGACCATAGAACGTGTTGGTGGCCACTCGTTCATGTGGCACTCGCAACATAAGATTGGTAACATTTATGAGAGTAACTTGGTGACACCAAGCGTCCTCTTCCTGACTGGACATTCATTCACTGTGTACAATTTGGTCAAACTAATGAACCTATGCGCCTTGTCATCCCGCCAGAGCTACAACATACACCAGGCATACATACTGCCAGAGATAGAGGACATGCGGACATGCCATTCAGAGGCCATCATGTAACCTATGGCCGGACAGAGCGTGGTCACATCAGGCGATGCAACATATGACAATCCAGGACACAACGCTACATTTGGCATTTACTTCACCATGGACAAGTGTTGTGTTACGTGAGTAGTAATAGAGGTGGTATACCGCGGATGAGTGATTATGAGTGAAGGAAAAGTAGTTCCGGCTGTCCATGTTAAAAGATACGGAAAAACCCGGATGTTGACAGATTTCCTTCCGACCCCTCATTTCCTTTCGGTTACGAATTATGCAAATGAGATGATCACGTGGTATTGAATTGACCAATCACAGGCGAGCTGGGCATTGTGGGCGTGGTTAGTTATGCAATTGACCAATCACGAGCGAGCTGGGCATTGTGGGCGTGGGTAATTTGCATAAATGACCTTATATGGGCATTGTGAGTGAGGTCATTTAGTTCCCATGTTAAAGCATAGGCCATTTTTATCCCATGTTAAAGCATAGGACATTTTTATCCCATGTTAAAGCACAGGAGCTATTATCGCAAAGGTATCCGACCACTTTTTGAATTTTCACCCCATGTTAAAGCATAGGAATTTTTTATCCCATGTTAAAGCATAGGAGCTATTATCGCAAAGGTATGCGACCACTTTTTTCATAAAATAACATATACCGAATATCATTTGAATATGTCACACACGAGATTGCTTGACCCGGAGGCCGAAGCTCCGCCTAGGGATCGAACCGTTATTTGTTTAACGATGACATGACGAAAATGTGGTGTTATAATAGGGGTAATGTGTAACAAAAGGGTTATAAATTCACCGGAGACGGTTTTGTCTGAAGTAATGTATACGAAATGTAGATTATGTATAGGGCTATGTTATACCAGAGCCTATAGTCTCGTTTTGTTTCGAACAGGGCGACCATTTTGGAATTAGACCATTGGTATCTGTTACAAAACCCGTACTCGACACTGCAACAGGGCAAAGAAATTGTTTGTTTGTTGCGAGCACGCGCACCCTGTATGACGTCATCAAACTGCTATGCGCAGTAATTTTGCACGCGAAGTGAGTTGGTTATTCAGGTAGTGCTTTGGTTAGACCTTGTATTGAACTTGCGCGTATGTAATGTAATCCCTTCATGTGACGTCATGATGCAGTGACGTCATGGTCAGTGACGTCACCAAACTGCTATGCGCAGTAATTTTGTACGCGAAGTGAGTTGGTTATTCAGGTAGTGCTTTGGTTAGACCTTGTATTGAACTTGCGCGTGTGTAATGTAATCCCTTCATGTGACGTCATGATGCAGTGACGTCATGGTCAGTGACGTCATCAAACTGCTATGCGCAGTAATTTTGTACATGAAGTGAGTTGGTCAAGCAGGTAGTACTTTGGTTAGACCTTGTATTGAACTTGCGCGTATGTAATGTAATCCATCATGTGACGTCAATTAAATAAGTAATTACGCATGCGCAACAGTACCTATTCTTATGTCCCATAGGTTGTGGACCATTTGGTTAGGTGTAGGCCTCTCCTAACCTATACATTTACATAGGTCCAAAAACATAGATCCAAACCTGATAAAGCATACACGCATAGCCATAGCATAGGGGCTAAAGGCTATCTGACAAACAGCTCATAACCACTGACAACCAACTTACAAACACTGACAAACAACTTACAAACACTGACAATCAGCTCATAACCACCGACAAACACCTTACAAACACTGATATACAACTCAAAAACACTGACATACTATAGCGAGTGAAAAATGTCCCCGTTAACTGGTATGAACTGGTATGAACCGGTATAAATCAAGCCTCAAGCCTCAGAGTCAAGGCTCTGTGTTGAAAAAGCATCTGTGCATTTGTCCCGTGTTAATAAGGCATAGGAAATTATACGAACTTGTCAGCTAAAACATTCAAACTACCAGCTATCTGTGTATTATTTTGGTCAAACTGTTTGTCATGTAACAGTATTTGTCAGAATATCATAGTACTTACCAACGGTCACAGTTGAAAGCCTGCATACAAACTGGCTCCAAACTGGTGTCAAACTGTTTTGAAGGGGTATTCCCTGTTCTCATCTGTATTTCATCTGTGCCTAGAGACCAACAATACTGTTTCAGCATTTTATCATGCTGGTGTTCTTAACCTATACGTGTGTACGTATGTACGTATGCATGAATGTGTATAATTTTGTTCAACATCGTTATTAAATAAATAATCACGCTATGCGCGATGCACAATGTCGACTCGAGGGTCTTGACGCCAAAGATCCTATAAAAGACAGCGCAGTCCTCGCTATCTACATTGTTCGAGGAAAGCGAAGCGTCAATATAGAACAATAGACTAGTGTATTAGCTATTGTTTGTAATAACTTTACCGAACACCCGTATCAATCAATATATTTCAAACAAATCTGTTAACGAATGCTCTGTATTTTCGAAGAACATTAGATTAGTGTTGTTACTATTATATTAGATAGCGATTAAATTCGTGTCTGTTATAAAACCCGTACTCGAGACCTGTCTGGATATGTTTGGTTGTCGCGGGAGTGAGTGATACGTTAACCACTTATGTCTATGTGTGTAGTTCAGTACATATATGTTAACCACTTATGTCTGTGTAGTACAGTACAGTTATGTTAACCAGTTATATATGTGTGCAGTTATGTAGATGTGTAGTTCAGTAGAGATGATAGTAATTTAAATACGTGCATAGTTCAGTAGAGATGATAGACACTTATGTCTGTGTAGTTCAGTACAGATATGTTAACCACTTATGTCTGTGTAGTTCAGTACAGAGACGTTAGCCATTTATGTATCTGTGTAGTTCAGTACAGATATGTTAACCACTTATGTCTGTGTAGTTCAGTACAGATATGTTAACCAGTTATGTCTGTGTAGTTCAGTATATATATGTTAACCACTTATGTATGTGTAGTATAGTACAGTACATATATGTTAACCACTTATATCTGTGTAGTTCAGTACAGATATGTTAACCACTTATGTCTGTGTAGTTCAGTACAGATATGTTAAACAGTTATGTCTGTGTAGTTCAGTACAGATATGTTAACCACTTATGTATGTGTAGTATAGTACAGATATGTTAACCACTTATGTCTGTGTAGTTCAGTACAGAGACGTTAGCCATTTATGTATCTGTGTAGTTCAGTACAGTTATGTTAACCCGTTATGTATCTGTGTAGTTCCGTACAGATACGTTAATCACTTATGTCTATGTGTGTAGTTCAATAGAGATGATAGCCACTTATATCTACGTGTAGTTCAGTACAGATACGTTAACCAGTTATGTATCTGTGTAGTTCAGTACAGAGACGTTAACCACTTATGTATCTGTGTAGTTCAGTACAGATACGTTAACCACTTATGTATATGTGTGTAGTTCAGTACAAATATGTTAACCACTTTTGTCTGTGTAGTATAGTACAGTTATGTTAACCAGTTGTGTGTCTGTGTAGTTCAGTACAGATACGTTAATCACTTATGTCTATGTGTGTAGTTCAATAGAGATGATAGCCACTTATATCTATGTGTAGTTCAGTACAGAGATGTTAATGTACTCAGACCAACTAGTTACGCAAACGAAACACTATGCTTTGACCAACACGCTACACGAATCGAACTATAGACACGAGTTGTACAAGCGAAATACTAAACTTAGCCGAACACGTGACACGAATTGAACTCAGACCGACTTGTCGGCCAAACGAAACACTACGCTTTGACCAACAGGTCGCACAAATTGACGGGTTATCGCGTGAGATCCCTCAAAAGGGCGCAAATAGACAGGTAAAAAGGGAGCAATGGAGCAAATAGACATTTAAAAAGGGAGCAATGGAGCAAATAGACAGGTAAAAAGGGAGCAATGGAGCAAATAGATAGGTAAAACGGGAGCAATGGAGCAAATAGACAGGTAAAAAGGGAGCAATAGAGCAAATAGACAGGTAAAAAGGGAGCAATGGAGCAAATAGATAGGTAAAAAGGGAGCAATGGAGCAAATAGACAGGTAAAAAGGGAGCAATGGAGCAAATAGACAGGTAAAAAGGGAGCAATGGAGCAAATAGATAGGTAAAAAGGGAGCAATGGAGCAAATAGACAGGTAAAAAGGGAACAATGGAGCAAATAGATAGGTAAAAAGGGAGCAATGGAGCAAATAGACAGGTAAAAAGGGAGAAATGGAGCAAATAGACAGGTAAAAAGGGAGCAATGGAGCAAATAGACAGGTAAAAAGGGAGCAATGGAGCAAATAGACAAAAACACTAAAAAGTTCCGAGTACTACCGACACTAAAAAGTTCCGAGTACTACCGACACTAAAAAGTTTCGAGTACTACCGACACTAAAAAGTTCCGAGTACTATCGACACTAAAAAGTTCCGAGTACTACCGACACTAAAAAGTTCCGAGTACTACCGACACTAAAAAGTTCCGAGTACTACTGACACTAAAAGTTCCGAGTACTACCGACACTAAAAAGTTCCGAATACTACCGACACTAAAAAAGTTCCGAGTACTACCGACACTAAAAAGTTCCGAGTACTACCGACACTAAAAAAGTTCCGAGTACTACCAACACTAAAAAGTTCCGAGTACTACCGACACTAAAAAGTTCCGAGTACTACCGACACTAAAAAAGTTCCGAGTACTACCGACACAACAAAGTTCCGAGTACTACCGACACAAAAAAGTTCCGAGTACTAACGACACTAAAAAGTTCCGAGTACTACCGACACTAAAAAGTTCCGAGTACTACCGACACTAAAAAGTTCCGAGTATTACCGACACTAAAAAGTTCCGAGTACTACCGACACTAAAAAAGTTCCGAGTACTACCGACATTAAAAAGTTCCGAGTACTACCGACACTAAAATTGGAGGGGTTGACGCGATAACACGTCTATTTGCTTCGCTTTGCTTCCCTTTGAAGCAAATCTCACGCGATAACACGTCTATTTGCTTCGCTTTGCTTCCCTTTTTACCTGTCTATTTGCTCCATTGCTCCCTTTTTACCTGTCTATTTGCTCCATTGCTCCCTTTTTACCTGTCTATTTGCTCCATTGCTCCCTTTTTACCTGTCTATTTGCTCCATTGCTCCCTTTTAACTGTCTATTTGCTCCATTGCTCCCTTTTTACCTGTCTATTTGCTCCATTGCTCCCTTTTTACCTATCTATTTGCTCCATTGCTCCCTTTTTACCTGTCTATTTGCTCCATTGCTCCCTTTTTACCTATCTATTTGCTCCATTGCTCCCTTTTTACCTGTCTATTTGCTCCACTGCTCCCTTTTTACCTGTCTATTTGCTCCACTGCTCCCTTTTTACCTATCTATTTGCTCCATTGCTCCCTTTTTACCTGTCTATTTGCTCCATTGCTCCCTTTTTACCTGTCTATTTGCTCCATTGCTCCCTTTTTACCTATCTATTTGCTCCATTGCTCCCTTTTTACCTGTCTATTTGCTCCATTGCTCCCTTTTTAAATGTCTATTTGCTCCATTGCTCCCTTTTTGCCTGTCTATTTGCGCCCTTTTGAGGGATCTCACGCGATAACCCGTCAATTTGTGCGACCTGTTGGTCAAAGCGTAGTGTTTCGTTTGGCCGACTAGTCGGTCTGAGTTCAATTCGTGTCTCGTGTTCGGCTAAGTTTAGTATTTCGCTTGTACAACTCGTGTCTATAGTTCGATTCGTGTAGCGTGTTGGTCAAAGCATAGTGTTTCGTTTGCGTAACTAGTTGGTCTGAGTACATTAACATCTCTGTACTGAACTACACATAGATATAAGTGGCTATCATCTCTATTGAACTACACACATAGACATAAGTGATTAACGTATCTGTACTGAACTACACAGATACATAACTGGTTAACATAACTGTACTATACTACACAGACATAAGTGGTTAACATATTTGTACTGAACTACACACATAGACATAAGTGGTTAACGTATCTGTACTGAACTACACAGATACATAAGTGGTTAACGTCTCTGTACTGAACTACACAGATACATAACTGGTTAACGTATCTGTACTGAACTACACATAGATATAAGTGGCTATCATCTCTATTGAACTACACACATAGACATAAGTGATTAACGTATATGTACGGAACTACACAGATACATAACGGGTTAACATAACTGTACTGAACTACACAGATACATAAATGGCTAACGTCTCTGTACTGAACTACACATACATAAGTGGTTAACATATCTGTACTATACTACACATACATAAGTGGTTAACATATCTGTACTGAACTACACAGACATAACTGGTTAACATATCTGTACTGAACTACACAGATATAAGTGGTTAACATATATGTACTGTACTATACTACACATACATAAGTGGTTAACATATATATACTGAACTACACAGACATAACTGGTTAACATATCTGTACTGAACTACACAGACATAAGTGGTTAACATATCTGTACTGAACTACACAGATACATAAATGGCTAACGTCTCTGTACTGAACTACACAGACATAAGTGGTTAACATATCTGTACTGAACTACACAGACATAAGTGTCTATCATCTCTACTGAACTATGCACGTATTTAAATTACTATCATCTCTACTGAACTACACATCTACATAACTGCACACATATATAACTGGTTAACATAACTGTACTGTACTACACAGACATAAGTGGTTAACATATATGTACTGAACTACACACATAGACATAAGTGGTTAACGTATCACTCACTCCCGCGACAACCAAACATATCCAGACAGGTCTCGAGTACGGGTTTTATAACAGACACGAATTTAATCGCTATCTAATATAATAGTAACAACACTAATCTAATGTTCTTCGAAAATACAGAGCATTCGTTAACAGATTTGTTTGAAATATATTGATTGATACGGGTGTTCGGTAAAGTTATTACAAACAATAGCTAATACACTAGTCTATTGTTCTATATTGACGCTTCGCTTTCCTCGAACAATGTAGATAGCGAGGACTGCGCTGTCTTTTATAGGATCTTTGGCGTCAAGACCCTCGAGTCGACATTGTGCATCGCGCATAGCGTGATTATTTATTTAATAACGATGTTGAACAAAATTATACACATTCATGCATACGTACATACGTACACACGTATAGGTTAAGAACACCAGCATGATAAAATGCTGAAACAGTATTGTTGGTCTCTAGGCACAGATGAAATACAGATGAGAACAGGGAATACCCCTTCAAAACAGTTTGACACCAGTTTGGAACCAGTTTGTATGCAGGCTTTCAACTGTGACCGTTGGTAAGTACTATGATATTCTGACAAATACTGTTACATGACAAATAGTTTGACCAAAATAATACACAGATAGCTGGTAGTTTGAATGTTTTAGCTGACAAGTTCGTATAATTTCCTATGCCTTATTAACACGGGACAAATGCACGGATGCTTTTTCAGCACAGAGCCTTGACTCTGAGGCTTGAGGCTTGATTTATACCGGTTCATACCAGTTCATACCAGTTAACGGGGAAATTTTTCACTCGCTATAGTATGTCAGTGTTTTTGAAAGAACTAATACTACCGCTGTACAAAACAATAGTTAGGCCTCATTTAGAATATTGTATACAAGCGTGGAGGCCATACCGCAAGAAGGACATAGATATGCTAGAAAGAGTACAGAGGAGAGCAACTAAAATGATACAAAAACTGAGGGATCTTAGTTATGAAAAACGCCTAAAAGAATGTGGTTTAACAACACTAGAGACCAGGAGATTGAGAGGAGATCAGATAGAAGTGTTTAAAATAGAAATATGTTTTTTTCAGTTAAGAAAGATAAAAAGACTAGAGGACATGAAGTTACATTAGTAAAGGAGCAGTGTAGATTAGACGTAAGAAAGTTCTCATTTTCACAAAGGACTGTGAATGAATGGAACAGATTATCTGATGATTGTGTGGGTGCTAGTAGTGTGAATATGTTTGAAAATAAAATCGACACATACCTCAGAAGGGCTGGATATATATGTAGATAAAAGGGTTGGACTCTCGATAAGCCAAAGGGCTTCCTTGTCCACCTGCCATCTAGAGTTAATTCTCTGGATGGCAATCTTGTTAAATCTTGTTAAACTTCAACAACAAAACAAACATCAAAAAAATTTTTTGTAAAATTCCCACAGCGAAAGCCTGAGAATTAAACAGAATCTGCAATAACGATGACGTTGTTTGCTGACAAAATTGTTGCTGTACTCATGTCATTTTGGGATGTGGCAGAAATGTGCAAGTGTCCCTGAAAATAATATGGTCTTCTTTTACATTTCAGTTCGTACCAAGCTAAGATAGGAGGTACACGAAGCTAAGACAGAAGAGGTTGTTTTGCGAGACTGAGCCAGAGATTCTGGCCAAGGAAGAAGATGGTGGGCCATCAATGGAGGCTGAGTCACCTAGCAGTGGCTGTACTGCAGATAATGATGTGTGCAGGTGAGGGTAGTCACTCTCTCTCTTTACCCCTCCCTCCTCCCACCATATTTTAATAGTTGTACACTTTAATCTTGCTAAAATGGGGTGAATATTGCATCACGTGTGGATTCCTCTCTTTCAGTGCTTTTAGACTAAACTACAGGGTAATTCCATGTCAAATCAATCACTCAAAACATCACCCGACTCCAATTTTGATTAAATTTAGCACATGTGATGGGTCCCATGAGAACATCAAAATTGCAAATTATAAAGAATCTAGGTCAAATATTAATGAAGATATAAGTCACTGAACTTTGACCCGATTCGCATACTGGCCGTTACAGTAACATCCATAACTCTGCTTCTAACAAAGGTAGAAAAGAAAGTAAGACACCATTGGGAAGCCAGTAAATATGTGCATATTTATATTGTAAAATTAAATTTTTCATGTAAATATAAAAGTATCATTTATCATAATATGACCTTTGACTTCCGATACCAAAAAAATATATTCTTCGATTTTTTTAATTTTAATTCTACAGCATCCTATATCATTGTTCAAGTGTTCCTGAAAATATTAGGATGGGTAAATAATAATGTTCAGAGATATAGTAAATTTAGTACAGCCGGCAACCTATGTTTGGTCTCCAGATCAGTCAATACCACACTGAATTTCCGAATAAACTTTTCATATCACATAAAAAGCATGCTAAAAGGTCTGTTATAATTAAATGAGTGTACATACATGCTGTAATGTCTCATTTAACATGTTCACATGTTTTACTTTTTCTTTGGATAGCCTGTAGGTGCAACCAGTGTCAGTCGTTGGGTCTACGTTGGTGAGGAGAATACTAACTCGAAGAGTGTCACTTTGTTACGGGTAAAACTTTGATGGTGTTGGACCATATGGGTGAAGGAAGATCAGCCAGAATATTTGTTACATGCGCTAGCCTCCAGTGTCCATTGTAGATGGCTGTTACATTCCGTTTGGCATCTGCCAGATGAGGACAACACACCAGGCTGTCACAACCTCTTCCCTTTTCAGGGATGATGTAGAATATAGTGCTACTGCCAAATGATTCAATGATAATTACTTGATGATGTGTAGATTATGTGTTCCTGCTGATGTTTTAGCTGTGTCCATATAGCTTGTAAGAAGATAGCTGCTTCATAGTACACTTCCGGGAATCCTCTTCTGTGGTGTGGTTGGAAAGCAGAACTCAGTAGCTGGTATATGGGCTGATTCAAACAACTGCATAAAATATATTTTTTTGTAAACTGGCTTTTGGTCTGGTCTCTTGACCATTCCATCCACACCATCACATGTCGTTTTTGAGAAAAGTGCTACACAGGCAACAGTGTGCACAGGCAACACTGTGCACAGGCAACAGTGTGCACAGGCAACACTGTGTACAGGCAACACTGTGCACAGGCAACACTGTGTACAGGCAACAATGTGCACAGGCAACAGTGTGCACAGGCAAAACTGTGCACAGGCAACACTGTGTACAGGCAACACTGTACACAGGCAACAATGTGCACAGGCAACACTGTGCACACCAGTTATATTGCTTCAATCATGAAGTAGGAAATGATTGTGTGTCACAGTTATGTTGTAATTTCTGACTCCATTGTTGTACACCTCTTCCAAAACACAGCATAATTTTTTTCACTGCAAAATGTACAGCTGGGCAAAGAAACGTCAACTTTCCTGATGGTTGTGCTAGTTAGCATACGGACTGCGAACATTTTCTGAACCTCTACCGCCACTAGCAGGATTTAGGGAAATATGCGAAGTGGTACTTTTATGGAACATAACACAGGAAGGGCATATGTGATGATGTGGGTGGAATGGAATGGTCAACAGACTTGATGCAAAAGCCAGTCTTCAAAGACCATAATTATATGAACATTACACCACCACACCAATATAGTCCTGTGAGTTCACGTCAGTCTATTTATTCCTGCTATCAAATTCTGCACTTTGGAAGGTATTTTCAACCACAGAAGAGTTATGAATAAGCAACTCTTCTTGCAAGCTGTTTGTAAACAGCTAAAGTAATAGCAAGAACACAGAAGGTACTATTCTTTAAGGCATAATCATTGAATCACTTGGAAGTAGCACCATATTCTATATCTTCAATGAAGAGAAGAGGTTGTGAACTTATCACAGCACAGTGTGTTGGCCTCATTCTGGCAGACGCCAAAGGATATCTGAAAGCCATCTATGATGGATACTGGAGGCTTGCGTATGTAACAAATGTTATTCCAACTAATCTTCCTTCACCCCAAACCTCATTGTTTTACCCGTAACAAAGTGACACTCTTTGACTTAGTGATCTCCTTACCAATGTTGACCTAACGACTGACACTTATCGCACCTACAGGATATCTAAAGAGAAAACAGAAGAGAGGCCTTGTAAAAAAATTGAACATGTTAAATGAGACATTACAGCATGTTTGTTATGCAATCTGAAAAGGTTACGCTGACATTCAGTGTGGTATCGACTGATCTGCAGACCAAAAATAGTTCACCCGGCTGTACTAAATTTACTGTATCTCTGAAAATTATTATTTGCCCATCCTAATATGTTCAGGGACTCATGAGCAATGATGTAGTATGCTGAAGAATTAAAATTTAAAAAATCGGAGGATACATTTTTTGGGTATTGGAGTTCAAAGGTCATATTATGATTAATTATACTTTTTTATTTATATGAAAAGTGTGCACATATATGTGCACATATTTACTTGCTTTCCAATGATATCTTACTTTCTTTTCTACCTTTATTAGAAGCAGAGTTATGGACGTTAATGTAACGGCCAGTATGTGAATCGGGTCAAAGTTCAGTGACCTATATCTTCAGTAATACTTGACCTAGATTTTTTTTATAATCTAGTTTTTATGTTCTTATGTGAGCCAACAACTGTTCTAAATTTCAACAAAAATGGAGTCGGGTCGTGCAAAAATGTCCTAAAATGATTGCTTTGACACGGAATGACCCACAATGAACAGTGTTCACACAGGTTTTAAGCAGGTATAACTTTGCAGTGTGACCAAATGTCTGGTACATTTTGCAGAGCGATGCACTATGCAACACTCCAAATGATATGTGATCTTAATGGTGACATCACATTCACAGTATCTCACAGCAATGCCCTGACGAGAGAATTCTGGATTGAAACTTTTTTTGGAACATTTAATGCAATCTCTCAATCGTGGAATTTAGAGCCTGGTGCAGCATTATGCATTCCCCATTTGGCTCTGTGATTGGAGGAGATGTCATTTGGAATACTTTAGCAATTCCAGCATGTGCATTGCATCAAAGAATATATGCAGTTTAATTGATTAGAATACTGTACACAGTACTATCAAAAATAATGGTAAAATAGATCAAACATATTTTTCAAGAGGATTCCAATTAAATTAAACATGAGGGCAACTGTCTTTCTAGTCTGTTGGTGAAGTTAAATGGGGGTCAAGCAGTATCGCATCGAACAGTCAATTGAAAGAATCGTAGTTTGAATCCACCAGCTGCCTTTTTGAAACTTTGGCAATTTGTTCACCCCACTTTGCCTGTGACTTTTGGAAGAGTCACTAAAAGCCGTTGGTTCCTTCTAATTGGTAACAATGGCGTGATTGCCAGGGAAGTGAACTATCTGATGTAAGGAAATAGAAAAAGCTGTCATTCACTCATATAACCAATGGTCTTGATCTACAGAAACAGGCTCAGATAAACGCTACGCGTGCTTTCTAGGCGGTCTAGGTAGATGCGGATGCTGCAAAACTTAAGCCCATATCAGCATGATATGAATAGTTAATTTCATTGTAACAAAAAATTGTGTGTGGAAAAACTGCCCGCATTAGTTCTAATGTAATATGACAACCACAAACAACGCTCACATTTAAAACAAGCACACGTATATCCTGGCCATGCGGGTAATCACAATGAATAAATGAAACACTGAAATCCTGTTCATTTTTGCCTTGCATAACGCACACTTGCACTAAAACAACATTGGCCTACTGGGGCAAACAAACAATCAAGGAAAAAACAAGTATCGCCGTGAAAAGCATATCTCTCTCTGTGTCTGGACCCGCCGTCTCCGTTAATGGCTGCTCTTGGCGTCACATCATACTTCTTCTCCAGTTAATGTCTCTTCATGTACACTAGAGACAAGGTCACCTATTCCTGCCACTTCTACAATTACAAACACTTCTTTTTAACTTAATCAGTACACCTTCTATTTGATTACTGTAATAATACGCACTCTGATCTGATACGGGACACAAACAGGAGTGTTTCAACAAAGTTTGGATCCGTCTAATGATCCATCGGAGTGGAGTGGAGTGGAGTGGAGCAATGCAATGTTTGTAAGTGGAGACAGTCTGATAAATGTCCATGAAGTAGTTGTGCGCAACGTTGATCACATGACTTATGTGTCCTGTTATTTTTTGTTGGTGTTATCTCCTGAAGCTGTCACGAATGTGCTGACATAAATATTCACTTTTGGCCTGTATCATTATATGTTTAGGTTCAACAAATACAGGCATTGTGAACTCACTGAACTGTCAAAAGGACAAAATTTAATAGGTTGTCTTAAGTTTTCTTTGTCAGTGGAAGGTAACTACAGCAAGAACTGTGCAGCAGTGCGGGAGCTAGACCTGACCCCTTTACAAAGAAACCAGGAGGAAGAAGAGAAGAAGACAACGATACACATTACTAGTACAATGTACATATTATACATCTTATAGTTATACAGGCAGAGGAAGATTTCATAAAAACGTTTGAAGTGTGTTTTTTAGACATCATTACATCTTGTTTTTCTACAGATCTTCCTCAAAATTGTAAAACCTCCATTGTAACATATTCACTAAAGAAAACGGCCCACCAGCGCTTGAGTCGTTTGTGCAATGTATACTGTACAATATACTAGTTATTATAATAACTATACTGTACAATATACTAGTTATTATAATAACTATATTGTACAGTATACATTGCACAAACGACTCAAGCGCTCGTGCACCAGACAGTGCCAAAATATGTGCAAGATTTCAGTGACCTCTTCTTCTTCTTCCGTTAAGTGGCCACAATCAATATATAATTATTCTGCCACTATTCTGGGGATCTGGCATTTGGAAAGAAAAACCCACCTTGTACAAAATTGATTAAACAAAATACACCCTACAAATAAACCCTGCACAAGGCAGTGTCAGGCCCAAAAGAACAGAACAAACAGACCAAAAAAATAAAACAACTACAAAAGCGGAAATGGTTAGAAGAGAAAGGTAAATAAAGCACAAACAGCAGCAGAACGGAATTACTCGAAAATGCTGTATAGGATTGTGAGACAGCTAACTAGCACGAAAAGCAATTCCAACATACCAATAAAAGACAAAAATGGCAGAGTGCTTCTAACAAACGAGGAACCAGCCACGAGGTGGATTGATCACTTCCAAGAAGTACTAAATCAACTAACACCAACCACAATCTTCAACTTCGAACAGGAACCAAACACAAAAGAGCTTGATGTCATCACCAATGAAATCACCAGGGCAGAAGTCTCCAAACCCATCGATAGCCTCAAGAACAACAAGGCAGTGGGCCTTGATGAAGTATCGGCCGAACTATTGAAACATGGCAAAGACGGGGTTGTAGACGAGTTAACCTACTTGCTCAATCTGATCTGGTCTGAGGAGGAAGTTCCTGATGATTGGAGACGAGGAGTGATCGTGACGTTACCAAAGAAGGGGTGCCTGAGCGATTGCAATAACTGGCGAGGAAAAACGTTGATGTCAGTACCTGGAAAAGTGTTCTGCAGTGTGATCCTAAACCGGCTGAAGACAGCAGTTGACCAACACCTCCGGGAGGAACAAGCAGGTTTTTGAAGAGGAAGCTAGGTCATGCTGTGAGCAGATCTTCACATTGCGAAACATCACCGAACAAAGCAGAGAGTTCCAGATACCTCTTTTAGACAATTTCATTGACTTTAAGAAGGCTTTCGACAAATCCTGAAGCTATACGGCACACCAGTCAAAAATAAACATTTTCAAATCGTTATACCGAAACACCAACTGCTGCATCAAGACCAACGATGGCTACACAGACATGTTCGATATAGAGACAGGTGTACGTCAAGGTTGCATCCTCAGAACTCAGAACTCAGAATCAGTTTATTTGACCTATATATACGATATATACACAATGAAATAACATGATTACTAGTACTCCTGTCCCCTTTCCTCTTTGTTGTTGTTATCGACTTGATCATAAGAAAAAAAATTAAAGATCCGAACTTTGGTGTTAAATAGATAAATAATAGGTTGACAGACCTTGATTTTGCCGATGATATTGCACTGCTCAGCCACACGCCGGAGATCCTGCAAGAGATGACCAATAATTTAAACGAAAATGGAGCGATGGTCGGATTACGAATCAGCTATGGGAAGACAAAAACATTGTCAGTTGGTGATGGATCTGACCCCCACATTGTGATCGGTCAGCAAGAGTTGCAATGCGTCGAGAACTTCCCTTACCCCGGAAGCTACATCTCTAGAAAAGGCGATGCGGAAGTAGATGTACGAGCGATGATAGGCAAGGCATCAGCAGTGTTCCAAAGACTACGTCCAATATGGTCCAGTAACACCATCAGAAAGGACATAAAACTACGTCTTTACATGTCAATCGTAATACCAACAGCGATATATGCCTGTGAAACGTGGAAGAATACGGCGAGGATATCAAAAATCTATACATATTTCACCGACGATGTCTCCGATTCATATTGGGTATATCGTGGAGAGAACACATCACCAATGAAGAAGTGATGAGGAGGGCAGGTCTGGATAGCCTGCATTACATAGTTAAGTCTCAACGACGAAGACTAGCGGGACATATCCTACGCCTACCAAGAGAGATAACTGCACATGTAGTAATGGAATGGGTGCCTGAAGGTGGAAACAGAAGGAGAGGAAGGCCGAGTAAGACCTGGCGCAAGACGTTTAAAGTAGATCTGACAGAAATGGAAATCACCTGGAATGAGGCCAAAGAAATTGCGAAAGACCGTAGTAGATGGAGAAAGCTCGTCGCCCGATGTCCCGAAAGGAACAGGAGGAACTAAGTCTAAGTAAGACTGTCCTTCCTGTTGCGATGTTTTTCTTTTCATAATATCAGTGATGATGAACGTAAATTTGAAAACTCTTCAGTTGAAGGAAATTATGACAAGTATAGACTAGTTGATAAATTCCTTCAAATATTCTTAATTCTTTTGATTTTGACAAAAATGTTGATCCAATTAATAGGTTTTATAATAATTTATCATGTAAATGTGAGTACTATACTGATTCTCAGTTCAATGAAAAAATAGGCAAAGTTAATGGATTATCGTTTATACATTTTAATGCAAGAAGTCTGAAAGCACATTTACCGAAAATTAAAGATTACTTTCTAGAGCTTAACCTGCAATTTGATATAATTGCTATATTTGAAACATGAGCAGAAATTTACTTAATAAATAACTTTAATATAGATAGTTACAATGCTCCTCACATGACCAGAGGAGACCGAAAGGATGGTGATGTAGCCATATACACAAATAAATAATTAACTTGCAAACTGATTGAAACGTTTGTAGTAGAAAACATTTTTGAATGTGTTACTGTGGAACTATCCATAAAAGACTACACAAATGTTACTCTCAATTCTATGTTATAGAACGTCTGGTTAAAATCTAGATATATTTTGTGAAAACATTGAAAGTATTTTATATGATGCAAAATCAGTGAAAACAATATTTATGTGTGATGATCTTAACGTAGATTTGTTAGAGCATGAGGATCACAGCAGTACCATAAACTTCCTTGATCTGACGTAGAGTTTGGGTCTTTACCCTTTAATTGATAAACCAACCAGAATAACAGACGGCTAAGCCACACTAATTGATAATATATTTACCAATGATTTGAAACAAAACCTTACTTGTGGTATTTTATTCAATGATATTAATGATCGTTTACCAGTTGTTTTTGCAATATGTGGATACTATAAATAGGAAAGTCCTAAAAGAAGTAAACTATAATAGAATGATAACTGGAGACACATTGGTTTCACTTTCAAATGAATGAAATTTACAATCCTGGAATACTGTCCTAAACACAAATGATGTTAATTATGCTTCTGACAAATTCTTATATATATTTGCCAGTATGTTTAACAAACATTGCCCAGTAAAACAAGGTTTGAGAAAGCATTATATTAAAATTAAACCTTGGTTCACTAAGGGTTTAAAATGTGCTTGTGTTAATACAAAGAGGTTATACAAAGCATTTATTTCATCCAGGTCTGCTGAAGCAGAACACAAGTATAAAACTTATAAAAAATAAGTTAACAGCAATATTAAGACTCACTGAAAAAAACCACTACAGCATATTGTTAGAGAAACAAAGAAATATGTCAAGGAAACTATCTTGAATATTTTATGAGAAATAACAAAATCATTACAGACAGTGCGGATATAGAAAATGGATTTAATACTTTTTTACACAAATCTAGCAAAGCCATATTTCATTATCTGTAAAGGATGTGTCTATTTATGATTACTTGGGGAAAAGACTAGAGAATAGTATGTTCCTAAGTCCAGTTGATGATCAAGAAATTATTAGAATTGTTCAACATTTCAAAAAAAAAATGTCAACAGATTATAGTGATATTAACATGAGTATGGTTAACAAAATCATTACTTAGATCACAAAACCATTCAGTCATATATGCAATGTATCCTATCAAACAGATGTATTTCTGAGCAAAATGAAAATAGCTAGTTGTTCCAGTTTTTAAATCTGGAGAAAAAGGTGTATTTACAAATTACAGACCTATCTCATTGCTACCAATAATTCTAGAGAAATTATACAATGATAGGTTGGACAAATTCATAAACAAGTATGATGTACTTTGTCCAAGCCCGTATGGCCTTAGATCTAACAGGTCAACTTCTCTTGCTCTTCAGGAATTGGTCGAAGAAATTACAAATGCACTCAGTCTTTAAAAATATGCTATTGGCATTGTTTAGCACGTCCAATTATCTATTGTATCTGTGCTGAATATGTATATACACATTATTGTTTGATATGGGGTGGGGGGGAAATTACCACCCACCTTTGCTAATCTGATTTGTCATTTAATAATTGTTTGTAGTACCTCGATGATAGTATCAGTTGTTTAGCGCTTAAGCTTTATCTCATCGAGTGATGTATTCGGTTTGTTCCTGTTGGTTACAATTATTAAATGACCGTTACCAACTACATTAATTCTTGTTCAATTATTATAGCAAACAAGCTCAGGGTTCTGCCAGTAAGCATCAGCAGGGTATAAATGCTATTGGCATATTTGTTGATCTAAGGAAGGCATTTGATACTGTTGATCATAATATACTAGGACAAATATTACATTTTTATGGTATAAATGGATTGTGAGCTAGGAAAATAGAAAACAATTTGTTCAGTATAAAAAATGTGACTCAGAGGTACTTGATGTATGTTGTGATGTTCCACAGGGTTCGATTTGGGACCAAAGCTATTTATTATGTATATAAATGACATTTGTAATGTTTCAGAAGTATTTAGGTATATTCTAATTGCAGATGAAACTAACTTATTTTGTTGTGATTTAGATGAACTGATCCATAAGACAAATGTTGGGTTAAACAAACTTTTGTCGTGTTGTTAAAAAAACAAATTACATTATATTTGGAAATCACATATTGAATTCAAGTATTTCTATAAAGATAAATGAGGAAGAAATTAAAAGAGTTGAAGTCGTCAAATTTTAGGTGTTCTGATTGACGACAAGTTAACATGGAAAAATCACATTTGCTTAGTGAAATTAAAACTGTCAAAGTGTTGTGCAATTATGTACAGAGCTAGCTTCTTGATTAACAGAAGTGGCACGTCTATATTATACCACTCACTCTTTTTGTCTTATATTATGCACTGTCCTGATGTATGGGGCAACACGTACTCAACAAATGTCGAATGCCTAGTCTTTCCAAAAAGTAATAAGGTTAGTCTGTGGTGCTAAGAGGTTGGACCATAGATCAAGGTTGTTCTATAATCTGCACATTCTTAAAGTACCTGATACAGTAGAGTTGAGAACTGCTGTAATTATGTTTAAGGCACATCATAATCAGTTGCCAAAGAAAATTCCATAATTTTACACAATATTATGTTCGTACTAACTTGAAAAGTATGTGTCTATCAATTAAAGGTATTAAACTCTGGAATTCTCTTGATAACTCACTAATCTGTTGTCACAATATTCATCTTTTAAAAAATAAATACAAAGAAAAATTATTGAAAAGTTGTACTTTTAATTAGAAGGTATTAAAAAAAAAGACTGGTTTTGGGGTTATGTTATTACTTTAACTTCTTTTTAAAAAACAGCCTATCATGATTTCGATAGCTACTTTACTATGTCTGTTGTTGTTGAAATAAAGTTTCATTCATTCATTCATCCATTCATTCATTCAAAATCAGTTCAAATCATCTCAACAATTCCTTTGTCATGGCTCATGCCTACCAACTTTACCATATTATTGAGCTTGTTTTTTGTTTACACCAAACGGAATAACTGAATTCAGCGATTATTAACATTGTGAAATAAAACGGAAGCTGCACGTGGAATTATGATTGTGGTGGTTTGATTGCCTAGAGAGGGAATTTTGTGGGAAGGTTTTGGGCAGATTAGGGAGAATCAGGGTGAGTTAGGGAAAGTACCAGTGCACACACACACACACACACACACACACACACACACACACACACACACACACACACACACACACACACACACACCAGTAAGACAGCCCAGGCTAGCAACAGAAGTCAGTTGCAGCCAGGCAGAGTCCAGTATCAGTAGTACCAAGAGCAAGATCAAGCTAACAAGATAACGTTCCCAGGTGAAATATGTGTGATACAGTGTTTTCAGGAAAACAAGCACCTGGCCCCTGCCCAGAAACTGAGTTGTTTAGGGACTTGGCCTTTATCCCAGAGACAGACATCTCGTCTGTCACACCCCTGATGCTAATATTATACACAAAACCCATAGATAATAATTCAGAGTAAATACACAGCTCTTTGAACTAAAAATAAAAGATCTGGGGAACAGGTTTTTTCTGGATGATGTGATAGAATGCATGGCTGGTGTGGCTGTTTTATAGTTTGTCAAATATTTTGTCAGAATGAGTGACAATGTTAATTTAGCTTAAAGTGCAGCTGTTACACATGGATGCTGAAACACATGCGCATCAAATAACCAGTATTAGCTTGCTGCTAATGACCTATTCCAGCTGGTTTTTGTTTTAATAATAGCTAATTTTGTCTAGTTTCACTGTGGATAATTGTTGCTTTGTATGACAAATTAAGTGGAGACTACATCACATATGTGTTTGGTTTATTTAATAATGAGTATTGATCACTTAGAAATGTAACCATTGTAATAACTGGTGATTGTTATGCATATTAGTACTTAATTTGTAGCATTTCTAGCTAATCTAGCCCTAATCAGTATGATTATCCTGCCACTGGGGAAATGATGGGTTGAAGTCATTAGTGGCCCTGTGGGAATATACAACCTGGATCAACCCAGAGGCTACCATGCCAGGGGCTGGCATTGGATACAACCTCTGAGAAATTAATGGCCAGAGATACTGCTCTATGAAGGATGTTAAATGTATAAATGCATGTAAATTGACTTAATATTTTCACAAGACCCATAGGGACAATCCATTGCAATGTATTCATGAAGAAACGTGTTAATCCCTATTTAATTTGTCAGTTATGTTTATTTTTCTGTGCAATGTGGTTCAGTATGACTTGTTTTGTCTGTGTTTCTCCTTTAGGGGATAGTTTTGAAGTGTATTGATTTTATTCAGGTGTACCGGTGCATGTCAACGAAAACTGTTGAAATAAAAAATGAACACCCTTATTCAGGTGCAACAATGCCTACACAATTTTAGTCCCATACATGCGAAACTGACGGAGATATACTCAGACATATAGAGAATGACAGACAGACAACTGAGACATACACACAGTTTTATAAACATACATTGATTGATATCATACATATCTTCACTTCCTCTCATAATATGCTCCCTCAGAACATGAATGCTCCCTCGACCACCTGCACTATTAAGACATATTCGTTCATAGCTATCATTGTCTATCTTAAAAAGATAGTTTGGTAAATGTCATATGTTTTGCATTCAGCAGAGAGTAACAACGGCCTCTATTTTCTATATGAATGAATGAACATTTATTCAAAAACATTGGCTACAACTATATACAAGACAAACATGTTTAACTATAATACAAGCGAGAATGTACACTGTACACTGTTTGAGGGGGGTAAACAGGGAATCATTGATTTGTATGTAAGTTTACCCCTGACATGCACATTTAGACATTAGAGTTATGTTTATTGAACTTCCTATTCCTCTGCTCAAGCAATCATAATTGATATCATGTAAGGTAAGATATTCATGTTCAATATTTAAAGTATATGATAAGTACACATGTTAACACATGGTAGTTATCACAATTGTATAATTATATTTGTTGATGATTTTATCAAGTGAGTGTGTTGTAGGTATATCGTTGGAGGAAAAAATAATGATGTTCTCGTGCGAGGGTAGCTCCCTCGACATCGACTGTACGCAGGACCGTCGTATCAAGATCCTGCAAGCGAACTACGGTCGCTTCGACCAACATATCTGTGAGACAGGAAATTCCACGACCACGCAATGTATGTCACACCTTTCTCGTGTCGTCGTCACAGAACTGTAAGTGCCTGTGCTTCGTTGGTTTTACACGGGTGACTAATCGGCTCAATGAAGCAGTCAGAAAAAAATTAGAGACTAATTTTCTCTCTTCCTAATGGTATATGAAACATAGCCACCCGTTTTTATTCCCGCCCAGTTTATTTAAAATTTGTATTACCTTTTATATGTCTTTTATATATTTTTTGGCATGTTACTTATTTATTAGCATTATATTCACTTATTGTCTCTATTTGTTATCATTATTTAATTGTTTTTGGTTTATTCTCATCTATTGGAATTAATCTATTATCACACATAACTTTGCCAAATTTTAAGTGCCTCCAACTGCATATATCCAGATTTACGGTTCTATGCATATTTTTGTTATTATCAATTTACCTGAACGACAATTTTTTTTTTTCATTATATATTTAAGATTTGCTTCTTGGTGATAGGATTAATTTTGTTTTGGACATGTTATCATACTTTTTCTAGTAATGTTGTAAAAGTATATGAACTGTATTCTACAAAAAAATAAGTAATACAGGTGGAAAGTGCCTTTAAACTTGTCACACAAATTTTCCTCCATCCTTCTGGCTCTGGCTCAACAAACTGTATGTAAGTTCAATGTGAGAAGTATAGATGGACAATTTAGCTGAGAACACATGTTGGTAATCTAGCAGAATGGGCTGATAGTGAGTAACTTCCACCCTCCAGCAGATGGAAAACTCAGATACAGTCATCAAATTTATGTAAGTGATATCCAGACATTAAACTAAATGCAAGCTAATTACTGTATGACAGTGACAGTGACAGAGCCTATGGTCCTGGGTGGAACACATGGAAACTATCAGAAGACAACAAGGAATACAAGTCATTGCACCCACATCTGGTGCTAATTTGCCAGCGATTATATCCAGTGAAATACTGGCTCAAGTGGGCTTTTTACAGTTACCAGGAACCTGCGTTTTTTTATGGAGAGACAGACAGTTGTAAGTGGTGTGTTTGGTGGCAAGCCAGATGCCAAGGGTGGACATGATGTTTAACCCTCTCCTGTCCACTGAAGGAAGTCTCCTGTGGCCAGGGTGAAACTGCTTCCTTTGGCTGGACATAGTTACTGCTGCTTATGACAGTCATGTTGTATTTGCTGTGTTTGTTTGCACTTGTTGTGTTTTTAGCATTTCCAGCCGTTCTATTGCAGCTTGTGTTAAGTGTAGTGATGGTCGGCCTGGAGTTGTGACCTGTTGTACTGTCAATTTACATTGTGTAGAACTTTGTTTCCTTGTGTTAAGTGTAGTGATGGTTGGCCTGGAGTTGTGACCTGTTGTACTGCACTGCTTGCGTGCGTGCGTGCGTGCGTGCTTTACTGTGTTGTTCTCGCCCAGATGTGATGCTAAGTCACGCTGCAGCATCCTCGCTTCCAACAGTGTGTTTGGAGACACCTGCTCCACGACCTTTAAATACGTCGAGGTCGAGTACACCTGCGTGCTGTTTCACTATGCATCGAGTGTGGCCTATGTAGAAGGATGAAACTTTATGTAAAAACACAATTCAGAGGTTCTTTATTAGCATGGCAGAAAACTCAAGTGACGCGATGTATCGAACTGTCGTGCACGTACTCACGCCGTTACCGTGGCGCCGCCTAGCGACTAACTAAACAATATAACATATTGCAACATCTCCCTTCCTTTACAAGTGTAAAACTCCTACATGTAGAAAACTATTCTATAATCGCATCTAGAACAGTTCACTGGTACCAAATGTTCACTAAGAAATGTTCCTTGAAATAAAGTAATATTTCTAAACAACTGCTTGTGTTTTATCGAAAATTACTGAGAAATACTGTCTGTATTCTAATGCAAAAAAAATTTATACTTCTAACTGCTAGCATTACAGTAATCAACTAAATATCATAGCAAATGACAATGAGATACAAATTGAACATAGCAATGAACATAACAGCAATATTACTATTATTATCGCAATGTTCAATACATGAAAATACACAACAGTCATATTGTATGTGCAATATCGTCACTGATGGTGTGTAATGACCATAAAAGGGATTACTATGCCCTTTTTTATGCACAACTTAGAGAGTTAGACGTAGTCTCTGAGATGTGCCGGCCTCCTCACTTGTCTTCCACTGCGTCTCTCGACAGTTGGTGTTGCAGTGATGATAGCAGGATGGTCGTCACTCGGCTTGTTGACGCACTGGCGTACTGGTATTCCGCCTGTCGCCGTGTCAGTCGCGTTGTCTGTCACGTCGGCGGCTCGTGGTGCTGTCACGTCCGGGACCGCTGGTGGTGCTGTCGTGCGACGCAGGTGTCTCCGGTTTCGCCTGTACACTGTACCGTAGTCTGTGACAACATCATATGACCTGATGTTAGCTTGCCGCTTTACTGTCGCTTTCTGCCATCGACTTTTGTACTTCGCTGGCTGCATGCACACGACGTCACCGTCTTTTAATGACGGCAAGTGCTTTGCGTTTCGGTTGTAGTAGTTAGCTTGCTTCTTGCGTTTGTCATCAAGCTTTTCAACTGTGTTAGTGACTGTTTTCGGCATCAGAAGTGCTTTCGCAGTGGGCAGAGTGGTTTTCGTTCTCCTTCCAAACAGTCTTTGTGCAGGCGAACTGTCCATGCCTTCCGTAGGTGTATTTCTGTAGTTTAAGAGTGCTAGATATGGATCTGTACCCGCTTCTTTTGCCTTGATCATTAATTTCTTGGAGATCTTTACGGCACTTTCCGCTTTTCCATTAGACTGCGCGTAACCCGGCGAGCTGGTTGTGTGGTCGAAGTGGTATAGTTCTGCAAACTCTTTGAACTCCCGTGAGTTGTATGGTGGACCATTGTCCGACACCACCTCGTCTGGTATACCGTGCCTCGCAAACTGTTGTTTAAGCTTCGGTATGACCGCTGCAGCCGTCTTGTTCTCTAGTCGGTCGATCTCGAAAAAAACTGCTGTTGTAATCTACAGTCACTATGTAGTTTCGATCATTGCATTCGAAGAGATCTGTGCCTACTTTTGCCCATAGGCGATCGGGGACATGATGTGACATGAGAGGTTCTTTCATCTGGCAACTTTGGTAAGCTGAGCAAATGTCACACTGCGATATGTAGTCTTTGATCTGCGTTGACATTCCTGGCCAGTATACGCACTCTCGGGCTCGTCGCATTGTCGCCTCGATGCCCAGGTGTGCTTCATGTAGTTTCTCGAGTATTTCGCTCCGCTGTGAAGATGGGATGACACATCGACTTCCTCTGAACACGATGCCATCTTGTATTGCGAGCTCGTCACGTATGCCATGATACGCTCTGATCGTTGTTGGTAGGCAACTCTTCTCAGGCCAGCCTTGTAGAATGGCTGCTTTCAGTGTTTGTAGTGTGTCGTCTGTCTCAGTGTTGTGTTGTATGTCTCTGAGTCTACCGTCTGAGATGGGCAGGTAGTCAGCCATGTGGATCGTCTCAACTTCGTTTTCCACGGCTTCGCGTAAGTTGTTTCCTTGCATGTTTGCTCGACTGAGCGTGTCGGCGATATACATGTGCTGCCCTCTTTTGTAGACGATGTCGATCTCGTACCGCTGAGCTCGTAACAGCATCCGTTGTAGTCGCTTCGGAGCTGCTTGGAGTGCCTTTTTGTTGATCATTTCGAGAGGTTTTTGGTCTGATTCAACTCTTATCGGTCTGCCATATGCATAGTGGTCGAAACGCTCTAGCCCAAAAATAATCGCAAGCATTTCTTTTTCGATCTGGGCATACCTGCTCTCAGCATCTGTCAGCGATCTGAAAGCATAGGCAATTGGTTGCTCGTTCTGTAGTATGCACGCTCCAAGGCCACTCTCGGACGCATCACACTGCAGAGTGAGTGGAACGGTCGGGTCGAAGTATCGGAGTACTGGTGTCTCCGACAACATCTGCTTTGATGAGATCTCGGAGTGGTTGCGTGACATTGGAGATGCCTTTTGCGAACTTCTGTAGGTAGTTGACCATGCCCATGAGGCGCTGCACCGCCTTCTTGTCGTGTGGTTGAGGCATTTTGAGTATGGCCTCCACCTTCGCTGGATCTACTTTCAGTCCCTCTGCTGTTATGAGATGACCCATGTACGACACCTCACTTCGTTTCCAGTGCAGTTTCTCGTTGTTCAGTTTGATGTTCTTTTCGCGACATCGATTCAGTAGCTGCGCCATCTTCATGTCGTGGTCCTCTTCAGCTTCAGCAGCCGTTTCACCACAACCGGCAACGAGAATGTCGTCAGCTATGATGAACACACCAGGGATCTTCTCTAATGCCTGATGTAACCGTTGCTGAAAGTACTCTGGCGTTGGCGAGATTCCGAAAGGCATCCTGCAGTACCGGTACCTTCCGTAGGGTGTCTGGAATGTAGTCAAGTAACTGGACTGTTCATCCAGTTCCACGTACCAGAAGCCATTCCTGACACCGCAGACAGTGAACACCTTCGCGGACGCCAGTTCCGGTATGACGTCCTCGATCACTGGTAGCATGTAGTGACTGCGCTTTAGAGCTTTGTTGAGCGGTTTCGGATCAATGCAGAGTCTTATTTTGCCGCTTTTCTTTTTTACGATGACCATGCTCGACACCCAGTCAGTTGGTGTGTCAACTTCAGCTATCACACCCATTTCTTGTAGGCGCGTTAGCTCGTCCTTCAGCGGATGCTTTAACGCGACCGGTACGCGTCGAGGAGGGAGTATGACTGGACTGACTGATTCGTCTATTTCCAGATGTAGTGTGCCCTCCATTTTGCCTTCACCCGTGAACACGTCCCCGTACGACGCGAACATCGACGACTTTGTCAATGTGTTGTTGTCGTCGTCAATTTTCAGGATGTTTTGGTGCTGGATTTTTAGTAAGTTCATCTCCTGTGCTGATTGTGAACCGATGATCGGCGTGACCTCGGCATCTATAACAACAAAGGTCATGTTGTAGCTTGCACCATTCTTTGGGTTTGTTACGCATAGCTCAGAGTTGCCCAACGACGTCATGGTGCTTTTGTTGTAGAGCGAGATAATGTTGGCAGACTCCTTGATGGTTGTAGTAGCAGGTAGGTCACCTTTCGAGATAACATTGCAGGTGGCGCCACTATCGACCTGGAAGCGCAAGCTCCTGTCCGCCAATGTCATATGTGCAAATATTTTCAACTTGGTTGAAGTGTTGTTTACCACCATGATTTCATTTTCAGAGTCAGTGTCTTTGTCTAGTAGGTGAACTTTGTGCTGCTGTGTGGCCCTCGATTTCTTTCGACACTTGCTGGCGAAGTGATTCATCGATTTGCACAGCTTGCACTCCTTACCCCAGGCTGGGCATTTCTCTCTCAATCTTTCATGTTTGTAGCCGCAGAATTTGCATTCATACGCCAGTTGTTCTTTTTCAGTTGAGCGTTGTGGCGTAGCATGTGCTTTCTTTTTAAACGAGCGCTTTTTCTCTGCAGAGTGGTTGAATGCGTGCACTTCATCACTCGACATAGCTTTCAGCTTGGCGTCTGTCGACTCGATGGCTCTGCAGATGTCCAAACACTTAGTTAGAGTCAGTGATGATTCTTGCAGCAGTCGTTTCCTCCTGGCATTGCTGCTGATGCCACACACAATTCTGTCGCGAATGAGTTCATCTCTCAGTATATCGTAGTTACATGACTTGATTAACGACCGTAGTGCGGTCGCGAAAGCATCAACCGTTTCGTGACTTTCCTGATTGCGACTGTTGAAAACGTATCTTTCATAAATCACGTTAGTCTCGCCGATGAAGTGCCTTTCCATAAGGGTCAAAATAGTGTTCATGTCGGAACGTTCCTGATCATTCTGGCACGCGAGACCACGCAGGTGATGAATGTAGCAACCCTGTATTCGTTTGACTTCTGCTTCAGATGCGACACTATTTCGTAACTGTCCCATATCTGTTTCCATTGCCTCCAGTTTGTGGCGAGATTGCCCTTGGTGTTGAGTTTTGGTGGCAATGGTATGCTGCTATGGATGACTTGAGGCCCTTCACTGTTTGCTGCAGTTAGTTCAGTAGACATGTTGTAGATGTGCAGTGTTGACAATATCAGATCATATGGACGTACAGTACCAGGTCCAGTGTAGACAACACATGAACGATTATTCCGTATTATCGCTCAGTGTGGATTTGAAAATTGTCAAAGTTCAGTTTACACGAGATTGTGTATTGCAGAATGCTCGACTTTACAGCATTATTGATCTATGGAACGTAGACTCGTTACCGTTCTGACACCATGTTTCACTACGCATCGTGTGTTGTCTATGTAGAAGGATGAAACTTTATGTAAAAACACAATTCAGAGGTTCTTTATTAGCATGGCAGAAAACTCAAGTGACGCGATGTATCGAACTGTCGTGCACGTACTCACGCCGTTACCGTGGCGCCGCCTAGCGACTAACTAAACAATATAACATATTGCAACACGTGCATGCTGTGGTCTCTACCCCACCCGCATCGCCATGGCAACGACGTAACATTAAGACGTGTACGAAAGGCAATGCCGACCAGTGTCTGCAAATGTCTTGTCCATGCACTTGTGACATCCAGAATTGATTACGGAAATGCGATGCTGTTTGGTATACCTGACCGTCTGCTGCACCGTCTAGAGAGAGTCCAACGGTCAGCCGCTCGTGTTGTGATGCAATTTCGACAAGGTGACCGGCGATCTATCACTGCGGTCCTACAACAGCTACACTGGCTCCCAGTGAAAAAGCGCATCGAGTACAAGTTACTCATGGTTGTACACACGGCACTGTATGCAGGCACGCCAGTGTATCTCGCGTCACTGTTACATCGTCACTCACCACGCAGGACCCTAAGGTCTGGTGGTGGTCTGCTTCTGGACGTTCCACGCGTGAACCTAGTCCTAGAACGTTATGCCTTATGGTCGTCGTGCGTTTGCATGTGCCGGGCCGACATTGTGGAACTCTGCCTCTGGAACTACGCGCGATTGAGAACACTAGGCAGTTTGGAAAATTATTGACAAACAAACAGACAGACAGACAGACAGTATTTATTTTGACCATCATAAGTACATAAACTACAATATAAAATTCATTGTAAGGTCAGGGAGGCTCCCATTAAGACAATTATATGCCGCTATCATGGGAGCCACCCCACTGATGTAACATAATTATATGATTATCACGTGATCAACTATATATGCACACATATATGTGTAAACAGTATGTTTAGTATAGTATATTATAGTGTAGTATATTATAGTATAGTATAATACATAAATTAGTTTAAACAAATGCAAAGTCATGTCTAGTTTAAGAATGACAGATGTAACAGTTAGAAATATGACAACATGATTCATAATTCTTGATAAAGTAATTTTTTGTATAAGTGGAAAAACCATATAAACTATGTGTATAAATTTGATCAAGGATGATGTTTGGAGTATTGTTAACAGTTTGTATAATGTTGTGTCTGATGTACTTTTTTGCATATTGATGATTAACTCTGGGAATAAATAAGTTGTTTTTAGTACGTGTGTTGTATTGGTGAATTGCAAAATTATATGTGTATGGAATACGACTGAAGTATTTTGGTATAACCTTGTTGATCAATGTGTAATAAAATTTCAGCTGTTGGAGTCTATAGATGTCATCCAGCTTAAGAAATTTACATTCGTTGAAGATGGGATCTGTGTGAGAATTGTATTTACCTGAAGTAACTATTCGCACTGCTTTCTTTTGAAGTTTAAAAATGCGATGGGCTTGATAACCCCACACCAATATGCCATAACTAATCTTGGGAAGAATAAGTGAATTATACATAATAAATAATATATTCTTAGGTAATACATGTTTAAGTTTATTTAAAATTCCAATTATTTTATTGATTTTTTATTCGCTGTTTTGTTTATATGGCTGTCCCAATTTAGGTGTTGGTTTATGGTGATACCTAAAAAATTTAAATCATGTACACATTCAATATTTGTCCCGTCTATTTCTATTTTAGGAAGTTCGATTTCCTTTTGGGGCATGTGAAATACCATGATTTTTTTATGTTAAGAGAAAGTTTGTTTGCCTTTAGCCACCTGCATATATTTTCTAATTCTTTAATTATATTTTGATTTTGGACTTGGCCAACGGAGATTGGAATTTATTCAATGTACTAAAAAGAGTGGTGTCGTCTGCATACATTATGAATTTAAAATGATCACTTGAAAATATTATGTCATTAATATATATCATAAATAGAAGGGGTCCTAAAATATGCTATATGATGTGGGACACCATATTGAAGACATCTCTGTTCTCAAACTAATATAACCAGACATCATTTAACCTTTGTATTATTCATGCACATAGTTTTAATAAATTTTTAGTCTTATTTATCTCAGAATCACATTTAAGTATATAATCAAATTATTAATGTAATTTAGGCTTTTATTTATTTATTCTATCCTGTATGTTCAGCTGTTCAGCACTTTTGCTAATCGTTTATTTTATCATTGCATTTACCCGTAATTTTACTATATATATAGGTTTATCTATATATACATATATATATATGTATATATATATATATATATACTAGGATTTTGCTTCCTAACTTTATTTATTTTTCTTCTTTATTTCTCTTAAATGCTTCTTAGATGATTGCCGATTTGTAAACACCCGTGAAGGGGTCATTATAGTTCCAGATTTGATGGTGTGTAAATAAAGTTTATTATTATTAACACCGCATGTCCAGCACGTTGACAGTTGATAATGCTTCACCTTAATGAACCTTTGTTTCAGCCGTCTACGTTTCTGTCGTCTCTTTCTCCCATTGTTTGCTTTCTCATCGACTTAATGTCATACGAAACACATTAAAGGTCAACGGAAGCATTATTTTATTTTTTAACAATTTATCATACTTATGATAATAAATTAACATATAATAATAATTTTTTAAGTGTATGCAGTTATTTTTACCCTGAAAAGATACTTTTAACTGTTCAAGATTCAAAAAGGCCAGTTTGGGTTTCCGGATGCTTCCATACATTTGACCCTAATCCAGCCAGTTTTTGCTATCTCAAGCAGTTACACCACTACATCTACTCTAAGTGCTTTTTATGTACTAAAACGATTGTTTTAATAAAAGTTTATTTATGACATATTTAATGGTACATTGTTGTCAAACTTTGTTGCATTTAACTTAAAATTTTGAATAACTCTTCCACTCAACCTTAAGTGAATGTACCACTTAAACTGGTAGTATTCTTAACCAGGAAAAACTAGTTTTTACCTGACATGGGGGAGAGAGACCTTTGTCTTGAGGAGGAAGAGGGGAGGGTAGTAATTAATGTCATGATTGTCCTACTAATGAATGTCTGAATGTATCCCAGAAGTGCCTGTGGATGCACCAACGACCTCTGGCTGCAGAATCCTCTGTGTCTCGTGCCAAACATGGTTCTAGTTTCTCGTCTGCAAATTGTGGCCTCGATGCCATGAGAGATTTCTCACCCTGGGTGTTCTGTTGGTATTAACAAGGTGGCGCTACCGTTGCTTATTGAGTCACTTATTAGTGAGGTCAGATCACTATTTTATTCTGCTTCATGGGGTACAATAGATTTGCCATTGCATGATTTTGAGATGGTACCCCCGTTTGCACCCTAATAAATAGCTGGATAAAGGACATATTTGTGGACAGCCACATGTTCAGGATTAAATACATCTTTGATGTTGATTGTGCCAAAAATAACATTTTGTGATTAGACAAAAATGTTACTGCAAATCAGTGCCAGGATAAAAGAAAAAGTTTACAGTTTTTATTAAAACCAAATTGTTGTTTTTGGCTCATTGCAGAATTGCCAGACTCTTTGTAGCATTGGTTTCAATGGAAAACACATTTGTATCAAATTTTTTAAGAGACACCACACAAGTAGACGAGAACCCAGAATCACGTTTGGCCGAAGTTTTCTGCATTTTCAGGATGTGCGTCTTGAAACTGCGGAAACATGCGTTCTACCCCAGAACTGTTGCATGTGATACTCCCCCCCCCCCACTGACTTGTCACCCCAGTCTTACACTGATGATGTCCCTACTACTAACGAATGTTGCTGATTGTGCATGCCTTTGCTGCCACCGTAGATGTGAGGGAAAGAACAGCTGTATGGTCCAGGTGTCCAACGAGACGTTTGGAGACCCCTGTCCCTTCTTTTCTAAATACCTCGAAGTGCAGTACCGTTGTGAATCAGGTAATCCTTTATTCATATAAACTGGATAGAATTTATTATTTATGTCTTGATGTGTGAACCAGATAATCCTTCATTTTTGTGAGCCAGATAATCATTTTAGTCCATCGGTTATTATCCTGAAAAATGAACACCCTTATTCAGGTGCAACAACGCCTACACAATTTTAGTCCCATACATGCGAAACTGACGTAGATATACTCAGACATATAGAGAATGACAGACAGACAACTGAGACATACACACAGTTTTATAAACATACATTGATTGATATCATACATATCTTCACTTCCTCTCATAATATGCTCCCTCAGAACATGAATGCTCCCTCGACCACCTGCACTATTAAGACATATTCGTTCATAGCTATCATTGTCTATCTTAAAAAGATAGTTTGGTAAATGTAATATGTTTTGCATTCAGCAGAGAGTAACAACGGCCTCTATTTTCTATATGAATGAATGAACATTTATTCAAAAACATTGGCTACAACTATATACAAGACAAACATGTTTAACTATAATACAAGCGAGAATGTACACTGTACACTGTTTGAGGGGGGTAAACAGGGAATCATTGATTTGTATGTAAGTTTACCCCTGACATGCACATTTAGACATTAGAGTTATGTTTATTGAACTTCCTATTCCTCTGCTCAAGCAATCATAATTGATATCATGTAAGGTAAGATATTCATGTTCAATATTTAAAGTATATGATAAGTACACATGTTAACACATGGTAGTTATCACAATTGTATAATTATATTTGTTGATGATTTTATCAAGTGAGTGTGTTGTAGGTATATCGATGTTCTCGTGCGAGGGTAGCTCCCTCGACATCGACTGTACGCAGGACCGTCGTATCAAGATCCTGCGAGCGAACTACGGTCGCTTCGACCAACATATCTGTGAGACAGGAAATTCCACGACCACGTGTATGTCACCCCTTTCTCATGTCGTCGTCACAGAACTGTAAGTGCCTGTGCTTCGTTGGTTTTACACGGGTGACTAATCGGCTCAATGAAGCAGTCAGAAAAAAATTAGAGACTAATTTTCTCTCTTCCTAATGGTATATGAAACATAGCCACCCGTTTTTATTCCCGCCCAGTTTATTTAAAATGTTTATTACCTTTTATATGTCTTTTATATATTTGTTGGCATGTTACTTATTTATTAGCATTATATTCACTTATTGTCTCTATTTGTTATCATTATTTAATTGTTTTTGGTTTATTCTCATCTATTGGAATTAATCTATTATCACACATAACTTTGCCAAATTTTAAGTGCCTCCAACTGCATATATCCAGATTTACGGTTCTATGCATATTTTTGTTATTATCAATTTACCTGAACGACAATTTTTTGTTGTCATTATATATTTAAGATTTGCTTCTTGGTGATAGGATTAATTTTGTTTTGGACATGTTATCATACTTTTTCTAGTAATGTTGTAAAAGTATATGAACTGTATTCTACAAAAAAATAAGTAATACAGGTGGAAAGTGCCTTTAAACTTGTCACAAAAATTTTCCTCCATCCTTCTGGCTCTGGCTCAACAAACTGTATGTAATTTCAATGTGAGAAGTATAGATGGACAATTTAGCTGAGAACACATGTTGGTAATCTAGCAGAATGGGCTGATAGTGAGTAACTTCCACCCTCCAGCAGATGGAAAACTCAGATACAGTCATCAAATTTATGTAAGTGATATCCAGACATTAAACTAAATGCAAGCTAATTACTGTATGACAGTGACAGTGACAGAGCCTATGGTCCTGGGTGGAACATATGGAAACTATCAGAAGACAACAAGGAATACAAGTCATTGCACCCACATCTGGTGCTAATTTGCCAGCGATTATATCCAGTGAAATACTGGCTCAAGTGGGCTTTTTACAGTTACCAGGAACCTGCGTTTTTTTATGGAGAGACAGACAGTTGTAAGTGGTGTGTTTGGTGGCAAGCCAGATGCCAAGGGTGGACATGATGTTTAACCCTCTCCTGTCCACTGAAGGAAGTCTCCTGTGGCCAGGGTGAAACTGCTTCCTTTGGATGGACATAGTTACTGCTGCTTATGACAGTCATGTTGTATTTGCTGTGTTTGTTTGCACTTGTTGTGTTTTTAGCATTTCCAGCCGTTCTATTGCAGCTTGTGTTAAGTGTAGTGATGGTCGGCCTGGAGTTGTGACCTGTTGTACTGTCAATTTACATTGTGTAGAACTTTGTTTCCTTGTGTTAAGTGTAGTGATGGTTGGCCTGGAGTTGTGACCTGTTGTACTGCACTGTTTGCGTGCGTGCGTGCGTGCGTGCGTGCATGCGTGCGTGCTTTACTGTGTTGTTCTCGCCCAGATGTGATGCTAAGTCACGCTGCAGCATCCTCGCTTCCAACAGTGTGTTTGGAGACACCTGCTCCACGACCTTTAAATACGTCGAGGTCGAGTACACCTGCGTGCTGTTTCACTATGCATCAAGTGTGGCCTATGTAGAAGGATGAAACTTTATGTAAAAACACAATTCAGAGGTTCTTTATTAGCATGGCAGAAAACTCAAGTGACGCGATGTATCGAACTGTCGTGCACGTACTCACGCCGTTACCGTGGCGCCGCCTAGCGACTAACTAAACAATATAACATATTGCAACATCTCCCTTCCTTTACAAGTGTAAAACTCCTACATGTAGAAAACTATTCTATAATCGCATCTAGAACAGTTCACTGGTACCAAATGTTCACTAAGAAATGTTCCTTGAAATAAAGTAATATTTCTAAACAACTGCTTGTGTTTTATCGAAAATTACTGAGAAATACTGTCTGTATTCTAATGCAAACAAAATTTATACTTCTAACTGCTAGCATTGCAGTAATCAACTAAATATCATAGCAAATGACAATGAGATACAAATTGAACATAGCAATGAACATAACAGCAATATTACTATTATTATCGCAATGTTCAATACATGAAAATACACAACAGTCATATTGTATGTGCAATATCGTCACTGATGGTGTGTAATGACCATAAAAGGGATTATTATGCCCTTTTTTATGCACAACTTAGAGAGTTAGACGTAGTCTCTGAGATGTGCCGGCCTCCTCACTTGTCTTCCACAGCGTCTCTCGACAGTTGGTGTTGCAGTGATGATAGCAGGATGGTCGTCACTCGGCTTGTTGACGCACTGGCGTACTGGTATTCCGCCTGTCGCCGTGTCAGTCGCGTTGTCTGTCACGTCGGCGGCTCGTGGTGCTGTCACGTCCGGGACCGCTGGTGGTGCTGTCGTGCGACGCAGGTGTCTCCGGTTTCGCCTGTACACTGTACCGTAGTCTGTGACAACATCATATGACCTGATGTTAGCTTGCCGCTGTACTGTCGCTTTCTGCCATCGACTTTTGTACTTCGCTGGCTGCATGCACACGACGTCACCGTCTTTTAATGACGGCAAGTGCTTTGCGTTTCGGTTGTAGTAGTTAGCTTGCTTCTTGCGTTTGTCATCAAGCTTTTCAACTGTGTTAGTGACTGTTTTCGGCATCAGAAGTGCTTTCGCAGTGGGCAGAGTGGTTTTCGTTCTCCTTCCAAACAGTCTTTGTGCAGGCGAACTGTCCATGCCTTCCGTAGGTGTATTTCTGTAGTTTAAGAGTGCTAGATATGGATCTGTACCCGCTTCTTTTGCCTTGATCATTAATTTCTTGGAGATCTTTACGGCACTTTCCGCTTTTCCATTAGACTGCACGTAACCCGGCGAGCTGGTTGTGTGGTCGAAGTGGTATAGTTCTGCAAACTCTTTGAACTCCCGTGAGTTGTATGGTGGACCATTGTCCGACACCACCTCGTCTGGTATACCGTGCCTCGCAAACTGTTGTTTAAGCTTCGGTATGACCGCTGCAGCCGTCTTGTTCTCTAGTCGGTCGATCTCGAAAAAACTGCTGTTGTAATCTACAGTCACTATGTAGTTTCGATCATTGCATTCGAAGAGATCTGTGCCTACTTTTGCCCATAGGCGATCGGGGACATGATGTGACATGAGAGGTTCTTTCATCTGGCAACTTTGGTAAGCTGAGCAAATGTCACACTGCGATATGTAGTCTTTGATCTGCGTTGACATTCCTGGCCAGTATACGCACTCTCGGGCTCGTCGCATTGTCGCCTCGATGCCCAGGTGTGCTTCATGTAGTTTCTCGAGTATTTCGCTCCGCTGTGAAGACGGGATGACACATCGACTTCCTCTGAACACGATGCCATCTTGTATTGCGAGCTCGTCACGTATGCCATGATACGCTCTGATCGTTGTTGGTAGGCAACTCTTCTCAGGCCAGCCTTGTAGAATGGCTGCTTTCAGTGTTTGTAGTGTGTCGTCTGTCTCAGTGTTGTGTTGTAAGTCTCTGAGTCTACCGTCTGAGATGGGCAGGTAGTCAGCCATGTGGATCGTCTCAACTTCGTTTTCCACGGCTTCGCGTAAGTTGTTTCCTTGCATGTTTGCTCGACTGAGCGTGTCGGCGATATACATGTGCTGCCCTCTTTTGTAGACGATGTCGATCTCGTACCGCTGAGCTCGTAACAGCATCCGTTGTAGTCGCTTCGGAGCTGCTTGGAGTGCCTTTTTGTTGATCATTTCGAGAGGTTTTTGGTCTGATTCAACTCTTATCGGTCTGCCATATGCATAGTGGTCGAAACGCTCTAGCCCAAAAATAATCGCAAGCATTTCTTTTTCGATCTGGGCATACCTGCTCTCAGCATCTGTCAGCGATCTGAAAGCATAGGCAATTGGTTGCTCGTTCTGTAGTATGCACGCTCCAAGGCCACTCTCGGACGCATCACACTGCAGAGTGAGTGGAACGGTCGGGTCGAAGTATCGGAGTACTGGTGTCTCCGACAACATCTGCTTTGATGAGATCTCGGAGTGGTTGCGTGACATTGGAGATGCCTTTTGCGAACTTCTGTAGGTAGTTGACCATGCCCATGAGGCGCTGCACCGCCTTCTTGTCGTGTGGTTGAGGCATTTTGAGTATGGCCTCCACCTTCGCTGGATCTACTTTCAGTCCCTCTGCTGTTATGAGATGACCCATGTACGATACCTCACTTCTTTTCCAGTGCAGTTTCTCGTTGTTCAGTTTGATGTTCTTTTCGCGACATCGATTCAGTAGCTGCGCCATCTTCATGTCGTGGTCCTCTTCAGCTTCAGCAGCCGTTTCACCACAACCGGCAACGAGAATGTCGTCAGCTATGATGAACACACCAGGGATCTTCTCTAATGCCTGATGTAACCGTTGCTGAAAATACTCTGGCGTTGGCGAGATTCCGAAAGGCATCCTGCAGTACCGGTACCTTCCGTAGGGTGTCTGGAATGTAGTCAAGTAACTGGACTGTTCATCCAGTTCCACGTACCAGAAGCCATTCCTGACACCGCAGACAGTGAACACCTTCGCGGACGCCAGTTCCGGTATGACGTCCTCGATCACTGGTAGCATGTAGTGACTGCGCTTTAGAGCTTTGTTGAGCGGTTTCGGATCAATGCAGAGTCTTATTTTGCCGCTTTTCTTTTTTACGATGACCATGCTCGACACCCAGTCAGTTGGTGTGTCAACTTCAGCTATCACACCCATTTCTTGTAGGCGCGTTAGCTCGTCCTTCAGCGGATGCTTTAACGCGACCGGTACGCGTCGAGGAGGGAGTATGACTGGACTGACTGATTCGTCTATTTCCAGATGTAGTGTGCCCTCCATTTTGCCTTCACCCGTGAACACGTCCCCGTACGACGCGAACATCGACGACTTTGTCAATGTGTTGTTGTCGTCGTCAATTTTCAGGATGTTTTGGTGCTGGATTTTTAGTAAGTTCATCTCCTGTGCTGATTGTGAACCGATGATCGGCGTGACCTCGGCATCTATCACAACAAACGTCATGTTGTAGCTTGCACCATTCTTTGGGTTTGTTACGCATAGCTCAGAGTTGCCCAACGACGTCATGGTGCTTTTGTTGTAGAGCGAGATAATGTTCGCAGACTCCTTGATGGTTGTAGTAGCAGGTAGGTCACCTTTCGAGATAACATTGCAGGTGGCGCCACTATCGACCTGGAAGCGCAAGCTCCTGTCCGCCAATGTCATATGTGCAAATATTTTCAACTTGGTTGAAGTGTTGTTTACCACCATGATTTCATTTTCAGAGTCAGTGTCTTTGTCTAGTAGGTGAACTTTGTACTGCTGTGTGGCCCTCGATTTCTTTCGACACTTGCTGGCGAAGTGATTCATCGATTTGCACAGCTTGCACTCCTTACCCCAGGCTGGGCATTCCTCTCTCAATCTTTCATGTTTGTAGCCGCAGAATTTGCATTCATACGCCAGTTGTTCTTTTTCAGTTGAGCGTTGTGGCGTAGCATGTGCTTTCTTTTTAAACGAGCGCTTTTTCTCTGCAGAGTGGTTGAATGCGTGCACTTCATCACTCGACATAGCTTTCAGCTTGGCGTCGGTCGACTCGATGGCTCTGCAGATGTCCAAACACTTAGTTAGAGTCAGTGATGATTCTTGCAGCAGTCGTTTCCTCCTGGCATTGCTGCTGATGCCACACACAATTCTGTCGCGAATGAGTTCATCTCTCAGTATATCGTAGTTACATGACTTGATTAACGACCGTAGTGCGGTCGCGAAAGCATCAACCGTTTCGTGACTTTCCTGATTGCGACTGTTGAAAACGTATCTTTCATAAATCACGTTAGTCTCGCCGATGAAGTGCCTTTCCATAAGGGTCAAAATAGTGTTCATGTCGGAACGTTCCTGATCATTCTGGCACGCGAGACCACGCAGGTGATGAATGTAGCAACCCTGTATTCGTTTGACTTCTGCTTCAGATGCGACACTATTTCGTAACTGTCCCATATCTGTTTCCATTGCCTCCAGTTTGTGGCGAGATTGCCCTTGGTGTTGAGTTTTGGTGGCAATGGTATGCTGCTATGGATGACTTGAGGCCCTTCACTGTTTGCTGCAGTTAGTTCAGTAGACATGTTGTAGATGTGCAGTGTTGACAATATCAGATCATATGGACGTACAGTACCAGGTCCAGTGTAGACAACACATGAACGATTATTCCGTATTATCGCTCAGTGTGGATTTGAAAATTGTCAAAGTTCAGTTTACACGAGATTGTGTATTGCAGAATGCTCGACTTTACAGCATTATTGATCTATGGAACGTAGACTCGTTACCGTTCTGACACCATGTTTCACTACGCATCGTGTGTTGTCTATGTAGAAGGATGAAACTTTATGTAAAAACACAATTCAGAGGTTCTTTATTAGCATGGCAGAAAACTCAAGTGACGCGATGTATCGAACTGTCGTGCACGTACTCACGCCGTTACCGTGGCGCCGCCTAGCGACTAACTAAACAATATAACATATTGCAACACGTGCATGCTGTGGTCTCTACCCCACCCGCATCGCCATGGCAACGACGTAACATTAAGACGTGTACGAAAGGCAATGCCGACCAGTGTCTGCAAATGTCTTGTCCATGCACTTGTGACATCCAGAATTGATTACGGAAATGCGATGCTGTTTGGTATACCTGGCCGTCTGCTGCACCGTCTAGAGAGAGTCCAACGGTCAGCCGCTCGTGTTGTGATGCAATTTCGACAAGGTGACCGGCGATCTATCACTGCGGTCCTACAACAGCTACACTGGCTCCCAGTGAAAAAGCGCATCGAGTACAAGTTACTCATGGTTGTACACACGGCACTGTATGCAGGCACGCCAGTGTATCTCGCGTCACTGTTACATCGTCACTCACCACGCAGGACCCTAAGCTCTGGTGGTGGTCTGCTTCTGGACGTTCCACGCGTGAACCTAGTCCTAGAACGTTATGCCTTATGGTCGTCGTGCGTTTGCATGTGCCGGGCCGACATTGTGGAACTCTGCCTCTGGAACTACGCGCGATTGAGAACACTAGGCAGTTTGGAAAATTATTGACAAACAAACAGACAGACAGACAGACAGTATTTATTTTGACCATCATAAGTACATAAACTACAATATAAAATTCATTGTAAGGTCAGGGAGGCTCCCATTAAGACAATTATATGCCGCTATCATGGGAGCCACCCCACTGATGTAACATAATTATATGATTATCACGTGATCAACTATATATGCACACATATATGTGTAAACAGTATGTTTAGTATAGTATATTATAGTGTAGTATATTATAGTATAGTATAATACATAAATTAGTTTAAACAAATGCAAAGTCATGTCTAGTTTAAGAATGACAGATGTAACAGTTAGAAATATGACAACATGATTCATAATTCTTGATAAAGTAATTTTTTGTATAAGTGGAAAAACCATATAAACTATGTGTATAAATTTGATCAAGGATGATGTTTGGAGTATTGTTAACAGTTTGTATAATGTTGTGTCTGATGTACTTTTTTGCATATTGATGATTAACTCTGGGAATAAATAAGTTGTTTTTAGTACGTGTGTTGTATTGGTGAATTGCAAAATTATATGTGTATGGAATACGACTGAAGTATTTTGGTATAACCTTGTTGATCAATGTGTAATAAAATTTCAGCTGTTGGAGTCTATAGATGTCATCCAGCTTAAGAAATTTACATTCGTTGAAGATGGGATCTGTGTGAGAATTGTATTTACCTGAAGTAACTATTCGCACTGCTTTCTTTTGAAGTTTAAAAATGCGATGGGCTTGATAACCCCACACCAATATGCCATAACTAATCTTGGGAAGAATAAGTGAATTATACATAATAAATAATATATTCTTAGGTAATACATGTTTAAGTTTATTTAAAATTCCAATTATTTTATTGATTTTTTATTCGCTGTTTTGTTTATATGGCTGTCCCAATTTAGGTGTTGGTTTATGGTGATACCTAAAAAATTTAAATCATGTACACATTCAATATTTGTCCCGTCTATTTCTATTTTAGGAAGTTCGATTTCCTTTTGGGGCATGTGAAATACCATGATTTTTTTATGTTAAGAGAAAGTTTGTTTGCCTTTAGCCACCTGCATATATTTTCTAATTCTTTAATTATATTTTGATTTTGGACTTGGCCAACGGAGATTGGAATTTATTCAATGTAATAAAAAGAGTGGTGTCGTCTGCATACATTATGAATTTAAAATGATCACTTGAAAATATTATGTCATTAATATATATCATAAATAGAAGGGGTCCTAAAATATGCTATATGATGTGGGACACCATATTGAAGACATCTCTGTTCTCAAACTAATATAACCAGACATCATTTAACCTTTGTATTATTCATGCACATAGTTTTAATAAATTTTTAGTCTTATTTATCTCAGAATCACATTTAAGTATATAATCAAATTATTAATGTAATTTAGGCTTTTATTTATTTATTTTATCCTGTATGTTCAGCTGTTCAGCACTTTTGCTAATCGTTTATTTTATCATTGCATTTACCCGTAATTTTACTATATATAGGTTTATCTATATATACATATATATATATATGTATATATATATATATATATATATATATATATACTAGGATTTTGCTTCCTAACTTTATTTATTTTTCTTCTTTATTTCTCTTAAATGCGTTTTTATGCTTCTTAGATGATTGCCGATTTGTAAACACCCGTGAAGGGGTAATTATAGTTCCAGATTTGATGGTGTGTAAATAAAGTTTATTATTATTAACACCACATGTCCAGCATGTTGACAGTTGATAATGCTTCACCTTAATGAACCTTTGTTTCAGCCGTCTACGTTTCTGTCGTCTCTTTCTCCCATTGTTTGCTTTCTCATCGACTTAATGTCATACGAAACACATTAAAGGTCAACGGAAGCATTATTTAATTTTTTTACAATTTATCATTATCATTACTTATGATAATAAATTAACATATAATAATAATTTTTTAAGTGTATGCAGTTATTTTTACCCTGAAAAGATACTTTTAACTGTTCAAGATTCAAAAAGGCCAGTTTGGGTTTCCGGATGCTTCCATACATTTGACCCTAATCCAGCCAGTTTTTGCTATCTCAAGCAGTTACACCACTACATCTACTCTAAGTGCTTTTTATGTACTAAAACGATTGTTTTAATAAAAGTTTATTTATGACATATTTAATGGTACATTGTTGTCAAACTTTGTTGCATTTAACTTTAAAATTTTAATAACACTTCCACTCATCCTTAAGTGAATGTACCACTTAAACTGGTAGTATTTTTAACCAGGAAAAACGAGTTTTTACCTGACATGGGGGAGAGAGACCTTTGTCTTGAGGAGGAGGAGGGGAGGGTAGTCATTAATGTCATGATTGTCCTACTAATGAATGTCTGAATGTATCCCAGAAGTGCCTGTGGATGCACCAACGACCTCTGGCTGCAGAATCCTCTGTGTCTCGTGCCAAACATGGTTCTAGTTTCTCGTCTGCAAATTGTGGCCTCGATGCCATGAGAGATTTCTCACCCTGGGTGTTCTGTTGGTATTAACAAGGTGGCGCTACCGTTGCTTATTGAGTCACTTATTAGTGAGGTCAGATCACTATTTTATTCTGCTTCATGGGGTACAATAGATTTGCCATTGCATGATTTTGAGATGGTACCCCCGTTTGCACCCTAATAAATAGCTGGATAAAGGACATATTTGTGGACAGCCACATGTTCAGGATTAAATACATCTTTGATGTTGATTGTGCCAAAAATATAAATTTTTGATTAGACAAAAATGTTACTGCAAATCAGTGCCAGGATAAAAGAAAAAGTTTACAGTTTTTATTAAAACCAAATTGTTGTTTTTGGCTCATTGCAGAATTGCCAGACTCTTTGTAGCATTGGTTTCAATGGAAAACACATTTGTATCAAATTTTTTAAGAGACACCACACAAGTAGACGAGAACCCAGAATCACGTTTGGCCGAAGTTTTCTGCATTTTCAGGATGTGCGTCTTGAAACTGCGGAAACATGCGTTCTACCCCAGAACTGTTGCATGTGATACTCCCCCCCCCCCCCCCCCCCCCCCACTGACTTGTCACCCCAGTCTTACACTGATGATGTCCCTACTACTAACGAATGTTGCTGATTGTGCATGCCTTTGCTGCCACCGTAGATGTGAGGGAAAGAACAGCTGTATGGTCCAGGTGTCCAACGAGACGTTTGGAGACCCCTGTCCCTTCTCTTCTAAATACCTCGAAGTGCACTACCGTTGTGAATCAGGTAATCCTTTATTCATATAAACTGGATAGAATTTATTATTTATGTCGTGATGTGTGAACCAGATAATCCTTCATTTTTGTGAGCCAGATAATCATTTAGTCCATCGGTTATTATCCTGTATTCCTTTACTTGGGGGAACCAGATAATGTTCAGTAACGTGAACTAGTTAATTGGTTATTCGTGCGAACCAGGTAATCATTTATTTGCATGAACTGGATATTTTTTATTCGTGTGAACCAAGTAATCTTGAACTGGGTTATCATGACATTCACATAGAGTCGTAGAAAATGCAATTTTTTATTCACAAAATGCATTTTTTATTTGTATGAACCAGGTAATCCTCAGTTCATGTAGATCAGGTAAACTTCTATTGATGCCATTTTTATTTTTATTACCATTGTGGATTATCCTCATTGTGGATTATCTTAACACACTTTGGATCATTGTTAACATGTCATTACTGTAAAATGCTTGGCTTTATCAATCATTTGGCTGTGTTATAAGTGCTAATAAACAGCATCAACATTTTGATGATTTTTTGTTCAACTAATGAAATCTACCTGTTTGTTTCACAGTCAGGAAAAAAGAGCCAGGACATTTTTATTTTTCTAACCAAGGGGGCAGAATCAGACTATTTATAACAGTTAATTGTAACCCCGGAAATGGTAGCTAAGAAAATTAGGGCTGTGAAGAAGAATAAATCACCTGGAGTGGATGGGATTCCGCCCAAACTACTATTGGAAATTGTTGAACAAATTAGCATACCACTTGCAACAGTTTTCAACTTGTCATTAGAAGAGGGAGTGGTTCCTCTAGAATGGAAAGAAGCAAACATTACACCGTTATTTTAAAAAATGTTCCAGAAACAAGTCAGAGAACTACAGATCATTGAGTTTAACGTCAGTGATTTCCAAATTATTACAAAGACTAATTAAAGATCACATGGTGGATTTTCTTGTTAAACATAACTTGTTAAACCCATCTCAACATGGGTTTCTATAAGCGAGGTCATGCTTAACAAATAAGTTATGTTTTTGGAAGATATCACTAAGTGGGTAGACGAGGGATCACCAGTAGATATCATCTACTTAGATTTTCAGAAAGATTTCGACAAAGTGCCACATCAGAGATTACTGCTTAAACTAAAGGCCCATGGCATAGGAAATAGTTTAACTAACTGGATCGAAAAATGGCTAATTGACAGAAGATAACGGGTAGTAGTTGATGGGGAGGCTTCAAACTGGAAATCAGTTTTGAGTGGGGTACCACAGGGATCAGTACTGGGACATATATTATTCTTAATATATATCAACGATTTGGACGATGATATAACAAGTAAGGTGTTGAAATTTGTATTATTGAGTTGTTCCACAAAGTATTTTTCTGTGAAGTTAATATATTTCATTAAAACAAACGCTATTTTGTAACCGCATATTCAATAGAGAGATAACATTAGTTTTAATATAGTTTATACATTCACGGACAGAATCTCAGCAGAACAACTTGATAATATGAATTTGTTATGATTTTACAAGTGTTTTTGTCTTGCCCCCATGACTGGAATGTGACATGACGAATTTAGAGTTGTTTGGCCTACAGTCTACAGTCCTGCTGTCTAAGCCAGGCTACTACATATCCTTGTGTAGTTTAACTCTGTATGGGTGTGTGACTTCAGTAAACAAGGCTGACAGAGACAGCCAGTTAGTCTAGGCTGAACCAGTGGTTACTGCTTTGCTAATCTACCCCAACTTGTGATAAGCAGAACAGGTTTATGTATTAGTGGAGTTGTTGACCTGCCACTTGATCCCGTAGTCACTAACACGTCCACTATTGTGATTCAGTGATTCGTCGAACTAACACCGTTTTAGTATGGTTGTTGCATGATCTGGAAGTACAACTTTGAACAGTGGTTGTGAAAGTCTACGATTATCCCAGTACTTATTCATGCTTATCAACACGTTTGGTAGTCCACCCAGTGATGTATAGCAGGTATATTGTGCCTTGACATATTCTTGTGAATTAGTTAGTCTATATTATAACTGTTCTAAAGTGGTTATAAATATACACCGATTTTGATGTTGACTAGTTTTGAAACCTTGTTCACGTAGTTACCAGCCTGGCGTTTCGGTGAAACACCGAACGAAAGGGCTCGTAATACCTCAATGTTGATTCTCCCCACTGTGTCTCAGTAAGGATTGACTGAGACCCTTTCAACTAACTGACTCTTGATTCTGCTTCCACGTCTCTCTAAGACTCTGTTTGTTCCCACTAAATTTGTAGGTACCGAGCCGAGAATGAACACTCGTGATCACGTGACCACAGTCATCGAGCGTGCACACGCCTCCACTCCTAGGGGCAAAATCAGAAACCAGTTTCCGATTTTTGCAAACCACACAAAGTCCAACGGGGTGAAAGGGCGTAGAAAGGGTGGTAGAGTCCCCCATCCCAGTCAGATGTCCCCTTATTCCCCTGTCCGGGGGCATAAACCAAACTCGAGTGCAGACGTGGTTATAGGGACTCAAGGAGAAATTCAAGGATATATTCAGGGAGAAACTCAAGGGTAAACTCGCGAATAGACTCGAGAAGAGATTCTAGGAGAGATTCTAGGAGGGATTCTAGGAGGGATTCTAGGAGAGATTCGAGACAGGAAACGAGGCGAGTCCGACAGCAACAAATCTTCGGCATACAGCCGTCATATTCAAACAGAACGCACACAATGTTTGACCTGAACCTGACTGATGTGGAGAACTTAAGACGCAATGGAATGGCTATGGCACCTCACAACACCGACCAACCCCCTGTTAGTACGACCACCCAGGGTGTTAGGGTCCGTGTTAGTCCAAAGTCCAGAGATACCATTGAGGGTAACACTAGGAGGTTGATTCATTTTGCCCCGGTCAGACAGACCACGCCCCGAGTGTCCATTGTACCCCACAATTCCTATGAGACCTTCGCTAGTACGCAAGGTCACAGCATTCAGGTCAATGTCAGTCCTAAGTTTACGAGTCAAGCCATAGAGGGAAGCAATAGACAGGTTGTGTCTAAGGACACAAATCCCACACCAGAGGTACCTGTGAAACCTCAGAACTCTTACCAGGACCTCGCTGGTGAGGTTGGTCATAGTATCAGTCCAAAACACAAAGAATCTGAAACAGATGATGAAAATGGTAGGCAAGTTGTAGTCTTATCCCACACCACACCCCGTGTTTCCATGACAACCAGAAACACTGGTGAGACCCTTGTTAGTACGCACGGTGTAGAGGTCCATGTTAGTCCACAAACCACATCCTCTCTCCCTGTATCCCGTAGCACTGAGCCCACCCTCAGTAGTCTCCCCAAGGCCATTGGGGTACGACGTGACGGGGTCACTAGACGGGCCATACACTTCGCCCCAGTCATTCAGACTACCCTTGGGGTGTCTATAATGACGAGACCCTTGCTAGTGAGAGTGGTCGTATTATTAAGGTCCATGTTACTCCCAAACCTAAGGATTCTGTTGTGTCGAATGAAGGACGCAGCACACAGGTGAATCCATTAGCTCAGGGTGGCGAGTCTATGGCCCGCTTTTTACAGTGACCACACCCAGCCGTGTTGAGACCCCTGCTAGTACGCCCAGTCATATTACTGAGGTCCATGTCAAATATCCAAGACCACTGTTTCCGTGGGGCTCAATGAGGGTGATGGTAAACAAGTGATACACTTCCAGACCACGCCCCACGTCCTTGTAGTACCCCACGTCTCTGATGAAAGTGAGAGTGTGCGTGATATCAAGGTTCGCGATGGTAAAAACCCCAAAGACACAACAACTATGCCTAAAGAGGGTGATAATCCTACCCCGGGAGAGCCAAACCACGCCCTGGATTGTTCCCCATGATTCTGATAAGACCCTTGCTATTGAGCACGGTCGTAAAAGACAGGTTCGCATTGATCCAAAGTACAAGGTTTCTGAGACGCCTGAAGCGGCGACGTGGAAGGGTGGACAGCGAGAAGGGGTGTAAGTTGACTTTTACCTCGACCGCATGCATCATGTGCATGTCCACACGCAATTAATGCATCAGTCGTGGGATCGATGCATTAATTGGCACCGATTTAAGCCTGCATGTCAACCAACATTCCCGCGTTCATTAAGTATGTTCTCTCCACATATGTCACTTACATAACTCAACCACCCACTCCTCGTTTAATACTGATTCCATTTTTGGTGTTCACAACCCCACCCTCCCTTGCCTGCACCATTGGTAGGCATTCAGAAGCCTTTAAATTACCCCATACCCCTACTCTAGTCATACTGATAATCAAACACTAACCATCATTTGTTTCCAAATAGACAATTTGCAGAGTCTCCCTGGTAGTGGCAGTATCCTAACGATTGACACCATGTCCTGTGGCGATAGTGCTGCCAGTGTTTTTTTGATTTTACAAAGCCAAAAGGTAAGAAGATCAAGTTGAAGATGTGCATCTGAAGGTTGTAATTCTAGGGCCACCCTGCCCCTATTCCCGCTGTATATATCACCCGCTTCATACTGCTTATGCTGCCGATACCAAGAGTGTTATCTGGGTATCTGAGTTGGACAGAGCATTAGTTGTTGCTACCTAGAAACGAGAGTGCAAGTCCATGTGACACTGTCGAGGATCAGTGGATGTCTACAGTACACGCTTGTGTCGTTTGCGTTTAGTAAGTAAGCAACGTGAATGCATAGGTAGATATTCTAGGTTATCTTGTGGACTTTATCTTGGGATGAAGGGCGATATCGCCTGTTTCTATCTCGTGGACAGTATCTCCCTCCAGGAAATATCCCCAGAAAGTATCCCTAGGGTAATGATATCACACAGGACAGTTTTAGCCATTGATAATATACTTTGTGTGATGCATAATTGATGTGTCATAATGATAAACAGGAACTTAGTCAAAATAACAATCATGGCCAATGATTGGATAGTGTAGACATTATTTAGCTAACTAATAAAGATTATCTATTGTGAGACACCTAGTGTGATATTATCAGATTCCTAGTCTGATTTTATCAGGATATTTTCTTATTAGTCTGGTTTGTTAAGGTAATTTTTGGCCGAATCGTTATTTGCGGGATAAAAGCATGAAAATTGGACCATATATGTAAAATTTCACGGCGAATCCGAATAGAGGGGGCTCCACGTCAGATTCTGTGTCATTGACCTTGAATTTCAAGGTCAAACGTTACTGAACGTGAAATATATATTTTTCAATACCACCACTGTTTTTATATGTGTACGAATGTGTGTGTGTATAATTATGTATGTATGCATGTATGTGGGCATGTATGTATATATATGACCTTGAATGTCTAGGTCAATTTTTTTTCAAAAACATCCCTGTTTTTGTTTATATAATAATAACGATAATGGAATCCATATTTTTAGTACCATCTCTGTTTTTCTACGCATGCATGCCGGATCCAAATCTGATGTTTTCTTAACCGTGAATGTCAAAGTTACATGTCAGTAACCTGGAAATGTCAAGGTCAAATGACAGTGATAGGGAAATTTGTATTCTTCAGCAGGGCGATTGTTGTTGTGCATATATGCAAGCTAAGTTTATGTGCTAGTTTATTTTGTTTTACTTCAAGGCCTACTTCTAAATAGGTAAAATTAATGAATGGGACTTAGTAGTGTCTAGATGATGCTGTCAGCCATCTGCTGGACACGAGACGAACGCGATACCCGACGCTATGAAACGTAAGTGCATAATTACACGTGTGGTTTGCGATTTGATCATATATCTTCATTTAAATCACTGCTAAGATATTCACAGAGAAAACCTTGTGGTCTTGTTTGGGGGACATCCTACAATGCTCCGGGTGGACTGATCTTGTGGTAGAGGCTGGTGTAGCGACCAGGGAAACAACCGATTCCTTCCTGAAAGTTGCGCTCATTACTAGAACGCGACATGCTCATCAAGTCACTGCAGCTGCCTGGGCCGTGCTACAGAAAGAGGCCTTTGATGCCGCCTAGAGTGCCAATGAAGCAGAAGAGAAAGAAGCATGGAGGGCGAAGAAGACACAATGTTTCCCAACATTCGCCTTGTATGATTTCATCTTGCGGATGGAGAAACTTGTGCTCGTCTTCATCAGGGCGCATCGAGAGAAGAACTTTCTACGTCGCCTGCATGGGAGCACTTGTGTTCATGTTCTTCAGCCTCGACCACGTGAACTACAGTCGATGGGTCAGCGTGCACCTGGAGAGCATGAAGACATTGTCCCATGCAGCGTTGACGATGTTCACATAAGGCGATTGGGTAGTGCCCAAAACGATTCGCCGGTTCTCAGCAATGCCCGTCGACCAGTCGCACGAACAGGCAAATGAAGACGTGAAGGGAAAGGATGCATTATCGGTCTCAATGAAAACGCAGCAGCACTTCAAAGGTGGCTCTTCACGGGACCTAACACGGCACGACCCCTGCAAGAAGTTGTAACACAAATATCACCCGCAGCACAAACAACAACTAGCGAGATGCATCACGAAGAAACCTTGGCTACTCACCGAAAGTTCCATTCCGATGTGTCTGCACTCGTCGGTGTAATTCGGCAACACGGAAATCCCTTCGAGCTGGAGTGCAGCAGTCTGGTTGTGCTCCACAGCCAAGCATGCGCTCCAGATTCCGTGGTGGAGACCATATCGAAGCTGGAGAATGTGGGCCAGGCACAAGACGAAGCATTCCGGATGGATGTCCTACACGAAAGGAGCACACCATTCAGCATCCCGATCAAGAGAAACGGCTTTCCCACGCTAAGAAAACCGAAGCTGGAGAAGAAGAAAGGCACGCAGCTGTCGAACATGAAGTCAGACACATCACTGTTTGGCAAGTTGTACATTGCAAACCAAGTCCGCCATGGCGACCCCGCAGTGTTTTTTTGCGCACGAAAACCAACCTTTCCTGCCCTCTCTATCACAATTTGGGGAAGTGATGTTTGGTACAAAGTTGGACCCGTTGTCTTGTCTTGATGTTCCCAACCAAACCGAGGCGCCTCCATTTGTAGACGCAAAGGTTTTTGATGGTCCTGTCCTAACTCACATGTTGACCCCCACAGGCTGCGCAATGTTCCAGGAATACGCAGAGCAAGTGTTCATACCATTCATCAAGAGGGAACTTGAATCGACATCGATGATGGACATTGTGTGGGATACCAGCTTGAAACTAACAGCCAGGGAGACGCGCGGACACGGTGGAAGAGTGCGAGTTACAAGACAAGACAATATTCCGAAGAAATGGCCAGAGTTTCTGCGGGACTCAAAAACAAGGAGGATATTTTCAAGTTTCTTGGTGAAGCAATCCAGACGGAGCAATAGCCAGAAGACAAGGTGGTATGCGTGACAACTGGTGACAGTGTAGCTGATCATGGGACAATCATGGATGCATTGTGTTCCCACGAGGAGGCACACACGCGAGTAGACACGGGTGTTGTCGTCATCTTTGTTGGATAGTTCTTCTGTTTGACAACGACCGTCGGTAACGTCCAACTGTGGGTGACATTCAGAAGAGGGCGAAACTTCAGAAGCCTACACGTCATTACCGTGTCTGACAGCCCTGGAGAGCGGAAGGCAAAGGGACTCCTGATGTCCCATGCCATGACGGGCTCTGATGTAGTTTCAGCGATCCATGGCGTGGGGAAAAGCATACATGTTAAGTTTCAGAAACGCCAGTCCAGGAGATGTATACGTAAATCAGAGGGTCTCAGAAAATCGGGCATTTATACGTAAATCGGAGAATCTTGGAAAATCAGGCATTTATACATAAATCGGATTAAAATATAACAAAAAAGAATACTTTCCATAGACATTAATAATCATGTTATAATAAAACGTTAAGTTCCAGAAATGCCTATGCATGAGATTTATGCGTAAATTGGAGGATCTTGTAATATCAGGACATTTTTTGTAAATTGGGGGTCTCAGTGTATTATGGAATTGTGTATAAATCTGAGTATTTCATGTTATGAAAATGGTCACAGATCAGCTTTATTTCCAAATGCATTGCACATGTGCTCTTAAATCAATGGCACATAACAGCATGTTAATATGTATTTAATGTGTTAATTATATGTGGACATAAAATAATTAAATAATGTAAATGTAAACTAAAATGTACGTGGCTTTATAGGTATGGTAGATAGAAGAAAAAGTTTACTAATTTGATGTTCTAGGCATATGTGTTTATACGTTAAATATGTATTTTTATGGTGCAAAGAACCTTGCATATATATAGGCAGTAAATACATTTTCTTTTATTACACATATTTCATTACATTATTACAAACAGATACTATATTCACAAGTATAAGGACCAGAACTTAGCATTGTATTTTCTTCAAAATGTGTTACCATGGCCTGGGTGACGGAGGCATTCGTGATGAATTTACTATTTGTGACCTTTGGCCTTGCTGGTGGAGTATTTGATGTTATAAAATACATCTTTTCATTTATAATGTGTTCCAGTTCTAACAGTTACATGGATTAAATAAAACGTGCACATAGTGTAGATGGATCGACTGACAATATTTGAGTATAGATTGAAACGGATTACATTTCGTTCTAGAAGATCGGCAAGCTGACGGGGGGCGATAATATGGAACCCGCGGCCGCAAGCGCGGTTCACTGTGCTCATCTAAAGCTTCTATGCAATATCAACCACAGGCAAGACCCAAGAAGATTATAGTTAAACAGTTATTGTTGTCTAGTCAACGCAAGGCATGATTTAAACAACCCCTTTTCGCTTTGTTGTCCGAGCGGCCTTGGTCCAACGTCCCTATTCATGAGATTTAGCTCGGTGTCTGACCGATTGCAATCAAGTTATTAACTCACTGATACTGACACTGGTATTGACCGGTATTGGCTACTTTCTGTTGACCCAGAAAAACATACTGGAGTCAGTCGGAAATAAAACCTAATTAGGTCATGCCTAGTACGGAAAATAAGATAGAAAAAAATATTGTTTGGTTTCACTGAAAATCCAGGAGATTGGTTGGCGGAAAGCCTTGTGCAGCGCAGTGCACGTGCTCTAAACCTGGTCTGCCGTGCATGGACCTTTGCACGTGTTCCTGTGTAAAGAAGTGACAAGTGATTAGCTGGCCTGCCGTGCACAAACTTTTGCACGTGTTCCTGTGTCGAGAAATGATATGTGATTATTGTTGGTTTAGGGCGAGGAAATTAAAATGTAAACACAATACTTACTTACATATTTACTAATAAATTATAGTATAGCCATGCACACCCGCGGAAATGTGTGTGTGACCTTGACATTTAGGGTAAATAACATACATACACATATATACATATACACATGCATGCATGAGTACACATATATATTCATATAAACAAAAACAGCGATGTTGTTTTGAACAAAAATTTGACCTTTACATTCAAGGTCATGGACACACATACATGCACACATATATGCATACATGCTTGCATACATAATTACACACATACATTATACAAAAACAGATATGGTATTGAAAAAGTTATATTTCACGCTCTGTAACATTTGACCTTGAAATTCAAGGTCAAGGACACAAAATCTGACATGGAGCCCCCTCTAATCAGATTCGTCGTGAAATTTTACATATATGGTCCAATTTTCATGCTTTTATCCGGCAAATAACGATATTATCCCTTAGACACCCTACTATATGGGATATCAACTGCAGAGGGATATTTTCTTGAGGATACTGACAGTAGATATTGTCCAGGCACTTATTCTCTGGATATTAAAAGGTGCGTTCTTATCAGACCTGGGGCCAAAGTACTCGGTACTCATGTACTCGAGTACTCGAGTACTCGAGTACATTTTTGAAGTACTCGTACTCGTACTCATGAAACTTATGGGTCATGGACTCGTACTCATACTCATTGTACTCGGATTTTACGAGTACATCTGAGTACTTTCTCAATACGTACTGGGGAAAATAAATATATTTGGTTATAAAATTTAACTTTCCTGAAATATTATTTCTGATAGTATACAACCTTACCATCCCTACACATCCCAGTACATCCTCATTCTCTGATAACAATGACTATGATACCCAAACATGGCAACAGCAGCATCTTTTCCCAGTCAGAAACACCCTATTAAGCAAACAATAATTGTAGGCTAGCAGTTCAGGCCATAAACCTGTTTGTTTAATTAAGCTATAAAGATTCAATTAGCAGTTAACCCACCAGCTAGACAGGAAATGCCTTTGATGTAGTATGGAGACCATGCCACTTGGCACTGGCTGACAGTGTTAACTGCTAAGAGGAAGACTGGCAGTTCTTGTTCTTAGCAGTTAGCACTAACTAGTAGAAGTAAGGTGGCTCAAGTCAGACTGCCTCTTACACTAGTATAATCCCATGCCAGCAGCCTGGCTAAAAAGTCCAAAGGGGATGCTGAGCCTGTTATGTGGACATGTGCTAACCCTCTCAACAACTAGTAGTCTACGATCAGAAAATATAAATTGCAAACTTATAACATCAGCAGATTGCTGATTGTAGAGGTGAACGAATACCTCAGTCAGCCATGTACAAATCGTCACAGTGACCAACTGCAGTTCTGAGTTTTCCAACTCTGGCTCAAGTGGTCCATCACCATCTGAGCATTCCGGCCTCACCAGCCCCAGTTGAAAGGGTATTTAGCATAGCCGAGAAAGTATTCTGCCCTGAACAGTGCAGCCTGAAATACCCAACCTTTGAACAACTCATGTTCATTCGGTGCAATGGCAAATAGATGATAAGATCATACGATGCCACTGAAATGAATGCCAATGAAGTGAATTTAATTGTTCATGAAATATAGTTTTTTTTAGTTTTCCTCAAAAAATTTATCAACTGCCATTGCATATTCAGTTGTGCTGAGTTATATAAATTATATTAATTAATAATTTTAAAATACGTTATTATTTAATATTTATATTTTGTTAAATGTACTTGTACTTTTACTCGTACTCGTGAGAATGTACTCATACTTGTACTCGTACTCAGCTTTTAGCAATGTACTCGTACTCATCCATCATCAAAGTACTCGTACTTGTACTCATAAAATGTACTCGGACCCAGGTCTGGTTCTTATATAGTGTGATATCTTGAAGGATTTTTCCAAGGTGTTCATTCTTTGCCCACAGTAAAGCTGTTCTTTCTAACATAACTTGCCCTGGAAAGTTCAGACATGATTCGGTTAGTATCCACCGCCTTCCACTTGTTTATTTGGCTGAGTGAATCAGCAGCAAGTTACGTAGGATATAAAACTTACAAGCTATGCTATATTGCTCCTAATTCTGTCAATGTCATGTTTTGTATGGATATTGGATAGCCAGAGGTAGTGTTTAGACATGCTACGACTTAGATGTTGTGTTAGTTTTAATGCAACGGTTATTTCTGGCTGAAGCTAACAGGGTTTCCTCTATTATGTTTTGAGAACCCCAAGTTGAAAGGTTGTCATTAATTTGAAATAAACCAGATGTAAGTTGTAATCAAAATTGTAAAATGAAATAGATCAAAGGAATAATAGTTATCATGTCCTAAAAACATTCTAATCAAACAATGTAGTAAAATAAAATATTTGTATAGTTGGTTACATGTGTGTATGCCTAGAATGATTATGTTTGGAATGTCTCAATACCATTTCTGTGTGTGTACATATATATATATATATATATATATATATATGCTCACACACACACAGAGAAATGTTATTGAGACATTCACACATATTCATTCTAGCGATGCCAATTAGTGAATACTGATTTGGATTGTTTTTTAATACAGACAGCTAGAAAGTGGTACAGTTCAAATAGCTATGTCTTCATGTTACTGGAACCATGTGGTGTCATCACAATTAAATTTGTTATCATATTTTGGACCATGTATTTTAACAATGTAAATAACATTTCCTTTGAGGAATTTATACTTCAATTCCACCACGTCGATAATGATAGTCCCATCAGAAATAATGAATCCGTCTTCATCCAGAAATGCTTTTACATAACCATCGTCCAAAATGTAGGTTCTGTTAGATGCCACCAAAGAGGAAGCCCAAACTAATGAAATGTTGATGTTGTCACGGACTGAGTTTGCACACAATAACATTTGTTGTAATTTATTTATACTAAAAGAACTAAAGTGGAATAAAGGTTTTATCTAAACCTTTGTAAAGTTGTAATCACCATGGTAATAATACATGTGTACTAGATTAATATTATACTTTACCAGTTATGAGAATATATGATTATAGGTTTAATTAATTTTAAATAGTTGTTGATGAAAAACTTGATATTAGATGATTAACAATTAGCATTTTTATTTTTGTAGTTGCGTCTTATACAGTGAGAGAAATTATAATGAAACAATCAGTATTTTACATGTTGTTTTCAAATGAATTATCACATTTAAATTATTAACTATGTAACTTATTAGAGTTTCACTTTCATCTGTAAATGTTTAAAATGTACATACTGCTAAAATAAAGTGAGTTAATAATGTAAAGTATTGACGACAAAAACAATGCTGTCCCTTTTGGGAGAATAAGTCTCCAATGGAGGCTACATTCAGTCTGTCCGGCCACCAGTCAAGGTCAAGTCTTGTCTGGCGGAACTGCGGCGAAACATCAGCTGGCCAATCACAGCAGCTTCCGCGTTGGCTCGCAGACCGTGCCCCAATAACGAGAAAGGTGAGCTGTGTCTTATGTTTATGACATGCGTGTACAGTACTGCTGGTAAACAGTCATGGATCATCTATTTTATCGTCATTGTGGAACACCAGCAAAACAAAAAGTGAGCATCAGAAGTGGATGAAATGTTCAGCAGAAGTTCCTTTTGTGTCGTGTATACGGATACCGTTTGACATAAACGTAGGATAAGTAATTTCAGCCAGAGTTGGACATTTGTGTATTTTCAGTTGTTAGTACCGTTAGTATTGTACTAATTGTTTGTTGTATATTAATTAATTAACAGCTGACAACTTTTGTTTCAAGGGCACACAAGCAACATTTCTTTAAATAATTTCTGACGCTCAGTTTTTGCAGGTGTTCCAAGACTTAGAAGTAGCTGGACCAGTGACCTTTATGTGGCAGTTTATGTCAGAGATGTGATGATGACATCACAGATGTAATCTATTATGATTATCGTTAGTAAGTATGACTATGATTTCAAGTATGATTACTTAAAAAATGAACATGAGTAATCGATTACGATTACCTTTGCACGTAACAGTAAAATTGTACCGTTTTGGAACTAATTTGGGTCTGTACTAGTGTGTCCATAATAGCAAAGTGGCTGTATTATTGAGGTGATCACAAAGCAAGGTTGGAACACTACTCACCGTCATTGTCAGTGGTGGAAATAGGATTACTGGGCATACAGTAGTCGTCATACACTTGATGTTCACTGAATTTGCTGAACCTAATACTTTGATGCATTATTTTCAATTATGATTGTTTAATTGACCACTATAGTATTATTCATCATCATGTATACTAATACTATATTGTTTGATTGACCACTATTAGTATTATTCATCATCATGTATACTAATACTATATTGTTTGATTGACCACTATTAGTATTACACATAATCATGTATACTAATACTATTGTGGTAAAGAGCGAACGGGTAATTAGTGGTAACTTACGTGGCTCGCTCTTTATGTTCGGTTGCTGCGTTGTGTTCTGTAGTCGCCGTTGATCCTGAGCCAGCACATCGAAGTATGATGTCTTGCTCGGGTGGATCGGGGTGGCGCTCTTGGTATGGGTGTGGTTGTGGTTTATATACAGGGCAGGGGTATTGGTGTGCAGTGGTGTGTGCAAGGGGTAGTGGGTGGGTGTCGATGAGCAGTGCTACCATCTGGTGACTACCACATTCCTCCCTCCTTATGACGTTTGATCGCCAACCATATATTCAATTTGAACTCCATTTTAAAACTTAATATAATTATGTAAGTAATAATTAACAATTTTGTCAATCAAACAACCTAGTCAATTTAATAAACCAATTAATTTAATAATCGTTAAATAAGTATACACCGTGTATAATGAACGTATTACCAGTGATTGTTATGGACAGGGTTAGTACTATAAACATTCAAAAACTAAAACTCTTCATAACATAGTACTGTGGTGGGCAACGAAATGTTGTTGCACTAGTCTTATTTGACCAGGCAGTGCAAGTGCAGGGTTCTGTTGACAGCATAAGGGGGCTGATGCCCGGCTGTCGTGATATTAGCATTCTATACCTTATAAAACGCTTGTGCGTTGAGGGTGGCCACGCGAAGCACTACCCAGCTTGGCAGATTGTGTAGTGCTGCAATGTACCGTGCCTGATGCACCAGCTCATATGGGTGTCCGTTGTTATGACCCCGTGGTGACAACAGGGGGGCATCTGTTTCCAACACCAGTCGGTATAGGTCGATCTGTCGTGCCAGTTCGCTAAATCCTGGCGCGGACACCGACTTGTTGGTGATTCCAAAGACACTGTTGGTAAACTACCGTACCCACTGCCTGTAGTCTGCCAGACTACCGGTGAAACAGTGCACATGTATAAACTGGCGTTGATGTGTGTGCTTTTCTAGTATTGCCAGAGCTTCGCACATGACACTCGAGAAAGGAACGCGTGTGTTCCCACGCAGGTGGAGAACCAGCGGCTTTTCCAACTCCTTAGCCAAGGCAATATGCTTTTCTAGCAATAGTCGTTGGCTGGGAAGCGAATGTAGTGGCTCCGTATAATCGAGGCCACATTCGCCTATCGCCGCGCAGTCAGGACTGCAGATCTTGGCTTGCACCCTGTCCCATGATTCACTATCAAGCGACTTTGCCAGTCGAGGGTGAACACCGTATGTGGTTTTTATAACCACCGTCTGATGACTGACGGTGACCCCCTTTATGACTGGTCGCAACCAGTCGTCTGGAAAGACGCGGTTATCCACCACTGCGGTGAGGCTGACCTTACTATCACCTCGCCAGAGGGAAAAGGCCGTTTCCCACGCTGGGACAGGTTCCGTGATAAAATCAAATGGAACAGCAGTTCTCTCCTGTGTCCCTGTCTCCTGGTGTTTCCTCGCCCTTGTCTCCCTAGCCTGCAGTAATTGTAGGTGGCAGTGGGCATCCATGGCGAACTCCGTTATAATGGGAGTCTGATGTAGTGAGGCAGACAGGACAAGCCATTCCCTGAAGATGTCCTGCTTATGGGGTGGCATCTCCGCCAACATCCTGCCCATGCTGTCCCAGTTGAGGAGCGCCACTGGGTGATTGGGTGGACTCAGCTGGATGTTGACGGCAGCGATAGGTCGGCCTATCATCTCAGCTACTTCGGCTAGCATGACCCGCATGGCCATGTTAGATCGGGAACCTTGCTTTGGGTACCATCCTCTCTTTCTAAATAGGACGACTAGTTCCTCAAAGGTGTGAATGAGGGCCATTCTCCGTGTACTCTCGAGGAGTTCAATCATGGAGTATGCCCACCTAGCAAAATGTGGGGCAAACTCTCCTTTTTGCCTATCCTCCACAGAATGCTCGGCCAGATGCGCCCGTAGGGGAGGTATGGCGCCAAACTGCTGCTCACATAGCCAGCAAGCAGTATCCGGATGGAAATGCCAAGGTAAATGTGTTACCTCGACATGGAGTCGCATGTAATTGGTGGTTGCGTTACACACGGTGCACTTTCCTAGCCCAGCTTGCACCCTTCTCCTCTTTCTGGGTGGGGGCATTTCGGCAGTAGACGACGCATGTTGCGCCGCCTCACTCCCCCTCCGTCGTGACAAAGTTTTCTGTTGTGAAGGTGCTGGTGGTAACTGTGGACTGTTGTCCGCCTCCGTGTCACATTCATCATTAAAGGAGGTGGGGGGTGGGGGGCCTGTGATTTCTGGCCCCTGTTTCGTCGCCGCCATCGCTTGCCGAATACTATAGGGGGGGCCCTGGCCTCGAGGTCTCTGGCCCCTTCTCCCCTGACAGAACTATTGTCTGTCGCCGCTGGGGTTACCCCTGTGCATATGGTGCGTACTAGTGGCGGTGGTGCAGGAAAATTGTGTATGGTGCGTTGGGGTGGTGTCCCTGTGTATAGGGATGACGTGGTAGGGATGGTCGCGTGGGTATTCTGTAGCAGAATTGGGGTTCGTGCGAGGGGTAGTGCATGGATCCTGTGATTCGCTGGTATCTCCGTGTATAGAGGTGACGTGGTAGGGGTGGTCGTATTGGTATTCGGTAGCCAAATTGGCACCCTGGCACCTTGCACTACTTGGGCGTATGTGGGGGGCGGACGTGTGTGGACAATGGCGTCTAATGACACCTGCACGCCACCCAGTGTCACATGTGGCACCAAGTTGCCTTGTGCTGCGTTCACTAGGTGCTGGAGGTCGCCCAGTGCGGCAGCCCGAATAGAGACTGACTGGGTTGTTGGCCGATTTTTGGGCCTCCAGTTCCTGACAGGGCTAATGGTACCATCAGTATCGGTGGCACCCATCTGTAACATAAGCATTGTAATTACGGTTAGTCGTCATACCTGCAGGGTCGATTGATGAGTCGACCCCCGCGGGTAATTCGCGGGACTTTCCCCTGTGTGGTGGTCATTCCCAATTCTCGCCTGATTAGTGGTTGATTAGCGTTGAACAATGACTCAACCCCGTCTAGCGGATCATCAATGGACGTGACCTCGGTGGGAGGCCCACCCAAGTTGAGGATTGCCTGTCGTTTCCATCTTACCCATAGGGGGATATCACGGTCGTCGCATACCCGAAGCTTGTCATGGTGCTTCACGTATTCCCGCTTACGACCCGCGATACGGTATAAGAAACGTGACACTACTTTCGTAATTACAAATGGTCCCTTCCATATTGGGAGTAATTTCTTACTTTGCCCCAAAATTGTCCCAGAGTTACGGATATACACTAGGTCACCCACATCAAACGTTCTTTCTCGAATTGGGGCTCGGGTGTCATAATCCTTCTTCTGACGGTTTTGTGCCATGCGTAGATTATTCCGTGCTGCAACGGAAGCTGTCCGGATTTTCTCAACCAAATCCTTGAGATAATTAGCCGGTGATTGTCGCATGGAATTTACGTTAGGAAGCCCGAATAGGATCTCCTCAGGCATGCACACTTCTCGTCCTAATAGCAACATATTTGGTGTGAATCCTGTATTTCGATTCACCGTGGCTCGTAGGCTCATCCCTAGTGTAGCCAGGTGTTCGTCCCATTGGGACATCTTATCAGTAAGATAACACCTGATAAAGGAGAGAACCATTTGGTTTTGTCGCTCTACTTGACCATTGGAACAGGGTCGGTAGGGTGTTGTCCTAGTCTTTTCGACTTGCATTAACTTACACAAATCTGAGAACAATTGGCTATCAAAATTCCTGCCCTGGTCGGTGTGTACCTGTAGGGGGGCGCCATATCTGGTAATCCATTGTTCAAAGAACGTCTTAGCTGTTATTTCAGCTGTTTGTTCAGGCAACGCATGTAGCTCTAGCCAACGAGTAAATTGATCCAGGATCATAAGTACGTACTTATTCCCAGATTCGCTCGTTGTAAATGGCCCTAGAATATCTAAATGTACCCGTTCCCCAGGGATCCCCGCCTGGTAATGGAGCAACTGTGCACGCTGTGGTCGTCCCACTTTGTTAATGTGGGATCCCCGCCTGGTAATGGAGCAACTGTGCACGCTGTGGTCGTCCCACTTTGTTAATGTGGGATCCCCGCCTGGTAATGGAGCAACTGTGCACGCTGCGGTCGTCCCACTTTGTTAATGTGGGATCCCCGCCTGGTAATGGAGCAACTGTGCACGCTGTGGTCGTCCCACTTTGTTAATGTGGGATCCCCGCCTGGTAATGGAGCAACTGTACACGCTGCGGTCGTCCCACTTTGTTAATGTGGCGTCCCCGCCTGGTAATGGAGCAACTGTGCACGCTGCGGTCGTCCCACTTTGTTAATGTGGCGTCCCCGCCTGGTAATGGAGCAACTGTGCACGCTGTGGTCGTCCCACTTTGTTAATGTGGCATCCCCGCCTGGTAATGGAGCAACTGTGCACGCTGTGGTCGTCCCACTTTGTTAATGTGGCATCCCCGACTGGTAATGGAGCAACTGTGCACGCTGCGGTCGTCCCACTTTGTTAATGTGGGATCCCCGCCTGGTAATGGAGCAACTGTGCACGCTGTGGTCGTCCCACTTTGTTAATGTGGCATCCCCGCCTGGTAATGGAGCAACTGTGCACGCTGTGGTCGTCCCACTTTGTTAATGTGGCATCCCCGCCTGGTAATGGAGCAACTGTGCACGCTGTGGTCGTCCCACTTTGTTAATGTGGCATCCCCGCCTGGTAATGGAGCAACTGTGCACGCTGTGGTCGTCCCACTTTGTTAATGTGGGATCCCCGCCTGGTAATGGAGCAACTGTGCACGCTGCGGTCGTCCCACTTTGTTAATGTGGGATCCCCGCCTGGTAATGGAGCAACTGTGCACGCTGCGGTCGTCCCACTTTGTTAATGTGGGATCCCCGCCTGGTAATGGAGCAACTGTGCACGCTGCGGTCGTCCCACTTTGTTAATGTGGGATCCCCGCCTGGTAATGGAGCAACTGTGCACGCTGCGGTCGTCCCACTTTGTTAATGTGGGATCCCCGCCTGGTAATGGAGCAACTGTGCACGCTGCGGTCGTCCCACTTTGTTAATGTGGGATCCCCGCCTGGTAATGGAGCAACTGTGCACGCTGTGGTCGTCCCACTTTGTTAATGTGGGATCCCCGCCTGGTAATGGAGCAACTGTGCACGCTGTGGTCGTCCCACTTTGTTAATGTGGGATCCCCGCCTGGTAATGGAGCAACTGTACACGCTGCGGTCGTCCCACTTTGTTAATGTGGGATCCCCGCCTGGTAATGGAGCAACTGTACACGCTGCGGTCGTCCCACTTTGTTAATGTGGGATCCCCGCCTGGTAATGGAGCAACTGTGCACGCTGTGGTCGTCCCACTTTGTTAATGTGGTATACCGCGCAAGTGTCCACAAACAATTGGCAGTCCCGGCGCATACAGGGCCAGAAAAAAAATTTCCCTAGTTTTGCGAAGGTTTTATCTCTTCCCCAATGTCCTCCAATGCGATTATCGTGGATCATTTGGAGGACTTCCTGTCTCATTGATTGAGGTACTATTAACTTTAATGTATGGGGACCAGTCTCTTCCTCCCAACAATAATACAAGACCCCATCCTCTATTTGCAGTCTATCCCTATTATTCCATAACTTGCGGGTACCCACACCTTGGAGTTGTAAATCGTTTTGTGTAGGGGGCTCCCCTTCTAACCAGGTGATTACGGGTCGTAATTCAGTGTCTTGCATCTGGGACTTTCGTAATTCCTGTGAGCTGTATTGGTGCATGTAGTTTGGGCCGGTTTGGTTCTCCCCCATTATACCATTAACTTCACTGGATACATTGAGTTGTCTTGTTGCTAATGGTACTACATAGTCAATTTCCTTCTCGAACGTTCCCCACTGGTTGTGTAGTTTTGTACAATATGTACAGCCACCACAAGGTAGAGAACTAAGTTCTTGGCCAGCTTCATAACAATTGCATATTTCATGTTCTGGTATTCTTGATAATGCATCGGCATTGGAATGTCTAACCCCAGGTCTGTGTTGGATAGTCATGGAGTACTGAGACAATTCCTCCAGCCACCTACCAAGCTGGCCTACAGGGTGTTTGAAGTGAAATAACCACGTGAGTGACCCATGATCTGTCCTTATAGTAAACTCACGGCCAAGCAGGTAGTGTTTGTAATGGCGTGTGAACATTACTATAGCCAGCAATTCCTTACGTGTGGTGCAGTACCGTTGTTGTATTGGCGTCAAGGTGTATGACGCAAAGGAAATTGGACGTATTATTCCATTCTGTACCTGATACAGGGCTGCGCCAATTGCCACGTCTGAGGCATCTGTATCAAGGATGAATGGGTCTACATTGTTGGGGAAAGCCAGCACTGGCGTGGTTGTCATTACGTGCTTTAGTTCTTGAAATGCCGTTTCACACGACTCAGTCCATTCGAATGGCTGTTTTGGTTTGGTCAATGCATAGAGTGGTTTCATTTTTTCAGATAATCCCTGAATATATTCCCTATGATAGTTGACAAATCCCGTGAACTTACTCACTTGCAAAGCATTCATTAGTCGTGGCCAATTTAGTACACTCTGGATATGATCTTTAGTGACGGAAACTCCCTCTCGGGACACTTTACGTCCAAGGAAGTGAACCTCCGTGCTAAACAAAGAGCATTTTTTTGGTTTTAGTTTTAAGTCGTGTACCTCAAATCTCTGGAGAACGACTTCCAGGTTTTCGAGGGACTCCTCAAAGCTCCTCCCCAGTACGATTACGTCATCTAGGTATACTAGTACTTTGTTCCATGCGAGACCGCGTAAGACAAGATGCATAACCCTTTGGAACGTGGCAGGTGCATTACATAAACCCTGGGCCATTCTGACATGTTCGAAGAGGCCATATTTGGTTAGGAACGCCGTCTTATGACTGTCGCGTTCATCTACCATTATCTGCCAATAGCCGCTGGCCATGTCTAATGTGTGGAACCACAGAGTACCTGTCAAATTATCAATACACTCTTCGATCAAGGGCAACGGAAAAGCATCTTTAACAGTTTTCACATTTAGTTGTCGATAATCTACTGTATATCTTACTTCCCCATCTTTTTTTCTTACTAACACGGGTGCAGATGCCCACTCTCATGAAGATGGCTTTATTACTTGGGCATCAAGCATGTTATTCAGTGTCTTCTCCTCCTCTCTCTGGAATTTTAGTGGAGTGCGTCTTGGTCGTTCTCTGACCGGGTCTTCATTATAAGTGCTTATGCGATGGCGTATAAGAGTGAATCTTCCTAAATCGTTACTGTCCTTGGAGAATACGCTACCATATTTAGCTAGTAATAGCCCCAATGCGACTTGTTCTCTAATAGAAATGTTCTTCTTTGCTTTGGTAAACATGTCCTCTAAATGTGGCGGTATTTGTGATTCCACCTCCTTAAGCATAGTGGAGACTTGTGTCTCGTCTAGGCTGTCATCTGGAATAAGGGATACTGCTATAGGCGGTAGTGTTTCACTAACCCTGTTTACCTCTTCCCACGAAGGCCCATTATCACCACTAGTATTCCCCATCATTTCAGTACGACTGACCTGTATGCTTTCTCGACAGGACTCTGAGTTAGTATCTAATATGGCATCCATTTCCACAGCCTGGACTAGTATTTTCCCTCTCTGCAATGTGACTGGTTTGTTGGAATCGTTTATAATCTCCATAATCACGGGTCCAATTCCCCCATTAATTATACAAGATGGGATTATTAACTCGTCTGTCATTTCCGGTGAAGTAACGTAGACATTGCAAGAAGGGTTAGTGCACTCTACCTTCACATTACCTTTATGTTTTGGGAGAATTACAGTGCGTTGCGCTACTTGAATTCTACTTATATTGTACTTCACTGCTGGCCCCTTCTTCATCAGGGCATGAACAGTGGTGCCGTCCATTATTACAGTGCTGTTATCGATATCCACAATACAGTGATGCTTTAACAGAAAATCAAGCCCAAGAATAAAATCATCTGTTATAGGTCCCACAGCCACATCTATGTTGTACTGATTTTGTTGTATGGTTATTGGGAGTTTCTTGATTAGATAGAACTGCATATACGAGTCGTGTTCTGCATTCTTAATGGTTATGAACTCCGGGGTCATAGTGCACACATGTCCTAATGAATCAATAAAGGATTGACTGACCATTGACATTTGGGCGGCAGTGTCTACTACCATGAGCGTATCCTGCCCATAAATTGTGACTGGTATTAACAGTGTGTGGCTTACTGTTGGGCTCAGGTGAGTACTTCTGACTGTCACATGTTCTCCATTATCTTTGTCCTGTTTATTGGACATGTCTAGGAGCTCATTGCTATTTGGGTGTGTTTGTTGGTCAGTAGTCCAAAGTGCTTCTGTAGCTGTTGTATTTACTTTGACACCTGCCCCAATACTACACAGAGCATCTACTTTAACACCTACTCTGCCACCATTGTCCTGACTAGTGGACATGCTGGAGGTTGTATTAGCACCTCTGTGCCTTGCCTGGTCAGTCTTCCATTGTGGTGTTGTAGCCACACTAACGCTCCACTCATTGGTGATACCTACTCCATTATAATTGTCCGAACTGGTGGACATACATGGAGTTGGTCTGTTATTATTGTGTGTTGGTTGGCCAATACCCCAAAGGGTGGTGGTGGACCCATGGCCAACTGGGTTCACCTTATTTAGTTTGACGGTGGTTTATCCGTCCCATCACTTTTTCTGTTGGAAGTGGTGGGGAGATCACGACGAGGACTGATACTTTGGCTGTAATTGTTATCTGGAGGCTGATAATATCTTCCCCGGTTATCATCATGAGGGGAGTTATGAGTCATATACCGTTCACGAGTATCATCCCGATTATCCTCTCATGAGGGGTTATGGGTCTTATATTGCCCACGAATATTATCATCCCTCCCACCATGCCTACCGCCATGCTCACGAGTCCTATATCTCCAACGCCGTGCATCCTCCTCCCCGTTATACCTGCCATCACGTTGACTGTCTCGGAAACCCCTTCTACTGTGATGTCGTTTAGGGCTGCGATACCTGCGACTATCGTCAGAATCCGTGCTATTGGTGCTATTACTGCTATTGCAACGGTGTCTCTGAACCTGACGTTTCATTGGCGAGTTCCGTCGTGATAGTGTATTCGAGCATTCCCTGGCCAGATGACCCTTGCCTCCGCATTGGAAACAACTCAGGGGAGACGGGGAGCGCCGTCTCTTATTGGCACAGTCACGTGACCTGTGACCCTTCCCCCCGCATGTGAAGCAAGTGTCACTTGGTGGGCGTCCCAGGGATATAGTTGACTGCTGTAGCTGTCTCACTACACCCTGTACTACCTGGTCAACCAAAGTTGTCTCCTCCAAGCATTTTCCGGTCAAATTGACTGCAGACTCATCGCTGAAGGCAACTTGTCGGTTAGACAGGTTACGACCGCCAAATGTACGCGTTGCACATTGGATGTGCAGTACCGCTTCCACTGCCGTCCTGATTGTTGTCGGGTCACTAAATTTCATGGCTTCCTGGGCGGCATTCCGATCGCGGATGCCCCGTAGGAAGGCTGGTACTGATAGGTTATCGTACAAGTCCTTGTTCATATCCGGATAAGCCTCCACTGTTAGTGCGTATACCCTATCTGCGAAGGTATCTAAACTCTCACCCTCCTCCTGTTTTAAAACTGCCAACTCTGCTCTGAGAGTTGTCCTAGCGACGGGTCTGGTGTGGCCATATCTCATACCGAGGTACTCTATGCAATCACTATAGTCATGGCGTTCGTCTTTGGGTAGGCTTCTATGAGCCGTTAGAGCTGGCCCTCGAAGGCATGACACCAATCGTGTCATCTTTTCATTTGGGTCCCAGTTGTAAGCCTCGGCTATGAATTCGAACTGGTGAATCCAGTTATCCCATTCACCTGGTTTCCCATCAAACTTGTCGATAGTGACATTTCTGTCACTTGGCCTACGAGATAACTCGAGACCATTCCTATTGTCCTGGCGTCGTCGACTGTGGTTGGGACGTTCCATTGGTTGGTCATCCCCAGGTTCAGTGAAGTACCGATCATGGCTAGATCGTTCGTATTGGTATCGTTGCGAACCATCGTAATCACTGTTGGGGAGGGTGTCTCTTGTCTCGACATGCACCGCTTCCGTTGACAGGGACTTGTGCTCATCGCGATGCTTAGTTTCGCCTATATTCCCCCATGTACAGGGTGTTGGATCTGTTTGTGCGTACTTCGGTCGGGCTCCTGAAGAGAACCCGGCACATATTTCCACAACCGGGCCTCTTTCCGGGCCGAACACCTTTGCCTGTAAGGCACGTACGGTTGCTTCAATTGTGTCCTGTTTGTTTAGTTTCTCAGTTATTTCAAACAACGCTTTCTGCATCGATTCGATGACAGATTCATTCCTGTCAAACCTATCCTCTAGTTGAGAGAATCTGGCCCCAAGCTTGGTTATGCTGTCGTATATACGCTCTGTTGAGGCTGTACGACTAGGGCTACCAAATTCAAATTCGTCCGTTTGTTTGACATCCTCTGTATAGTAGTTTGATTGTCGATTTCTGAATCGACATTCCCATTACCCTGAGGTTTTTTTTGTCTTCTTGGTGGAGCCATGTTCAGTGGCATTTAGTCTGTCATTATATGGCTATACAGTACGTTTCAACTGTGGATGGTATACCCAATTAGTTTAGAAGATGATTATTTTAAAAGACAACTACCGGACAATAATTTATGAATTATCAACTATCAATTGTTACCTGTAATAAGGCACAGTGTAACAAAATTCCCCTTCATGCTGTTCTATATAGTTGCAAACGTTGGAACTAATATCCTCGACTTATTGACTAATGTCAGCGAGTTATCGTTAACCAGCAGCGTTATTTCAACTAGATAACCAGTTTAACGAATGTTGTGTGGAGACAATGAATTTAATGTTGGCATACAATGCGAGTGGACAATGCGCTTTGTCCGCGAAGTCACCCGTGTGTAATTGCCAATTGAACCACGCCCTTGTCGCTGCGTGGCGAGGTACAAGGGAATGTGCGAAGTATTTAATTACAGTCAACTGACATTGCAATATATACAAGCTTCGTAGTCAAAATTTATATCTACTTGGACAACATAAATATAACTTAGTAAATTGTCGTATTCATTGTTCTCCTGGGCGTTACCCGTATAACCAGTTTGCCGTTTTTCCGAATAAGTTTCGGTACAAAAATAGACCGAATAAACGAGAACGCGTATAAATTCACACAGTACAGTCGAATTGACTTTGAAATTATATCGACTTAGTTCCCTCGGTAAACTGGTGGCGTAGTTGTTGTTGTCATGGGCGTTGCCCCGTATAACAAATTCGTTGTCTTTCCGAATAAATTCAGAAAAAGTTGAACGAATGAACGGAACTGCGCAACAATTCACATAGCATCGTCAATTTGACGTTTGGAATTTGCGACTTATTTGCCCAAAATGTATCTGAATAACTTTTCACGTTGGCCTACAAAGGCGCGTGGACGTACATATACTTCTGGTACCAATGTGGTAAAGAGCGAACGGGTAATTAGTGGTAACTTACGTGGCTCGCTCTTTATGTTCGGTTGCTGCGTTGTGTTCTGTAGTCGCCGTTGATCCTGAGCCAGCACATCGAAGTATGATGTCTTGCTCGGGTGGATCGGGGTGGCGCTCTTGGTATGGGTGTGGTTGGGGTTTATATACAGGGCAGGGGTATTGGTATGCAGTGGTGTGTGCAAGGGGTAGTGGGTGGGTGTCGATGAGCAGTGCTACCATCTGGTGACTACCACACTATATTGTTTGATTGACCACTATTAGTATTACTCATCATCATGTATACTAATACTATATTGTTTGATTGACCACTATTAGTATTACTCATCATCATGTATACTAAAACTATAATGTTTCATTGACCACTATTAGTATTACTCATCATCATGTATACTAATACTATATTGTTTGATTGACCACTATTAGTATTACTCATCATCATGTATACTAATACTATATTGTTTGATTGACCACTATTAGTGTTACTCATCATCATGTATTCTAATATTATATTGTTTGATTGACCACTATTAGTATTACTCATCATCATGTATACTAATACTATATTGTTTGATTGACCACTATTAGTATTACTCATCATCATGTATAGTAATACTATATTGTTTGATTGACCACTATTAGTATTACTCATCATCATGTATACTAATACTATATTGTTTGATTGACCACTATTAGTATTACTCATCATCATGTATACTAATACTATATTGTTTGATTGACCACTATTAGTATTACTCATCATCATGTATACTAATACTATATTGTTTGATTGACCACTATTAGTATTACTCATCATCATGTATACTAATACTATATTGTTTGATTGACCACTATTAATGTTACTCATCATCATGTATACTAATACTATATTGTTTGATTGACCGCTATTAGTATTACTCATCATCATGTATACTAATACTATATTGTTTGATTGACCACTATTAGTATTTATTTATTTATTGCTACTTCATGAAAGATCTAATGCAGTACATTCAGTATTCACCGTAACAACATGTGCTCGAAAAAAATTCACACATCACACCAAAATGCTATTTTTAAGGGCACTCTAACTGGGCAGAGAGGACTTCAGGTTCGAACGGAATGATGAGGTAGACAGACCAACTGTAAAGATACTGGGAGACGAGCTGGAAAAAGTGACACACTTCAAATATCTAGGGTCAATCGTGGAAGAGAAAAGAGGCATGGAAACAGAGATCAAGCAGAGAGTGAGTGCAGCTTGGAGAAATAGGAAGAAATGCAGTGGAGTGTTGTGCGACAGGAGGATGCCAGTGAAGTTGAAGGGGAAGGTCTATAAAACAGTAGTCAGACCAGCAATGCTGTACGGGGCTGAGACCTGGGCAACAACGAAAGGACAAGAAGCAAGGATAGAGATAGATGACATGAGGATGCTGAGGTGGATGTGTGGAGTAACAAAGAAAGATAAGATCTGAAACGAATATATTAGAGGAGCAACGAGAGTGACACAAGCATCCAAAAAGATAACAGAGAAACGACTGAAATGGTATGGGCATGTGATGAGAAGGGAAGAGGAGCACATAGTGAGAAGAGTGCTAAATGCAGAGATACCAGGAAGAAGAAGGAAAGGATGACAGAAGACCAGATGGAAAGACACATGCAGAGGAGACATGGAAATCGTGGGTCTGAGTGCAGATGTGGTGATGGACAGGGCGACATGGAGAAAGACAATTACCAGCCATACCGACGACCCCAGATGACGGGAAAAGTCGGAGAAGAAGAAGAAGGAACTCTTTAACTGGGCAATGACAGACAAATCCTTAATGTGGTCTTACCCCAGTAGACCCTTTTTTCTAACATCTTTAATTACTATAAACTAGTATTATTTGTTGGAAAATTAAACATATTGATTGATTGACTATTTCCAATGAATGTTGGCGATATAAAAATGTCTGTTCTATTGAATCGATGAAGTAATCTCTGTTGTGTTCACAACTCTGTTGTTCCTGTTGTCCAGCTGAAGCGACCTGGCAGTGTGGAGGCTCTCCTATAGCCTGGGTCGGAAACCCAGATCTCAGTAAGTGTGTCTCGCCAAGTATCACTGATCTTCAAGCGAAGGTACGTCTGTTACAAGCCTGTCATTTGCCCATTACCCTGAGAACATTTACTGTGATGTAAAAATATACGAGAATCTAAAATTGTTGACTATGAATGTCATGTTTTTGTTATTGGAAATAATAATTTGTTTTGTTTGTAATAATTGTGTGATATCCAGTTATCATTTGATGCTATCTAGGCATAGTTATGCTACATTCGCATAATTTCACTTACTAAAAAATCCCCCATGACAAGCTTGATCCAAACAATCAACTCTGCATCTCTTCTTGGCTGGTAATAGACAGTGGTTGATATTTGTGTTTAAAGTGTTTTGAGCAGTCCTTAGGACTGGATACCACGCTGTATAAAAACATTCCTTTACCTTTCTTACAGTTAGCGGGTGTGGAGACGGCAAACCTAATGACGGTGGCCAATGAGGTCACCAACCTCTCAAGCAACACAGACATGTACGGTGGCGACATCACTAAAATGACGGAGTTACTACGGGCAGTGGTCGAGCGAGTAAATGTGACTGTACTGGGCGAGGCCGTCAAAAACGTCAGCATGGTTGGTGTTTCTGGGTCTAAAATTCTCTCGACGGGTGGATTTCATTAGCAAATATTGATTGAAATGACCGCAGCACACACAATATTTATTGTGGTTATGTTTACTATTGTTGTTATTGCAAATAAGTTATATTGTTATGGTTGAATTATCTTGTATATAATGTAAAGTGGCAAATAAGATCACTTTTGTAATTGAAGTTAATGATATTGTCTACAGATTATGTAAATGGTAGCAGCGTTACTATTTTTTTTAATCTACCAATTATATCTCGGAAGGAGCTACACAGAGTAGTACACAGATATGAAAAATTGTTGGATTATTGATAATCTAAAGGCTTCCATGTCTACTTGCATATGGGGAGTTTCCTGTGTGAGGCAGATTGAACAACGACCTTGTTAAGTAAGAATAACATTTATGTGCGATAAAGTAAAAACATTTGTGTGTGATATAGTCACAGTTTGTATGTCATAAAGTCACAACGTATGTGTGTGTTAACCCTTTCAAACCCACGTGGTCGCCAGCAAAATTTGACCCAGGAACCACAGTTTTTTCAAAGTTTCAAATTTCCGTAGGGGATTACCAAATAACAGGATAATAGTAAGAGATAGACCTATAAAAATATATATTTTCTGAAAGCTGAATAAATGGGCTATCCATACAACTACAATTTATTCATGAAAATACAAACAGGTGCATGGCAACTACCATGGAAAGAAACAACAAAATCTACGAAAATTTAAAAAACGATTGTCCAAAATAAAAAGTGGTTCTCTGCTATAAATGTTCAACTTCTTGGAGTATTAGCAGAGTTTACATATCTTAGAACAACAACCTACACTAGTCAACAAGTCTGGAGTTGCTGCAATAATAAAAAAACATGCAAAAAGTATGAAAATTTGTATAATAATAAACACAAAAAAGAAATGTCCAAATTCTGGAATAGCAGCAATGTCTGCACTTGCTGGAGTGTAAGCCAGTCTCTACAACTACACTACTCTGTAGCAGTCAACTCCATTCTGATCAGTGTTCACACATCAGTGCTTCCTCTTCCTTGCAGGAGGAGCACTGGCTTTGTGGGGATCACTGTAGGCGTACTCATGCATGTAGTGGTAGCGGTGAAAGCCCGGCACAGGGCACATCCGCACTTTACACACACCACATGCATAGAGAGTATCGACTCTCTGTGTGTGAACGGCACACTTCGACTGAGTTTCATGCTTGATGGGCGCATGCTCCAGTGCCCTGGTGAAGCGCATATCAGCAGATGGCGGCGCACTTGTTGTGTGACGTTTCTGCATGAATGTGCGCCCGGCAACCAGCCCGTCAATCAATGCGACAAAGAACTTGAGCTGTGTCTCATTCTTCGCAGGGTGCAGCTCTCTGTGCACAAGGAAAGCTTGCACACCTGACAGCTGGACCAGATGAAAGAACACCTGGAGGTACCAGGTCAATGACTTCATGTGGTGATGATAAGATGACACTGGTTGGTCAGACAAGTCGACACCTCCCATGAATGAGTTGTTCAACTCAATTGCACTTGGCCTGCTGACAGTGAACTCAGCTCCCCCTTTCTTGTCACGCCTCTGCACAGGTGCATCATCCAGGCAACCAGGCACATTGCACAGCAAGTTGACAATTCGAGTGTCCTTCCATGTGACGGCCAGCATTCGTCCTTTCATCCTCTTCAGACTTTCGCCACGTTTCAATTTCCTCACTTCAAGGCACTTCTTCTTCATGTCTTTGGGGAGGCCGATACGGTTGGAGTTCACTGTTCCACAAGACAAAGTGTCTCTTTCCTCCAGCTTTTTCATCAACTCGACACTGGTGTAGTAGTTGTCAGTGAAGAACCGGTGACCCTTGTCCAGGTAGTGCTTGCCGACATCCAGCACTGTGTGTGTCGTCTTGCGGCGGTCGTACAGCGGTGTCCTCCCGTTTGGCAACGTATGGCAGAAGATTTAGGACGTAGCCTGTCTTGGCCTCTGCTAGCGTGAAGATCTTGATCCCCCACTTGACAGGCTTGATTTTGATATACTGCTTGATGCTCAGTCGCCCTTTGAATTTGAGCATCGTCTCGTCAATCGAGAGCTCCCGACGTGGACAATACACATCCCGAAACCGCTTGTTCAGGTAGTCAAGAATGTTCTGAACTTTCCACATTTTCTTACTCTTGTCAATGGACGGATCTTCATTATCCACAAAGTGGAGATATCTCAGAATTTGCAAAAATCGATTTCGTGGCATGGTGTCATTGAATCCAGGGGTCTGGGTCAGCCAGTGAGTTGACCAGTATTCCCCCAAACATCCCTTCTTCTGGACAATCCCCATCACCAGCAACAGACCCAGCCAAATTTTCAGTTCAGGGATTGTCACATCACTCCACTCTGTGTGTTTCCTCCCCTTCTTCGGCGCCTTTCTCGTACATTGGGTTGCATACCTGTTCGTTTCACCAACGATCAACCGAAACAAATAGTCGGTGAAGAACAGGCCGAAGAGTTGAGCAGTGGTCATGTCACAGCATCGTTCAGAGTTGTTGACACCCACGTTGGCTTCATCTACGAATGCAATGTCTGGGGGATCGACGAGATTGTCAGTCCACTGCCGTACTTGCATCGAAACAGGCGCAGCATCCAAACTTTCCGGGTCTACCACCGTGTCATCGTCGGAGCTGGCAACATCGCTGTCCTCGAAGTCGGTGATGTCAACTTCGTCATCGCTCTCTCGACCGATTTCGCTTGGTCGATCTCTGATCTGTTTCTCCACTAACTCGACATCTCTTGGGGAAAACCCAACAAATTCTTCTTCACTGTCTGTCTCAAAAGACACATCAAAAGACGCATCACCAGCGCCACTGGATCCGGCCATTTTCACTTTTCGAAAACCTCGAAAAATTACGATGAACGACGCGGAAAATTCATTTATATGATCACAATGCAAAACATTGAGAAAAGATGGCCGACATGTCATCAGTGCGCATGCGTGCCTCTTTCTGATAATGTCACAACAAAGCCTACTAATGCGCTGATTGGACCGTATCTTAGAATGGAATTCCGAGTACGTATATTTACGTATGCGTGTCGCAACGGCATTTAAATATGATGCGTATATATACATACTCGGGTCTCAATGGGTTATGTGTCTGTGTGTTGATGTAGGCCATCTTGAAGACAGGCAGTAACCTTCTGTCAGCCGACAAGAAGGACGCGTGGAAAGACTTGCCACAAGCGACGCAGGCAGAGGCCGCCACTAGACTCGTATGGACGGTTGAGAACTCTGCCTTCCAGCTCGCTGATACCATGGAGGAGGGGGCGGTAGAGGTCAAGATCAATGTCAATATCAGTAAGACGTCTTTCTAAAACGTTGGTGTTAAAAATGTGTTTATTTTGTAGGTTTAGTGTTGTTTCATACTTCATACAGTTATGAGAATGAGCTCGTCAGAAATATCCGTCACTAAACAGAATCTGTCGTCACTTTAAGGAATGTATGCAATGTGCCGCCGCTATATCATGGAGGACATTATTTCCGTGATACACTGGCAAATGTGGCGCACCCTGGTGGTGACAGTTTTCAGTATTCAATATCATTGTTAAGGATAGAAATCAGTTTTAAAAAGAAACATCTGGCTCATAAGAATGTTAATCAAGCAATATGCCCAGAAAGATGCTCACTTGAGTGTGCAGGGAGTTTTGCGTAATTATGGCTGAAGCACTATTTGGTGAATGGAAAGTCGACAATCTTGCATACAGTTCAACGCAATTTAGACAGTGATGTACGCAATGTGTCGCTAAATGACATTAATTTTATGCAGTGTTCTGTGATGGCCCCTTACTATACCTGCAGTCACCTATAATCTGTGGGAGACTTGTGTTTCATCATGCATTCTGTAGAAATAGAACAGTCTCGTTCATTTGTTCTCCTACCATTCAGTTGTTCAGGTGAACGTGGTGGGAACTAAGGATGACTCGGTGCCAGATGTTGTCTTTACCCCCAAGGACAAGAGTAACTCAGCCAACAAATGGGATGGTAACACAATAAGATTGACCGGCAAGACAATCAAGAAACTTGGCGTCCAAGGTAAGCAAGACTTTCATAGGTTAGTGGTGCCTCGTAATTGTAGAGGTGTTAGAAGTAAGCATGCTTCTATTATATCTTATTTATGTTTCAGGTAACCCGAGGTAGGCAAGCTGTCAGACTTGAACTCATTTTCATTTTGACCAAAAAAAATGTATTTAGATTATTTACAAAAAAACAGAATGCCATTAGCACGAGGGCTACCCTATGTCAATAAAATACTGTAGAGATTTAAGGGTGTGTCAGTTAATTACATGTACACTTTTTTGTCAAAAGAAACATTTGATAAAAGCATGTCTCACAGAGGAATGGTCTCATCAGTTCTCAATGTCCATAAAACTATGCATTTAACACTGGTTCAAACCATCCACTGGACTGACACATGGTGGGCACTTGCAAGTTTTATGATTCAAAATGGCTGTTATGTGGCCACCCCTAAGGTGACAAGGCATTCAGAATGAACAAGATGACATCTATTGATGACTTTATTGAATGTCTTCTCCTCTGTCTCTCTCACCCTCTCCACTCCTTCTGCAGGTCTGGCGAAGCTGATATTTGTGACATATGACAACCTTGAAAAGATACTGCAGCCTCTACATAGAGATGACCCGAACATCCTCAGCAACTCAGACGACTCTGAGCCAGGCGAGAGAAAGGAGAAAGAGACAGCGGAGGGGGGGAAGTATGAAGACACCGTGGCAGATAAAGATGACACGAAGCGGAATGATGAAAGGAGGAAGTCAGCCAATGAGGTGGAGACGATCGTCAACACAAAGATCATCTCTGCATCGGTGAATCAGAGGAAGGGACTGAAGGAGCTGGTGGAACCCATGATGTACACCCTTGAACACAAGACTGTGAGTTCTAGCAGATCTTACCTCTCCCGTAAGTGAGTGTGGTCATTGGGACACCTCTGATGAGAATCGTACTATCTTTGCCAGACTTGCAGCCATTTGTGTTTTATAGAAGTAGAGGCCTGTCCATTCATTGATGTCATTCCAGTTCTTGTCTCCTTTTCCTCTCACTCTGCTTTGGAAGATGGTGTTTGCCAGGCCAGTAGATCTTGTGACATGTCCATACCATCTTAAGTTGCGTCTTTCAGTTGTAGATGGGATGTCTTTGTTGTCAGATGTATTGACATTGTTAGATTTAAGGACAAGCCAAAAAGAAATATATTTCTTGTGTGGACTTTTTAAGGAAATGAGAGGCCTTCTAAATGTCATTGACTGTTTATTCTGATTTTGTTTCTAGTTTTTTTACGATGGCTACTTTGTGTGATTGAAATATGTGATTTTGTTGTTGCTGTACTAGAGAGAATAAGTTGCAATGATTGATAGTTGTAAAGGGGTTTCCAAATGACTGCAATGAAATTGTATTTTTGTAGACGACAAACATCTACAATCCAGTGTGTTCATTCTGGGGATACTCAGAGAGGTATGGCTTGTACGATAACCTGCTGTTGTAGGCTCAGCAAACATAGTTTACCAGAGTTGTTTTAAAGGGAGCATGCCCTCAAAATTGTGTTTAGTAAGCTCGTAACAACGGTCGCAATTTGAAGGCACGACCACGGGTGCACGTTCAAATTATAAACAAAACATGCAGTTTCAAAACAAGCTTTATTGGCAATACGGCCAAGTCGGGGTGAGTTATCTGCTATACCCTTTGATGTTCAACAACGCTCACTTTCCTACGGTCAACACAGCAGACTTCCAGTTAGAAATTACTGTGCCCACTAATTCTGGGTAGACAAACAGACTATTTATATTTAAAGGTGCACAGTTTGATTGTAAAATCATGTTATACTGTGTAAGTTATATCTATTTTAACATAAAGGATGATCTTAGAACCATGATGGTAGACACAACAATAAACTGATGTCAGAGGTTCCATGATAAGCGCGTCATATTTTATATATACTAGAATCAAAATTGTGCATTCTGATGCTTTTTTGAAGAGCGTCTCTTCTTTTCCCATGAAGTTAGAAACAGAAAGAAATTTTAAAAATATATGTTAGGGAATGTTTCATAAGTTCAAAAACGTGTGTTTTTAGTAATGGTTTCATAAATTCACAGACCAAAATGTGTGTTTAGTATTGATTCAAACATCCCCCATCAATACTTTGGTTCAAACTTCCCCCATCAATACTTTGGTTCAAACATCCCCATCAGTACTTTGGTTCAAACATCCCCTATCGATACTTTGCTGTTGCAGTCAATTTGAATTAACACGTTTTATACACTAGATGGTGCCACTGTAGTAACATTTCCCCCTGTGATCCGTGGTAACAACCAAACCACTCTCCCCTTTGTAATGCTTAATATGTTTTTGGTACTTTGCAAACTTATTTGACCGCTTCATACAGTGTATCACTTTTGCATTGTAAAACTTATAGTAATGCAGTCGTGTACATTTGTAAAACAATGGATTGTGTTGTCTTTAATAGAGACATGCAGGGGCAGTGGAAGGACTTAGGGTGTAAGTTGGTCGCCACCAACGTCACCCACACTGTGTGTTCCTGTCGACATCTCACTAACTTTGCCGTGCTCATGAACGTGGGAGAACACGAGGTATCTGTCTCTACTTCACAATTCACTTGTTAACACTGCAGTGGAAGCTCTCTACCAGTGTCACCCTCGGCACTGGGTAAATGTCACCTCAATAGAGAGGTACTATATTAGTGACACTCATTTCCTGCACTTTGCTGTTATGGAAACAATTTGGAACTACCTGAGGGTGACCTTAGTTGCGAGGTGGCTGTATTAGGGAGGTGACTGTAAAGGGAGGTGTGACTGTACATGTGAACCACCACTGCAAAATGAGTCTCTAGTTTGTGGGACGAGAAAGAGGATAGAAAAGCTTTCCAAACACACCGACTGTATAGCGCCATGTTAAAAAGTTATATATTTTTAAACTTGGTACTTACAAAAGAGTGTTTATTCAATGAAATGTGAAATCTATTTTATTCTTACAATAAAAAAATTGACAACCCTTATCATTCAATGGAGTATGACAACTTGTCTCATATGTGCCCATATGAGATCTAATATAATAAAATTTCAGTAACATTATTTACGGTTATACATTATATATAAATAGCCAATGTGACTGAGCGGCGCTGACTTGGAATCAGTTGTCAAGTCGCCACACATTTAGATAACTCACGTCAGCATGGAGTTATGTAACCAGATTTGAGATGTCAGCACTGTGCTGGTTCTCTGCCTTGACACGGGAGATTGTTGTGTTTCCCTCTATGTAAGGCGCATCTGAAACCATTGAATATCATCACCAACATTGGCTGCGTCGTCTCCATCATCTGTCTCTTCCTCTGCTGGGTCACATTCTGCTTCCTCAAGTGAGTCTGTCTCACCACCTTCTAAGTGTTAGGCGTGTAGATGGGTCTTCAGGACCAGGACCAGGTGTAGTGACATCATTGTGATTGGTTTGTTGCAATGTGTAGACAATTTTGTGTTCTGTGATGGTGTATTTTGAGATTGTCTGAGAATATGGTGGAGTAATGAACGACGTGTATAATTACACAAGGATACATATTCACAGATGGACATACCTGCATGCATGCACGAATGCACACATGCAGTTACTCACATGCATGCATGCACACACACATACATGTACACAAACATGTGCACACGCACACACGCATAGATACAGTACGTCTCACCCTATTCTGGTATAAATCAAATGTTATACAAAGCATTGTTTAGCCTTCCGTCAACAGAATGAAACATGATATATCTTATCCACTGAAGTGTGTGTAATGTTACAGTTGTCATAACCAGTGGCATATTGTCTTTCTTCCTCTCCAGGAACCTGCAGTGTGACCGAAACACAATTCACAAGAATCTTGTCTTTTGCCTCTTCATGGCAGAGATGGTCTTTGTGATGGGCATTGCACGGTACAACATTCCGGTGAGTACAGTTTCAATTATTGGCTGATGAAGTCTAAAAAGGTATACTTGTCAGTTAAATAAAACTTTAATTTATGTGCTGTCAATTGTACTGCATACATTAAAAAAATCCCAGCTGCTCTAAATAAAAAATTTGATGTGAACGAACATAGACAGATGTGAGCGAACCTTGGTGCTTGGGAGGTGATTCAGTTACAATGTCTCCAAGTTAGCGTATTAATAAAGGTAGCTAATGACGTAACAGACGGCCAGCGTAACTGTGCTGTTTGTGTCTTCCTGCAGTTGCTGTGCAGCCTGGTAGCTGGCATCCTGCACTACTTTACACCTTAGTAACTGTGCTGTTTGTGTCTTCCTACAGTTGCTGTGCAGCCTGGTAGCTGGCATCCTGCACTACTTCACACTTTAGTAACTGTGCTGTTTGTGTCTTCCTACAGTTGCTGTGCAGCCAGGTAGCTGGCGTCCTCCACTACTTTACACCTAGTAACTGTGCTGTTTGTGTCTTCCTACAGTTGATGTGCAGCCTGGTAGCTGGCGTCCTGCACTAATTTACACCTAGTAACTGTGCTGTTTGTGTCTTCCTGCAGTTGCTGTGCAGCCTGGTAGCTGGCGTCCTGCACTACTTTACACCTTAGTAACTGTGCTGTTTGTGTCTTCCTACAGTTGCTGTGCAGCCTGGTAGCTGGCGTCCTGCACTACTTTACACCTTAGTAACTGTTCTGTTTGTGTCTTCCTACAGTTGCTGTGCAGCCTGGTAGCTGGCGTCCTGCACTAATTTACACCTAGTGACTGTGCTGTTTGTGTCTTCCTACAGTTAATCGCTGTGCAGCCTGGTAGCTGGCGTCCTGCACTACTTTACACCTAGTAACTGTGCTGTTTGTGTCTTCCTACAGTTGCTGTGCAGCCTGGTAGCTGGCGTCCTGCACTACTTTACACCTTAGTAACTGTGCTGTTTGTGTCTTCTTGCAGTTGCTGTGCAGCCTGGTAGCTGGCGTCCTGAACTACTTTACACCTTAGTAACTGTGCTGATAGTGTCTTCCTACAGTTGCTGTGCAGCCTGGTAGCTGGCATCCTGCGCTACTTTACACCTTAGTAACTGTGCTGTTTGTGTCTTCCTACAGTTGCTATGCAGCCTGGTAGCTGACGTCCTGCACTACTTTACACCCTGGTAACTGTGCTGCTTGTGTCTTCCTACAGTTGCTGTGCAGCCTGGTAGCTGGCGTCCTGCACTACTTTACACCTTAGTAACTGTGCTGTTTGTGTCTTCCTACAGTTGCTGTGCAGCCTGGTAGCTGGCGTCCTGCACTACTTTACACCCTAGTAACTGTGATGTTTGTGTCTTCATACAGTTGCTGTGCAGCCTGGTAGCTGGCGTCCTGCACTACTTTACACCTTAGTAACTGTGCTGTTTGTGTCTTCCTACAGTTGCTGTGCAGCCTGGTAGCTGGCGTCCTGCACTACTTTACACCCTAGTAACTGTGATGTTTGTGTCTTCCTACAGTTGCTGTGCAGCCTGGTAGCTGATGTCCTGCACTACTTTACACCCTGGTAACTGTGCTGTTTGTGTCTTCCTACAGTTGCTGTGCAGCCTGGTAGCTGGCGTCGTGCACTACTTTACACCTAGTAACTGTGCTGTTTGTGTCTTCCTACAGTTGCTGTGCAGCCTGGTAGCTGACGTCCTGCACTACTTTACACCCTAGTAACTGTGATGTTTGTGTCTTCCTACAGTTGCTGTGCAGCCTGGTAGCTGATGTCCTGCACTACTTTACACCCTGGTAACTGTGCTGCTTGTGTCTTCCTACAGTTGCTGTGCAGCCTGGTAGCTGGCGTCCTGCACTACTTTACACCCTGGTAACTGTGCTGCTTGTGTCTTCATACAGTTGCTGTGCAGCCTGGTAGCTGGCGTCCTGCACTACTTTACACCCTGGTAACTGTGCTGCTTGTGTCTTCATACAGTTGCTGTGCAGCCTGGTAGCTGGCGTCCTGCACTACTTTACACCCTGGTAACTGTGCTGCTTGTGTCTTCATACAGTTGCTGTGCAGCCTGGTAGCTGGCGTCCTGCACTACTTTACACCCTGGTAACTGTGCTGCTTGTGTCTTCATACAGTTGCTGTGCAGCCTGGTAGCTGGCGTCCTGCACTACTTTACACCTAGTAACTGTGCTGCTTGTGTCTTCCTACAGTTGCTGTGCAGCCTGGTAGCTGGCGTCCTGCACTACTTTACACCCTGGTAACTGTGCTGCTTGTGTCTTCATACAGTTGCTGTGCAGCCTGGTAGCTGGCGTCCTGCACTACTTTACACCCTGGTAACTGTGCTGCTTGTGTCTTCATACAGTTGCTGTGCAGCCTGGTAGCTGATGTCCTGCACTACTTTACACCCTGGTAACTGTGCTGCTTGTGTCTTCATACAGTTGCTGTGCAGCCTGGTAGCTGGCGTCCTGCACTACTTTACACCTAGTAACTGTGCTGTTTGTGTCTTTCCACAGTTGCTGTGCAGCCTGGTAGCTGATGTCCTGCACTACTTTACACCCTGGTAACTGTGCTGTTTGTGTCTTCCTACAGTTGCTGTGCAGCCTGGTAGCTGGCGTCCTGCACTACTTTACACCTAGTAACTGTGCTGTTTGTGTCTTCCTACAGTTGCTGTGCAGCCTGGTAGCTGATGTCCTGCACTACTTTACACCCTGGTAACTGTGCTGCTTGTGTCTTCATACAGTTGCTGTGCAGCCTGGTAGCTGGCGTCCTGCACTACTTTACACCTAGTAACTGTGCTGTTTGTGTCTTCCTACAGTTGCTGTGCAGCCTGGTAGCTGGCGTCCTGCACTACTTTACACCTAGTAACTGTGCTGTTTGTGTCTTCCTACAGTTGCTGTGCAGCCTGGTAGCTGGCGTCCTGCACTACTTTCAGGCATGAGATTCTTCTGCGGAAACGCAGATTTCCGCGTCGTTCATGAACTCGATTTGGCCGTTTCTGTGATTCGTCCAAATCCGAAAAATAGTTTTTTTAATACAGGGGGGTTGTGACTTGGCAAACATCGACAATAAAAATTATCAATTTCGTGACCGTCGTCCTTTTTCAAAAGCAAGCCGTATTCTGATTGGCCAGAAACTGTGAATCACGGCCCAGCTTACAATCCGTGCATGAGTTTTGGCAGCGAATCAGTTGCGGTGTTGTTTTTGAAGTTCACAGTCGCGTTCAGTCGAAAGAAGCATGAGCTACGGTCTATAGTGAGTTTAACAAGATTTAACAAGATTGCCACCCAGAGAATTAACTCTAGGTGGCAGGTGGACAAGGAAGCCCTTTGGCTTATCGAGAGTCCAACCCTTTTATCTATGTGTATCCCGCCCGTCTGAAGTATGTGTCGATTTTATTTTTAAACATTCACGCTACTAGCACCCACACAATCAGCAGGTAATCTGTTCCATTCATTTACAGTCCTTTGTAAAAATGAAAACTTTCTTATATCCAATCTACTCTGCTCCTTTGCTAATCTAAGTTCATGTCCTCTAGTCCTATCTTTCTTAACTGAGAAAAAAATATTTCTATCAATATTTTCATAACCCTTCAATATTTTAAACACTTCTATCTGATCTCCTCTCAATCTTCTGGTCTCTAATGTTGTTAAACCGCATTTTTAGGCGTATTTCGTAACTAAGATCATTCAGTTTTGGTATCATTTTAGTTGCTCTCCTCTGCACTCTTTCTAGCATATCTATGTCCTTCCTGCGATATGGCCTCCACGCTTGAATACAATATTCTAAATGAGGCCTAACTATTGTTTTGTACAGCGGTATTATTAGCTTTTTTTCCTTATACATTATGTTTCGCCTAATTAATCCAAGGATTTGATTTCCCTTTGAAGCTGCAATTCCGCACTGCTCTGAAACCTTCATATCAGCACTAATGGTTAACCCTAAGTCCTTTTCTTTTACAGTAGTACTTAGTACAGTACCCCCCATTGTATATTCTACCTCGTCGTTCCCATGACCTGTGTGGAGGCATTTACATTTCCCAAAATTGAACAGCATTTGCCACTTTTCAGACCATTTGATCAACCTGTCAAGATCATCTTGTAAATGCTGTCTATTTCCATCACTTTTAATCCTTCTAAACACTTTTGTATCATCCGCAAATTTCAACACCTTGCTTGTTATTTCATCATCCAAATCGTTGATAAATATTAAGAATAATATAGGTCCTAATGCTGATCCCTGTGGTACCCCACTCAATACCGATTTCCAGTTTGAAGCCTCCCCATCAACTACTACACATTGTCTTCTGTCAATCAGCCATTGTTCTATCCAGTTTATTATACCATTTCCTATGCCTTTAGTTTAAGCAGTAATCTTTGATGTGTTACTTTGTCGAAAGCGTTTTGAAAATCTAAGTAGACGATATCTACTGGTGATCCCTCATCTACCCACTTAGTGATGTCTTCCAAAAAACATAACATATTTGTTAAGCATGACCTCGCTTTAAAAAAACCATGTTGAGATGGGTTTATCAAGTTTTGTTTATCAAGAAAATCCACCATGTGATCTTTAATTAGTCTTTCTAATAATTTACAAACCACTGATGTTAAACTCACTGGTCTATAGTTCTCTGACTTGTTTCTCGAACCTTTTTTGAATAATGGTATAATGTTTGCTTCTTTCCATTCTAAAGGAACTACTCCATCTTCTAATGACAAGTTGAAAACTGTTGCAAGCAGTATGCTAATTTGTTCTACAATTTCCAATAGTAGTTTGGGTGGAATACCATCCACTCCAGGTGATTTATTATCCTTCATAGCCCTTATTTTCTTAGCTACCATTTCCGGGGTTACAATTAATTGTCCTAAATAGTTGAATCTGCCCCCTTGAACTTAGCCTCTGGTACTGGCAGTGAACTAATATCTTCCCTGGTAAACACTGAACTAAAGTACTCATTCAGGTCTTCTGCCATTAAGAATCCCTCTGATATTATATTTCCAGCACTATCTTCTAGAGGACCAACCTTATCTCGAACTTTCTGTTTGCTTCGAACATATGCAGAAAAACTCTTGCTCTCATGTTTTATATTACTAGCTAATTGTTGTTCATAGCTTCTCTTTGAATTTCTAATTTCAGCTGTAGCTTGGTTAAGTGCTTCTTTATAACTGTTGTAGTCTTCATCATTTCCAGTACATCTATATGACTTCCACATCATTTGTTTATACTTAATTTTTCTAATGGCTTCTTTCGATAAGTGTTTCTTTTTGGACCGTTTTCCTTGTTTTTTGAAGGGTACAAATTTATCGACTATGCACTTAATTTCACTCTTTAATATATTCCAGCATTCTGTTGCCGTCTTATTTTTCAGTGTGTTATTCCAGTATATCTTTGCTAAATATTTCCTCATGTCCTTATACCTTCCTTTGTGGAAATTTCTCCTATACTGCTTTTTACTATTCCTTTCTTATTTTACTTTGATGGTAAAATGTATCTGGTTGTGATCGCTACTCCCCAGTGGCTCACATATCTTGACATTGTCAACTAATTCATTCTGTGAGGACAAAACTATGTCTAACACATTCTCACCCCTGGTTGGTTCTTGCACATGTTGAGAAAGGAATGTATCTTGAACTAAAACTAAAAACTTGTGGGCCTCACTCCCCATACTCTGTAGAGATTTCCATTGTATATGCCCGTGGTTAAAATCCCCCATAATAATACAGTCCCGTTTGCTTACTTCCCTTATAGCGTTTGTATTTTTAAATTCTCTTCTATGCTTATGTTTGGACTTCGATAAACTAACCCAACTGTTAACGTTGAGTTTCCTGTAACTATGTTACACCAAACAGCTTCTTCGCAATCTGCTTCTCTTTCTAATTTTATTTCATCAGCCTGAATAGATTCTTTAATATATAAAAAAAATCCACCTCCCTTTCTTCCTATTCTATCTTTTCTAAACATTACATATCCTGTCAGTCCCAATTCAGCATCTGATATATCGGTGGTGGTCCAGGATTCGGTTATACCTATTATATGAGGGTCAATATCTTCTACCATAATGTTTAGTTCATTTCTTTTGTTTACTATATACTCCTTGCATTTAAACAAACACATTTATATCCAGCTTCAGAAGAGTTTTCCAGATTGTTATTTGCTGATTTATTTGTGTTGTCTTTATCTATGCCTCCATTTTCAGGCTTTTCTGTGAGTTCCCCCTGCGAATCTAGTTTAAATAGATACAACCTGTCCCACTGTCAACAGATCGCAGCAGGTTCTCTGAGAAAACTGCTGCCCCCTTTCCACTAAGATGGAGGCCATCTCTCATGTACATATCTTCCCTCCCAACAAAGTATCCCCATAAATCTGTGAATCCCACCCCCTCTTCGTCACACATCTGCTCAACTAGTGCGTTGATCGCCATCCTCTTGCAGTTTCTATATGTTGCCCCCCTTCCTCCCATTACTGGCAAAATTCCTGACAGAATAACCTGTTCAACTCTCGTCTTCTTTAGCTTCCTCACTAGCTGTCTATACTTCTGTACTATCGCAGTTGTCCCCTCCCTGTCTGCATTATTTGTTCCTACATGTACCAGTATAGACCCCCCTTGCCATGTCCCAATACCTTCTCTACCCTGTGAGTTACATGTTCAATCCTAGCCCCCGGTAAACAAACAACGACGTCCTTCCCCTCGCTCAGTGTCTTGTCCGTCTTTCTCATAATGGAGTCGCCCATAAACACCCTCTCTTTCCTCATTGCCCCCTCAATCACTGCCTTAGAATAGCTCCTTCTTCAGTTTGCATCTGTCTGGTTGTTGTCTTTCCCCCCTGTCGTCTTCTCTCCTGTCACATTCTCTTCTGATCCATTCTTTCCTGTCGCTTTTTCTCTTGTCACCTTCCCTTTTATCGACTTCTCTTCTATCACATTTGCTCTCACTTCCTTTCGTCCCTTCTTCTTTCGTCCCATCTCATTTTCCTCTCTCCTCTCCCGTCCCATCTTCCCTCCCTCCTTCTCTACGGTCACTTTCTTCCCTGTCACCTTCATGCTTGTCACGTTTTCTGTTGTCGATTTTCCTATTTCTTCCCCTCCAATCACCTTCTCTCCTCTCAATCTCCTTTCCTCAGTTTTCTTGCCACCGCTATTCTCCTTCAGTCTTGCAGTATTCTCACCTCTCTCCCTGTCGTCTCTCCATTCGACCTGTCTCCTTTCTAATTCCCATCTCCATTCCCTTCACAATATCTGTCAACCTAACTATCTCCTTCTGCAGACACTCCACCTTCCAACACCCAATGCACTGAAAGGTGAATCCTTCCTCCATGGTTTCTGCCCATGACTTCCCACAGCCGGACAATGCAAAATCTACCCAGCTGTGGCAGTGATCGCACACCAAGTGTCGCTTTGCTTTGCCTTGACTTGCCGCTTGCAAGGCGCCTTATCCTGATCAGAATTTATTTAATAACTTAACAAACTTGGTCTTTATAAAGACTGTTTCCTGTGTACTACAGCACACTTTAGGTTACAAATTTCAATTACACAGCTGACTATTTATTCTGACACGAACGCTAACATTACCGGTAGTGACCTATTTTAAATACAATCAATTACGTTACGTTAGGCTGCTTTATTTTTTTAGGTTACGTCGCCCTTGCTTAATTTTAACAACAATGCTACCTAATCAAAATTTCTAGCAAGTACTGGCTTACACAGATATTATCTTATGTAAGTAGTTTGATGGTTGTTACTTTATCTCCTATATATTCTACCACATAATCAGGTTTGTTAAATCTTGTTTACAACTTATCGAAGCCTAAGTGAGTTACCCTATTATCACTCACTATACTAAGGTGTTCTAAAATACTATAACTAACTAACTTTAAGCACAACTGCTACTTAATATATGTTTACTGCAACTTTATGAATGATATTAAGGCAAGAATAATACTTATCAATCAGTAATTCCACTTGTTTATCAACTTTTCTGCACCACCAATTTCTATGATCTATCTCCGCCAAATATAGCCTCGAAAACTTAGCTGAGTTGTCCGCTCTTATTTCAAACATTCCTGTATGAGTCAATTACTGAATTATCGGAATTAACATAGCAGTCGAGTGGTTTTAAGATCGTAATTTCAATAAATATTAGATCGTTTAGCCTGCCACGCGAGGCGTTGTAATGGCCTATGGGACTTACATTACGGCGCCGGCGTACGCTCACGTTGCTGGCGTTACGGGTCATGGCATAATACAGCACCGTTAACGATATGTAAACGTGAATAGTAAGCCGAGTCTGATTTTTGGCGATAACTTGAAGGTATCCTAGATGGGTTTATAGATTATTTTGAATAAAAATAAGTATATGCCAAAACTTAGTAAGTTTTCTTGGATGGGTGATAATATGTCAACAAGAAGTACGCCTTTAAATAACAATTTGAATTAAATTTATCTGACGTTGTTAATATGAACACGTTTTAGGGGATATGGCGTGTACCAAGAAGGATGTTGTACAGAGAGGGGACGAGTTGAATTTAAAAAAGCAAGAGAAAAGCAGCTGAACAGGTTTCCCAAGAGGCAAAATGCCAAAGAGATTTAAATCTGTCCACCTCTACTCCCCAGTCCTTGCTCAGGCAGAGAAGAGAAAGAAAGCTGTGAGTGCCAGGATCAAGCACAGGCAAGAAAAGAAGTGAAGTCACACGTCCGCAATGAACACTTGTAAAGTTTACAAGTGTATGGTTTCAATGAACACTAGTAGATGTGGACATTTGTGTGTGAATTTCAGTGTACTGTACATTAGAATTATCATTTTAATAAACATTGGTTATTTAAAGCATTTTTGTGTATTTTTTTCACATTGACCACTTGTGTAATGTTGTAGTTTTGATAAAGTAGTATACACTGCTTCTGGTTTTGTGTGTGATATGAAAAGTATGTGCTTTTACAGTTATGTGCAGGGAACTGTCTGCTTACACTTTTGATTAATAACATCCCAAATGTAGTGTTCCTATGCAGTATGTTTGTGATTTTATATAAAATGGAAGTTACAGAATTAGACAAAAACAGTGTGAAAGTACACTAGATTGCATCACAAGCAATGATGTCTTAAAAAAAATTATGTGTTTCAATCCAGACCCACTTTCTTCCCCAGTTTGCCACGCCGCGTCAAATGTTCCTCGAAAGTGACTTGCCTCCTCTCACATGCCTGTACTTACTACACCTTAGTAACTGTGCTGTTTGTGTCTTCCTACAGTTGCTGTGCAGCCTGGTAGCTGGTGTCCTGCACTACTTTACACCTAGTAATTGTGCTGTTTGTGTCTTCCTACAGTTGCTGTGCAGCCTGGTAGCCGGCATTCTGCACTACTTTACACCTAGTAATTGTGCTGTTTGTGTCTTCCTACAGTTGCTGTGCAGCCTGGTAGCTGGCATTCTGCACTACTTTACACCCTAGTAACTGTGCTGTTTGTGTCTTCCTACAGTTGCTGTGCAGCCTGGTAGCTGGCATTCTGCACTACTTTACACCTAGTAATTGTGCTGTTTGTGTCTTCCTACAGTTGCTGTGCAGCCTGGTAGCTGGCATTCTGCACTACTTTACACCCTAGTAACTGTGCTGTTTGTGTCTTCCTACAGTTGCTGTGCAGCCTGGTAGCTGGCATTCTGCACTACTTTACACCTAGTAATTGTGATGTTTGTGTCTTCCTACAGTTGCTGTGCAGCCTGGTAGCTGGCATTCTGCACTACTTTACACCTAGTAACTCTGCTGTTTGTGTCTTCCTACAGTTGCTGTGCAGCCTGGTAGCTGTCATTCTGCACTACTTTACACCAAGTAACTGTGCTGTTTGTGTCTTCCTACAGTTGCTGTGCAGCCTGGTAGCTGGTGTCCTGCACTACTTTACACCTAGTAACTGTGCTGTTTGTGTCTTCCTACAGTTGCTGTGCAGCCTGGTAGCTGGCGTCCTGCACTACTTTACACCTTAGTAACTGTGCTGTTTGTGTCTTCCTACAGTTGCTGTGCAGCCTGGTAGCTGGTGTCCTGCACTACTTTACACCTAGTAACTGTGCTGTTTGTGTCTTCCTACAGTTGCTGTGCAGCCTGGTAGCTGGTGTCCTGCACTACTTTACACCTAGTAACTGTGCTGTTTGTGTCTTTCCACAGTTGCTGTGCAGCCTGGTAGCTGTCGTCCTGCACTACTTTACACCTAGTAATTGTGCTGTTTGTGTCTTCCTACAGTTGCTGTGCAGCCTGGTAGCTGGCGTCCTGCACTACTTTACACCTAGTAACTGTGCTGTTTGTGTCTTTCCACAGTTGCTGTGCAGCCTGGTAGTTGGTGTCCTGCACTACTTTACACCTAGTAACTGTGCTGTTTGTGTCTTCCTACAGTTGCTGTGCAGCCTGGTAGCTGGCGTCCTGCACTACTTTACACCTAGTAACTGTGCTGTTTGTGTCTTCCTACAGTTGCTGTGCAGCCTGGTAGCTGGCGTCCTGCACTACTTTACACCTAGTAATTGTGCTGTTTGTGTCTTCCTACAGTTGCTGTGCAGCCTGGTAGCTGGTGTCCTGCACTACTTTACACCTAGTAACTGTGCTGTTTGTGTCTTCCTACAGTTGCTGTGCAGCCTGGTAGCTGGTGTCCTGCACTACTTTACACCTAGTAATTGTGCTGTTTGTGTCTTCCTACAGTTGCTGTGCAGCCTGGTAGCTGGCGTCCTGCACTACTTTACACCTAGTAACTGTGCTGTTTGTGTCTTTCCACAGTTGCTGTGCAGCCTGGTAGCTGGTGTCCTGCATTACTTTACACCTAGTAACTGTGCTGTTTGTGTCTTCCTACAGTTGCTATGCAGCCTGGTAGCTGGCGTCCTGCACTACTTTACACCTAGTAACTGTGCTGTTTGTGTCTTCCTACAGTTGCTGTGCAGCCTGATAGCTGGCGTCCTGCACTACTTCTTCCTAGCAGCGTTCGCATGGATGTGCCTTGAGGGGGTTCAGCTCTACATCATGCTCATTGTGGTGTTTGAGGCAGAGAAGTCTCGAGTCAAATACTTCTACCTCGCTGGATACGGTACGTGTGAAGGCAGTGAAACAAACAGCAGCTATATTTATGCACCTAGCAGAGCAATGTTCTGTAATTAAATATTAGATGTCACATGTATACATTTAGTTTGGTCATTATTTGCTTTAGTGTACGTTACATTTAAGGCTTGGCAAACTTTCTGGTGGAATAATAAATTACTCAGCCTTATGGTTAAATAATAGATGATGTGTTTGAATGATCTGTGGTTATGGTAATGTTTTTGACTTAGTTGATTATTAGATGATGTGTTTGGATGAATGTACCCTAGTAGGTTAATTCGATTTAGTTAATGGTAGAATTTGTAATAATTGTCAGCATATACATTTTCCAATTTCTATAATTACATAATACCTGTTAGGATGTGTCTTGCATGGTTCAAACAAAGGGTAGATCCTGCGTTTTGTAAACTTGACAATCATGTAATCTTAGCTTGGTATATATTTAATAAGCCACCAGGTGATGTCACTCTAATCCATATTGGTGCAGTATATCTTGTTCGCCAGGCGGCGCCACGTGCATTCACATTGTAGTTTTTGACTAGGAGAAACAATTATACATGTATTTTGCAGGATGACACCAGTATAACATCTGGAAGAATGTTTAAGAAATCCTATATCCATTTTGATGTGTCAGTTTAAAGAAATATGGTGCGGCATTGCTGGCTTATTCCCAAAGACTGTCTATGAAAGTCTTGCGGGAGTCTCCCTCCCATCTTCACTTACTGATCAGGGACATGTCTAGACTATGCATTCTCTTTAATAGATTTGAGCTTTATATCTAAATCTGTTCTATTCAGTTGGTCTGTGGGGATAAATAGAACATTTACTTTTCGAACAGATCTTGGACTCTCATAAAATATTTGCAAAATAAGATACTTGCGGAGCAGTTGTTAGCCATCCACTGGTGCCATAATAGCAAGATATTTATTCACAGACTGCATTCAGTTAAAACTGTTTTGGTAGTGGTGATATGCATACATTATGATAAAAACAATACTTAACATATGTAAACAGTATAATCAATTATGTATGTAAAATACTAAAAGTAAGAGCAGGTGTACTGGATGGAAATATAATACTGAAGAATAGTAGTGGAGTTGTGGTATCAGCACCCAGGGGGGAGCATTTTTTTGATGTTAAATATACCCCAAAGTGATGATGCCCCAATTCGTAATCAAGTTATGAGAATGTGGTATGATATACAATTTAAAACGAACATATTTACAATATGAAAGACAGGCATTTATACCTGATACTTATTGTTTACCGATGATATACAGAACACATTGATTTTTTAAACTGGCAACACTTTTTTGATTTTATTACTTTAGAAGGTAGGTTGTTCCACAATGATGTGTTAGTATATTTTGGTGACTATGGGTTTGGAAGATATTATTGGATGATTTAGATCTTGTACAATAACTGTGAGATATGCCAGGAGTTACCTTTTTAAGATAATTTGGAGTTTTACCATTTACAGTGTTGTACATAATAGTACATTTCAGAAGAATAAATCATTGACGAACATTTAACCATTTTAGAGATGTTAACATATCAGAGACGTGGGTCCTGATATGGCAGCCCAAGATAATACGCATTCCTCGATTCTGTAATTTCTTAAGTCTAGTTATGTTAGAATCTGAGCAAACATCCCATAGAATACTACAATAATCCAAATGAGGTAATACAATAGTGTTATACAATGTAACTTGACTCGAGAGAGGAATAAATGGACTAGTACATTTCAATACACCGAGTGACCTGTTGATTTTATGTATAACATTTTCTACATGTGTGTTAAATGTGAGATCCTGATCAATAGTGACACCAAGATATTTATAGGATTCAGCCTGTTCAATTTATTGACCTTGTAGAGATAGATCTAGAGTTGGAGCATTTAGATGTTTACGTTTTTGTCTTGTACACAGTAGCATACATGAGGTTTTACCAATGTGAAGAGTGAGTTTGTTGGCATCTAACCAGTTACTAACATTGCATAGATCTGTTTGAAGAATATGGGTGATATCATGAATGTTGTTAGCAAGATTATCTGGAGTATAGAATGCAGTATCGTGAGCATACATGTTTACTCTACAGTGATCTAGAAATACTGGTAGGTCATTTAGATATACAAGAAATAACAAGGGTCCAAGGATAGAACCCTGAAGTACACCTATATCAACATATAGATATTCTGAAGACTGTCCATTTATGGTGGCACTTTGAGTTTTGTTTGTAAGATATGATTTAAACCAATCAGAATTAATTCCATAGTATGATAGTTTGTCCATGAGTATATTGTGATTCACAGTGTGAAATGCCTTCCTTAGGTCTAAAGCAATCAGTCCAACTGGACCACTACAGTTTGTAGTTTGGTAAATATCCTCCATGACGTTGTGGAGATTGGTTTGAGTCGAGTGACATTGTCGGAATCCGGATTGGTCGGAACAGAGAATGTGGTTATCCGCAAGAAATGTATATAGCTACATTAGTAAGGGTGATGTATACGTAGGTCAGTGTGTGTATCATTGTATTGTCTATCCACTGGTGCCATAATTGCTACATTAGTAAGGGTGACGTATACGTAGGTCAGTGTGTGTATCATTGTATCGTCTATCCACTGGTGCCATAATTGCTACATTAGTAAGGGTGATGTATACGTAGGTCAGTGTGTGTATCATTATGTTGTCTATCCACTGGTGCCATAATTGTTACATTAGTAAGGGTGATGTATACGTAGGTCAGTGTGTGTATCATTGTATTGTCTATCCACTGGTGCCATAATTGCTACATTAGTAAGGGTGATGTACACGTAGGTCAGTGTGTGTATCATTATGTTGTCTATCCACTGGTGCCATAATTGCTACATTAGTAAGCGTGACGTATACGTAGGTCAGTGTGTGTATCATTGTATTGTCTATCCTCTGGTGCCATAATTGCTACATTAGTAAGCGTGACGTATACGTAGGTCAGTGTGTGTATCATTGTATTGTCTATCCACTGGTGCCATAATTGCTACTCTAGTAAGGGTGACGTATACGTAGGTCAGTGTGTGTATCATTATAGGATAGAGGGCGCTACCGGCAGCGGTTTGTTTATGTCAGAGGCTCCGTATATTATAGTCATTTTCTTGGTTTTTGTCCAGCTAAGAAAGAGTATTTCACCCCCAGCAATAATGCATTGCATACTAAATAACCCCCACATGTTGTTATGTTTAAATTACTAATTGATCAGAGTAAATCGCACCTTTAAATTACAAAGCAGCAACTAGTATTTTCCCGCCAAATTCTAGACCCTCTCATATCCGGCAGAAAACATAAACAAATACTCTAAGTCAATATACTTAGATCTGCACTACCCGCTTCTGTAAAATATTACTACTAATATTACTACTAACAGGCTCAATTCACCAAGGCGTCTGTGATACCCAGAGTAGCCCTGGGTTGGAGCAGTTACATTAAGTCTTTTTTCCCCATCGACTGCACAAACGCCTTGAACCCTCAGCACGTACGCACTGTACAACAGCACGGTAAGAATACCCTTTGAGTTTTTATGATAGGTAGATCTGACTGGGAACAAGCTTGAAATTGTACTGTTAAGAAGTTAGAGTTTATTACCATAGGGTTGATTTAAATTATTGCATATATAGATTGGATTAATAAACATAGACCAAGACTATAACAATCAGGAACTTAATACAAAAATGAGTGACATTCAAGATAGCGGAGGATATGCCCAAGCAGTAGCCACGAAGCTCACGAATAACAATAAGGGTGCCAGGAGGGGTAGCAAAACTCAGGATCAGGTGAGGCACGGAAATGTGAGGATTGTGGAAAAATCTTCAAAAGTGAAAAAGACAAAGTACTAGAGTGCGAATACTGTGAACAGCATTACTGCATCAGATGTTTAAAATTCAAAGCAGGAGAGTATGAAGCCATGAGAAAACCAGGATGTATGTGGTTTTGTATCGGATGCAAACCAAAAATAGAAAAAAACATACTGAATGAGAAAATAATCCAGGAAAGATGTGAGCTGTACCTTGAAACAATAAATGCACGACTAGAGGCTGTAGAAACAAAACTACAGGACAAATGCGACGAACAAGAAAGAAATTGTAAGGAAGGAATTGATTGCAAATCAACAAACCGAGAATGCCATCCATACTGATACCATTGACAGAGTCAACAACGAAGTGTTACAGGACGCAGTTAAAGAAATAGCTGAAAGAAAATCCAGAGAAGCAAACTTCATTATCTTCAATGCACCAGAACCAGAAATCAATCTAAAAGATCAAAGAATCAAGATAGACATGGAGTTAGTTGAGGGGCTATTCAACGAGGTATGCCACCAAAATCTAGATGTGCATAGAGAGGTAGAGAAAGTGATCAGGTTAGGAAAAAAAACAACTGGAGAGAATAACAACAAACCAAGACCACTTAAGGTAATAATGAAAGACACAAACAAGAAGATGAAGTTATTCCGAAACCTTTCAAACCTTAAGGAGGCTGACCCAAAATATAAATGCCTCAGCATTCAACATGACCAAACGTATAAAGAGAGAGAGGAAGGAAAAAAACTACTAGAGGAGGCAAGGGCAAAGGAGGGTAGAGACTTGGGGAAATGCATATACAGAGTGAGAGGCCCACCATGGGCCAGGAAAATTGTAAAAATCAAGCCCTCAAAGGGCGAGGAGGAAAGACACTAAGAACGACAAAACAGAAAACTAATGTAAACAACAACAACAGCGGCACCTACAAAGGGCAGCCAGTCAACACCTCCCAGAAGAAACAGACAATCAAGAACGGCTCCTACCAGGAGGGGCAGCCAGTCCACAAAACCAGCAAAAAAGTAGGAGTGGAGATGGGAGTGGATAGCACCAGCACTAGTATGTATATAAACACTTACAGCAAAAACCTGCACAAAATTGGTGAAGGGAATAAAAAAGAAATAGGGAGCACAGGCCATATTACTGTAAATAAACTCAAAGCCATATCTGTGAATGCCAGAAGCCTTTTAAACAAGCTGGATGAAATGCAGTATGTTGCAACTGAGGAAAACCCAGACTTGATATGTGTAACCGAAACGTGGGCTCACAAAGATGTATCTGACGCAGAGCTTAACCTGGAGGGATACAGTTTGATGAGAAATGACTGAGAGGGAAAGAAAGGAGGAGGCTGCATTATATATGTAAGAAACAATATATACTACGTCAAATGTGAGGAGCTTACACAAACACACAACACGGAATCAGTATGGTGTCGCTTAACAACAACAACAGACTCCCTACTTGTGGGAGTATGCTACCACATCACATCTGCTGATCTCGACAGCGAACTAGCTCTACGTACATTATTACGCACAGCATGTGCAACGAGCAACAACATTGTAATATTTGGAGATTTCAACCACAGAACCATTGACTGGAGTAGGATGCAGGCAGGAGCCGAGGGGATACGCTTCATGGAACTCACCCAAGATCTGTTTTTAACCCAACATGTATGCGATGCTACTAGGGGTGAGAATATATTGGATCTTATACTATCCTCTGAACCAAATATGGTTGGGCAAGTTAGGGTAAGTGAACCCTTCAGTGACCACAACATGGTGATATGTGATATTATAGTGTCTATACACATAAAAGAGTGGAGAGAGACTTACTACGACTACAAGAGGGCAAACTATGATGGAATGAAACAATGTTTAGAGAATTACGACTGGAAGCAGGCATTCCAGGATACTAATGTACACACAAAATGGCACATCTTTAAAAGAGTCGTTAATTCGGCAATGAAAAGTGTTATCCCTGTGTCAACAAGGAGATGAAAGACCAAACCCAGATGGATGACTAAACGAGCAGACATGGCAAGACGGAAGAAATACCACATGTGGAAGAAATACAGAGAAACAGGAGAACATCAGCTGTACGAGGCATACAAACGTCAACTAAATAAAGCCAGGAAGGAAGTGGTTAAGGCTAAACAAAATTTTGAGAAAAGACGCCGACAACATAAAAAAAGACCTGAAGTCTTTTTATTCATATACTAGGACGAAAACTAAGACAAAAGACACTGTCGGCCCCCTTTTGGATAGCAATGGGGATGTGATCATAGACTCGGTCGAGACAGCAAATGTACTAAATGACTACTTCGCCTCAGTGTTCACTGAGGAGGTAACAGAAAATCTTCCTGACGCTGTGAACTTTTTCACCAAGACAATTGAGGAGTCACTCCAGCATATTGAGATAACTACAGCAATAGTACTGGAAAAGCTGTTACAACTTAAATCTTACAAAGCCCCTGGAATAGACGAATTAAATTCGACAATGCTCCGAGAAGTGGCCACGGCCATTGCACCACTGCTAAGCGAAATCTTCGCAGACAGCATGGAAACGGGAGAAGTTCCACTAGACTGGAAATGTGCAAATGTTACCCCCATACATAAGAAAGGTATCAAATCACAACCCAGTAACTACAGACCTGTAAGTCTAACATCACAGATATCTAAAGTAATGGAAGCCATCATCAAGGATAAAATCGTGGGCCATGTTCAAAATCATGTTTTTATTAAACCGTCGCAACATGGGTTTTGGAAGGGACGTTCATGCCTGACGAACCTTTTAGTGTACCTGGATAAGGTCACATCCTATATCGATAAAGGGCTTCCTGTGGACTCTATTTATCTAGATTTTAGTAAAGCTTTCGATCGAGTCCCACACTGCAGGCTGGCGACGAAACTAAATGCACATGGGATAGGAGGAGCGGTTAATAGATGGATATCGCAGTGGTTGACGGACAGAGTACAGCGTGTCATTATAAATGGCTTCAGTTCAGGGTGGTCACCTGTTAAGAGTGGTGTCCCCCAAGGGTCTGTTCTGGGTCCAATTTTATTTGTAATATATATTAATGACATAGACGAAGGAGTGTGTAACCATCTCCTAAAATTTGCTGATGACACTAAACTGTTCAGTCAGGTATCAACCTGTGAAGATGCTGAGAAACTTCAGAAGGACCTAAACAACTTGCACGGGTGGAGTGCAGAATGGACAATGTTGTTTAATGCAGAAAAATGCAAGTGTGTACATTACGGTCATAACAACAGGCAGTACGACTACTTCATGGGTGATAACCCCATAGAAACATCACATGTAGAACAAGATTTGGGAGTGATAATAACAGACACACTTAATGTAACGGAGCAATGTGTTAAGGCATCAAATAAGGCTAATGCGATGCTCGGCATGATCAACAGAGCTATCAAATATAAGACCAAAGAAGTAGTTGTAAAACTATACAAGTCCTTAGTAAGACCTCACCTAAACTACTGCATTCAGGCATGGCGCCCATTCAAACAAAAAGATATAGACTTATTAGAAAAGGTGCAACGTAGGGCAACCAGGATGATTTCAGATTTAAGTCACTTAGATTATCAAAGACGTTTAAGAGTGCTAAATATCACGACTCTGGAGACTAGACGACTGCGTGCTGATTTATTGGAAGTTTATAAAATATTCAACGGGTTAGAGAGTATTCTTCCTGCAGATTTCTTTGTTATGGAAAATAAACAGACCAAAACAAGAGGGCACCTATTCAAAATAACCAAAGTGCACTGCACTCAAGATTAGATATACGCATGTACTCCTTTACTCAAAGGATAGTTAACGACTGGAATAGACTTCCGGAAGCAGCAGTGATGTCCAAAAACATCAACCAGTTCAAGGGTCACATTGACAAATATTTACGCAATAGGGCGGAGGATTACACGAGTCAACATTTGACTCCCTTCCTCGCTAACTCCTTGACTACTAAGTAGAAGAGGAGGATTCAAGGTAAATTCTGTTGTCTATCCACTGGTGCCAGAATTGCTACATTAGTAAGGGTGATGTATACGTAGGTCAGTGTGTGTATCATTGTATTGTCTATCCACTGGTGCCATAATTGCTACATTAGTAAGGGTGATGTACACGTAGGTCAGTGTGTGTATCATTGTATTATCTATCCTCTGGTGCCATAATTGCTACATTAGTAAGGGTGATGTATACGTAGGTCAGTGTGTGTATCATTATGTTGTCTATCCACTGGTGCCATAATTGTTACATTAGTAAGGGTGATGTATACGTAGGTCAGTGTGTGTATCATTGTATTGTCTATCCTCTGGTGCCATAATTGTTACATTAGTAAGGGTGATGTACACGTAGGTCAGTGTGTGTATCATTGTATTGTCTATCCACTGGTGCCATAATTGCTACATTAGTAAGGGTGATGTACACGTAGGCCAGTGTGTGTATCATTGTATTGTCTATCCTCTAGTGCCATAATTGCTACATTAGTAAGGGTGATATACACGTAGGTCAGTGTGTGTATCATTGTATTGTCTATCCACTGGTGCCATAATTGCTACATTAGTAATGGTGACGTATACGTAGGTCAGTGTGTGTATCATTGTATTGTCTATCCACTGGTGCCATAATTGCTACATTAGTAAGGGTGACGTATACGTAGGTCAGTGTGTGTATCATTGTATTGTCTATCCACTGGTGCCATAATTGCTACATTAGTAAGGGTGATGTATACGTAGGTCAGTGTGTGTATCATTGTATTGTCTATCCTCTGGTGCCATAATTGCTACATTAGTAAGGGTGACGTATACGTAGGTCAGTGTGTGTATCATTGTATTGTCTATCCACTGGTGCCATAATTGCTACATTAGTAAGGGTGATGTACTCGTAGGTCAGTGTGTGTATCATTGTATTGTCTATCCTCTGGTGCCATAATTGCTACATTAGTAAGGGTGATGTATACGTAGGTCAGTGTGTGTATCATTGTATTGTCTATCCTCTGGTGCCATAATTGCTACATTAGTAAGGGTGATGTATACGTAGGTCAGTGTGTGTATCATTGTATTGTCTATCCTCTAGTGCCATAATTGCTACATTAGTAAGGGTGATGTACACGTAGGCCAGTGTGTGTATCATTGTATTGTCTATCCCCTGGTGCCATAATTGCTACACTAGTAAAGGTGACGTATACGTAGGTCAGTGTGTGTATCATTGTATTGTCTATCCACTGGTGCCATAATTGCTACATTAGTAAGGGTGATGTACTCGTAGGTCAGTGTGTGTATCATTGTATTGTCTATCCTCTGGTGCCATAATTGCTACATTAGTAAGGGTGATGTATACGTAGGTCAGTGTGTGTATCATTGTATTGTCTATCCTCTGGTGCCATAATTGCTACATTAGTAAGGGTGATGTATACGTAGGTCAGTGTGTGTATCATTGTATTGTCTATCCTCTGGTGCCATAATTGCTACATTAGTAAGGGTGATGTACTCGTAGGTCAGTGTGTGTATCATTGTATTGTCTATCCTCTGGTGCCATAATTGCTACATTAGTAAGGGTGATGTATACGTAGGTCAGTGTGTGTATCATTGTATTGTCTATCCTCTGGTGTTATAATTGCTACATTAGTAAGGGTGATGTATACGTAGGTCAGTGTGTGTATCATTGTATTGTCTATCCTCTGGTGCCATAATTGCTACATTAGTAAGGGTGACGTATACGTAGGTCAGTGTGTGTATCATTGTATTGTCTATCCACTGGTGCCATAATTGCTACATTAGTAAGGGTGATGTACTCGTAGGTCAGTGTGTGTATCATTGTATTGTCTATCCTCTGGTGCCATAATTGCTACATTAGTAAGGGTGATGTATACGTAGGTCAGTGTGTGTATCATTGTATTGTCTATCCTCTGGTGCCATAATTGCTACATTAGTAAGGGTGACGTATACGTAGGTCAGTGTGTGTATCATTGTATTGTCTATCCACTGGTGCCATAATTGCTACATTAGTAAGGGTGATGTACTCGTAGGTCAGTGTGTGTATCATTGTATTGTCTATCCTCTGGTGCCATAATTGCTACATTAGTAAGGGTGATGTATACGTAGGTCAGTGTGTGTATCATTGTATTGTCTATCCTCTGGTGCCATAATTGCTACATTAGTAAGGGTGATGTATACGTAGGTCAGTGTGTGTATCATTGTATTGTCTATCCTCTAGTGCCATAATTGCTACATTAGTAAGGGTGATGTACACGTAGGCCAGTGTGTGTATCATTGTATTGTCTATCCCCTGGTGCCATAATTGCTACACTAGTAAAGGTGACGTATACGTAGGTCAGTGTGTGTATCATTGTATTGTCTATCCACTGGTGCCATAATTGCTACATTAGTAAGGGTGATGTACTCGTAGGTCAGTGTGTGTATCATTGTATTGTCTATCCTCTGGTGCCATAATTGCTACATTAGTAAGGGTGATGTATACGTAGGTCAGTGTGTGTATCATTGTATTGTCTATCCTCTGGTGCCATAATTGCTACATTAGTAAGGGTGATGTATACGTAGGTCAGTGTGTGTATCATTGTATTGTCTATCCTCTAGTGCCATAATTGCTACATTAGTAAGGGTGATGTACTCGTAGGTCAGTGTGTGTATCATTGTATTGTCTATCCTCTGGTGCCATAATTGCTACATTAGTAAGGGTGATGTATACGTAGGTCAGTGTGTGTATCATTGTATTGTCTATCCTCTGGTGTTACAATTGCTACATTAGTAAGGGTGATGTATACGTAGGTCAGTGTGTGTATCATTGTATTGTCTATCCTCTGGTGCCATAATTGCTACATTAGTAAGGGTGACGTATACGTAGGTCAGTGTGTGTATCATTGTATTGTCTATCCACTGGTGCCATAATTGCTACATTAGTAAGGGTGACGTACACGTAGGTCAGTGTGTGTATCATTGTATTGTCTTTCCACTGGTGCCATAATTGCTACATTAGTAAGGGTGATGTACACGTAGGCCAGTGTGTGTATCATTGTATTGTCTATCCTCTGGTGCCATAATTGCTACATTAGTAAGGGTGACGTATACGTAGGTCAGTGTGTGTATCATTGTATTGTCTATCCACTGGTGCCATAATTGTTACATTAGTAAGGGTGATGTATACGTAGGTCAGTGTGTGTATCATTGTATTGTCTATCCACTGGTGCCATAATTGCTACATTAGTAAGGGTGATGTATAAGTAGGTCAGTGTGTGTATCATTATGTTGTCTATCCACTGGTGCCATAACTGTTACATTAGTAAGGGTGATGTACACGTAGGTCAGTGTGTGTATCATTGTATTGTCTATCCACTGGTGCCATAATTGCTACATTAGTAAGGGTGATGTACACGTAGGTCAGTGTGTGTATCATTGTATTGTCTATCCACTGGTGCCATAATTGCTACATTAGTAAGGGTGATGTACACGTAGGTCAGTGTGTGTATCATTGTATTGTCTATCCACTGGTGCCATAATTGCTACATTAGTAAGGGTGATGTACACGTAGGTCAGTGTGTGTATCATTATGTTGTCTATCCACTGGTGCCATAACTGTTACATTAGTAAGGGTGATGTACACGTAGGTCAGTGTGTGTATCATTGTATTGTCTATCCACTGGTGCCATAATTGCTACATTAGTAAGGGTGATGTACACGTAGGTCAGTGTGTGTATCATTGTATTGTCTATCCACTGGTGCCATAATTGCTACATTAGTAAGGGTGATGTACACGTAGGTCAGTGTGTGTATCATTGTGTTGTCTATCCACTGGTGCCATAATTGCTACATTAGTAAGGGTGATGTACACGTAGGTCAGTGTGTGTATCATTGTATTGTCTATCCACTGGTGCCATAATTGCTACATTAGTAAGGGTGACGTACACGTAGGTCAGTGTGTGTATCATTGTATTGTCTATCCACTGGTGCCATAATTGCTACATTAGTAAGGGTGACGTATACGTAGGTCAGTGTGTGTATCATTGTATTGTCTATCCACTGGTGCCATAATTGCTACACTAGTAAGGGTGACGTATACATAGGTCAGTGTGTGTATCATTGTATTGTCTTTCCACTGGTGCCATAATTGCTACATTAGTAAGGGTGATGTACACGTAGGTCAGTGTGTGTATCATTGTATTGTCTTTCCACTGGTGCCATAATTGCTACATTAGTAAGGGTGATGTACACGTAGGCCAGTGTGTGTATCATTGTATTGTCTATCCTCTGGTGCCATAATTGCTACATTAGTAAGGGTGACGTATACGTAGGTCAGTGTGTGTATCATTGTATTGTCTATCCACTGGTGCCATAATTGCTACACTAGTAAGGGTGACGTATATGTAGGTCAGTGTGTGTATCATTGTATTGTCTATCCTCTGGTGCCATAATTGCTACATTAGTAAGGGTGACGTATACGTAGGTCAGTGTGTGTATCATTGTATTGTCTATCCACTGGTGCCATAGTTGCTACACTAGTAAGGGTGACGTATATGTAGGTCAGTGTGTGTATCATTGTATTGTCTATCCTCTGGTGCCATAATTGCTACATTAGTAAGGGTGACGTATACGTAGGTCAGTGTGTGTATCATTGTATTGTCTATCCACTGGTGCCATAATTGCTACATTAGTAAGGGTGATGTATACGTAGGTCAGTGTGTGTATCATTGTATTGTCTTTCCACTGGTGCCATAATTGCTACATTAGTAAGGGTGATGTACACGTAGGTCAGTGTGTGTATCATTGTATCGTCTATCCACTGGTGCCATAATTGCTACATTAGTAAGGGTGATGTATACGTAGGTCAGTGTGTGTATCATTGTATCGTTTATCCACTGGTGCCATAATTGCTACATTAGTAAGGGTGATGTATACGTAGGTCAGTGTGTGTACTATTGTATTGTCTCTGCTCCAGGTATACCAGCCATCATTGTCGCCGTGTCAGTGGCTGTCTATCACACAGGCTACGGCACAGCCAAATAGTGAGTTGTCTTATTATTATACATATTCTTCTCAAAATAGATTAGTTATTTGTAACGTTGATGTCTTCAAGTGAAGTTGTCTGTTCTAATACTCAAATATATGGAATTATCCAGGGGTGGTAATTATTAGCACAGAGTTGGCTGAATCAATTTGACATCATCCCACTTTACAGTTAGGAGCTTGAGAACCAGGCAACTTCAGAGATTCTTCCAGGTTGGGCATGTACGTCCGGGATAAGTGGTAATAATAGCTATTGACAAATTTAATGTTTTATTTAGAATGGGGATATTTCGCAGGCGCAACACTCAAATTGTGATACTGTTTTGGGCTTATTAAATGAAATTTGGTTTGCAGTGTACCAGCAACATAGTTGTGTAATATTAATAATGTTCATTATATTAAAAAATTGTGGGAAAAGTCTTGATTTAATGATTTGTATTTTGTGTACAAAGTTTTTATAGAATTATCAGCATCTCATGTTTCAAGTTACTGTCATTATCTGGCCAGATTGGTGTTTTGTTCCTAGCCAATGTACTTCTTGCAAAAGGCAGAAATATAAATGAAGAGTAAAACTTCAGCTGAGATTTCCATAGTTTCACTCCAATGTCACAGTATTGATACAATTGGGATATTGAAATTGTCTACAAACCTACCAAATGACGGCTACATCTTTAATTGTCTTTTTAGAAAGTTGCAATCATATTTTTTTCAGCTGTTGGCTGACCCCGACCCGAGGCTTCATCTGGTCATTTGTTGGACCTGTGTTAGTGGTCATCTCGGTGAGTTGTCTATGTATATCTCATTTTGATTTACTGTTTGTTCCAAGAGAATAGTATGGTCAAAATGATACACTACTTCGATACATGATACACATTTTGATATAGATGTGATGATATGATACATATCACGATACAGACTACAAAGGGGAACAGTGCCTAAAATTTACAACAACAGTAAAACACGGGTTTTTATCTGTATATTTCAACCGCATCCCGTGTCATGTGACTGGATAAACTCACAAATACTAAAGGGACATTTTCATCTAAACACGGCAGCACACCGTGGCATATCACTCCTGTTGTTATTTGCCCTTTGTTTCTACATTTAATTGGAACTAGGGATTTCTGGGTTGTCACGCAAACTCTTTGAAATTCACTCCATTTTAGCGTTAGATCAGCTGCAAATAAAACAAATTCACCATTATTTACCGACCTCCATTAATTATTTTGTAACCTAGCTTACCCTCGTTAGCTCCTCGAAGGATCCATCCATCTCTTAAAACTTTAATACGGGTTTTCAATTTTGAGAATAACTATGCAATTTTGTTTTGAGGGTTTTAGTGCAAACATTATCTTGTTATTGTTATTATATTTAATAGGACATGTAGGCCTTCTGCTTTCCTTCATATTTGTTTCTTTTTATAATAATAACACTAAAACTTCTTTAAATCTTGAACTTCAGTAGCTCAAACTCCCATAATAATTTGGCTAGAATGAAATGACTTGTGTATTGAATAGGCCATACGTTTGAGTTAGTTTTGTGTTTGTTCTAAATGCAGTACTAACCCTAACACACAACAATTATGTTACAAACCTAACAGGTAATATAATTAACTGTTAAGCAGTAAAAAGTCTGTAAACATTTTAAGCCATAAAAAGTCTGTAAACATTTACGCTTATAAATTAAAACTAATCTACAAAACAAAGATATGGTCTTAATTTGACGAAGCAACAAGTTTCTGTGGGAGCATTGCAAATTGTGCTCATTGCTGAAATGTTTTGTCGGTATCTGGCATGTGTTTCTGGCAGCTCTAGAATGCCACATAGTGTCTGGAAGTGCTTGACTATCACAAAAATCTTGCCAGATCTCAGATATTTTCCCAAAGCACCATGTGAGATGGGTTACTTGAGTAGGCAGGAATCCTACAGTTTGTTATTTGCTGGAATGCGTTGCCGGAAGATTTACGACTGATACAGTGCATGGACACATTTAAAGCTCGTCTTAAAACACACTATTTTAAACTCGCTTTTAATGTGTAGTCGTCATAATTTTATACTTTAGTCGTCATACCCCATATTTATTTTATTATCTGAAATTTTAATTGAAACTAATAATGTATTACTGTAGTTATTTATTATTTATTAATTAACTAATATATATATTTATAATATATTTATCTCGCAATTTACTATATAGTTGTTTTATAGAGTTATGTATTTATATATATACTTATTTTTACTACGCATGATATATAGTATAATTTACATCAATGTCATCTTTGATTTAATTTCTCTAGTTCAGTTTTGTATTTTTATGTTTTACTTGTATTATTATTATTATATTTTGTTCTTATAATTTCTAACGACTATTGTCAACACTACTGAACAGAGTTCTACTTTTGATTTTAGTGTATAAATAAAGTTATTATTATATCAACTAACCACGTCCTAATGTGCTGACAGAATATTGTCATTGATGGCCATCCATTGAAAGGAGACGTTAACAGCCAGGGCCTATTGCCACAACTAGTAATCAGTAACAGTTATGTGGTGGTGGTTTTTCAAAGCACGACAGACATGTGGTTGTAGCAGTGATGACATTTTATGGGAAGTGGAAGAACATGACTTACTGTCATGTTTTGCATCCCATAAAATTGGCCTTGCACGTAGAAATCAATGTTTCTATTAAGTTTTGATCTGTAACATGCTCTAGTTAAATTAGTTGATCACGGTACTTAATTTCTATTAACCAGACCTGTGTTCTACAATAACAATGTTACAGTAAAGTGGTTTTTCAGTTTGCTGACTGTAGAACATCTGTTTCTAATTTCTGAATAAAATCTATTTTCTGACATTTCAATCAGCTACCTGTGGTATACCTTCTCATCAAGATTGATAGATTCTCCCTCTGACTACAAATGAAGCAACAGTTCATTTTTGTAGTCCAATAGAGAAACACAATTTAGTTATGTGTAATATTAAATAAAAAAAAATTCTTAACAAACTCATGTCTTTTAATATAAAATGTTATAATGCACTGTACATTATTTGTTTAGTTTACGTAAAACTGACCAACTGTACTGATGTCTCTGTAGCCTGCATAGGAACATTTAAAGAATACTTTGCAAACAACAGGTTATGTTACATATAATATAATCTGTAAATGTATTGTTTAACATTTATAAACGTGTAATTTGGAATTATTATCTTGAAAAAGTGTTTTTGATTGAATGGTGTGTGATTTGAAACATAAATGCCTAACTTTGATGTTGTCTGATGTTGTCTAATTCTTCAGGTAGGTCTGTTCAACTATCCATAAATTTGTGACATGGACTTACCCAGATGACACTGGCAGTGTAAAGCTTAAATATTGTCCTTTAACATGACCTTTATAAAGTTCTCCGTAATGTCATAATGTCCCTTAAGGTTTGAACTGATGCAATTTGTCACAAATGTGATATCTATCGCAGTGAATAGTTATGTCCTGGAGCCGTGCCACTCTGAAAGGTTCAAGGTGTCACTGGATATATGGATACCTGTTAGAGACTGATTAAATGTTATCCCATTTAGAAGGTTATATCCCTTGATCACCAGGCCCACACGAGTAACAAGCACGACTGCTAGTATAATAGATAACATTTTCTGTTCTGAACTGTGTAGAAACAAAATGTGCGGCATTGTTTTAAGCGATGCTACAGACCATATGCCAATTTTCGTCCTGTGTGACAACAGCACTTATGCGGTTATTAACGATGATCCAACATATAAATATAACAGAACGTTAGATGAGGACTCATTAAACAAATTTAAGCACGATTTAAATTATGCAAACTGGGACACTGTAATGAACGAGTCAAACCCTGATTTAGCATTCTCGCGCTTTATGCAAATACTAAATAATAGTTATAACGATGCCTGTCCTGTAAAAACTACAACGTATTCAGGAGAGACAAAAAAGAATGATAAACCTTGGTTATCAAGAGGGCTAAAAAACGCTTGCATAAAGAAGAATAACATGTACTTAGCGTTTCTAAAAAATAGGACAGAATTAACAGAAATCCGCTACAAAAATTACAAAAATAAGTTAACAAAATTATTACGTCTAGAAAAGAAAAATATTACAGAAAAAAACTCGACGATTGTAAGACTAATATAAGGGCAACTTGGAAAACTCTTAACAGCATAATAGGTAAAAGAAAATCTGATACCACATATTTGAAAAAGTTTCATGTTGGCGATAACATAGTAGTATTAGAAAATAAAGAAATAGCTAATCATTTTAACAATTTCTTCGTCGATATAGGTACTAAATTATCCAACCTCATAGAACCCTGCCCGGGAACAAAGCCAACCGACTTTGTAAAACGTACTGTATCACAATCAATGTATATGTCCCCCGTTACTGAGCAAGAAGTACTCGAAATTGTGTCTGGATGCAAAAGTAAAACTTCATACGGACCTGATGAAATCAGCATGAAAACAGTTAAGCATGTAATAAAGCAAATTGTACAACCGCTAATCCACATTTTTAACAGATCTTTGATCAGCGGATCATTTCCAAATGATATGAAATTAGCAAAAGTCATTCCTATATTTAAGTCAGGAGATCGTTTTCAGTTTTCTAATTATAGACCTATATCTCTCTTATCCCAATTTTCAAAAATACTTGAAAAAATATTCAACAAAAGGCTAAGGTCTTTCATTGAAACACAACACATATTGACAGATGGGCAGTATGGCTTCAGAAGTAATCACTCAACTTCACTAGCTTTAACAGAATTTGTCGAAAAAATTACATCCGCAATGGATAAATGCCAAAGCACGATTGGGGTCTTTATCGACCTAAAAAAAGCCTTTGACACTGTTGACCACAACATACTGCTAAGTAAACTGCAATGCTACGGAATCAGGGGTCTGGCTCTGGCCTGGATAAAAAGCTACTTAACCAACCGTAGACAATATGTATGCTATAACAACAGTAACTCAGAACAAAAGGAAATCAAGTGTGGAGTCCCGCAAGGTTCAATCCTTGGCCCGTTATTATTTATTCTGTACATAAATGACATGTGTGAAGTCTCAAAATTGCTTGACATTATTTTGTTTGCTGATGATACAAACATTTTTTATTCCGCTAGTAACACAGCTGAAGTAAGCAATATTATTAACAACGAACTAAAAAAACTAGACCTGTGGTTTCGAGCGAACAAATTATCACTTAATGTGAACAAAACACATTTTATAATGTTCAACAATAAAAAGCAACCTAGAACAGGTGTGAATATAGTTTTGAATGGGAAAAACATTGAGCAGGTATCATATACTAAATTCCTTGGAGTAACCATTGACGAAAACGTAACATGGAGAGAACACATAAAAATGGTTGAATCAAAAGTATCAAAAAACGTAGCAGTTTTGTATAAAACTAGGCATGTTCTTGATTGTCAAGCGTTACACACATTATATAATTCACTTGTTGAACGACATATGTCATATTGCTGTGAGATCTGGGGAAATACTTATCAATCTAGACTTAGAAAACTATTTATGTTACAGAAAAAAGCTATACGGATTATTTATAATCTTAATTATCATGATCATACATCTGTATTTTTCCATCTCTCAAACATGCTTAAATTTTATGATTTAGTTAAATACAAGACTATGATCATACTTTATAAAGCAAACAACCATTCTTTAAATGGTCGTGTTCAAGCATTATTTGAACCAACCGCAGCTATCCACATACATGATACAAGACAAAGCAAACTGTTCTATGTTAAAAAGACAAACACCACCCTCCGACTGCTGTCAATCACCGTCAAGGGTATAAAAACGTGGAACAATTTACCAAATAAATTGACTCAGCTTCCAAGTTTAACACAATTTAAAAAAGCAATCAAGTTGTCATTACTTTCTACATATTTGTGAATTGTTAATTGAAGGTGACGTTTTGTTAAATCCATGAAATAGTAACACAAGCACTATAGTAAACAGTCTATAAAATTATATGAGTTGTGAATATTATTTTGTGATTTATTTATAATTCCTGTTGTATTTATTCAGTTTTCATAGTTCGAGTAGGGCATAGCAACACATAAGTCTATGACTTCAGCTATGTCCTTTCAGCAGCAGCAGCAGCAAACCATACTGTGCATGTATTATGTTGTTGTTGTTGTTGAATAAACGTTCATTCATCATTCTTCATTCAAGGTATGGTACACAGGTTCAAAACAACAACACTCTTTCTCCTGTGTCTGTGATTACATGATGAGGTGATTGAAGTTGACTCAGTCAGGTCATAACTATTTCTGTTCAAATGCAGGATGTTTATTAAACCAACCAGACTGCTGACTGGGGACAGGATTACACAAGACACTACGCGTAGGCGACAACAGCTTTATGAATAGAAGTAATCCCGTGGTAACACTATGACAAGCAGCGAATGTCAATATCTGTCACGGTGTCAGGTTACAAGACCGACTGTTTTTATGATTTTAAATAATTGCGACAGTACTTTGATGGTGTGGCGAGTGACACCCATTAACCTCCAGCGACCTTGGCAATGTGAGCCAGATTACTTGATAGAGACACCTAGGGAGAGTGATGTCAGTCAGACTTCTCATTGATGACATGAGGGGCATTGCAATGAGATGCGATCGAGTTTCCATATTTGTTTTTCAGCAACAGGAGGTAGCCTTGAATATGACAATGAGTCGATGCATAATATATAGGTGGCCATAGAGAGTCTCGCATTTATTAATAAGTGCAGCATTTTGGAAGAGTAAGTCAGGAATTAAAGGTGATTTGTCATTTGGTAGTGGTTTGTTGCAAAGATGCATGACTTCAATGTTGTTATTTCTGCTGAGATTTTATTAATTAGGATCATTAATTCTCAGACATGTGCCTGTTGTCATCTTGAAGGAATATCGCCAGCTCAAAGACAAAAGAATTTGATAGGTTTCAACAAAATATTTCACCATATCTCTGAGTACCGGGGTAAAACAAAACACACCTTCAGTCATGTCAGTTAGCGTTCATGATAAACACACCTTCAGTCATGTCAGGTAGCATTCATGATAAACACCTTCAGTCATGTCAGGTAGCATTCATGATAAACACACCTTCAGTCATGTCAGGTAGCATTCATGATAAACACACCTTCAGTCATGTCAGTTAGCGGTCATGATAAACACACCTTCAGTCATGTCAGTTAGTGTTTATGATAAACACATCTTCAGTCATGTCAGTTAGTGTTCATGATAAACACTTGTACGTAAATAATTTATTATTAATATTTGTTAATATCAAATAAAAACATTTTGTCTGCGTTATTTTAGTCCTACTGACAATAACGATCGACAGTGTCCTGGTAGTTAAATGCGACTAACCCTGACCACATCTACTAGACCCGAGAGATGGGTGGCCTTGACCTTGACCTCTGTTTTGCAGGTGAACATTGTGATGTTGAGCATTGCGATCTACACGATGTGTAAACATGCAACAGCCGCCGCAGCGTGGAACATGAAAAAAAAGAGCAAGCTCGAGAATATCAGGTCAGTGGACGTCGTCTCAAGGTCGTGGCGCCTTCGTTGGTTGTTGGTGTCACTTTAGAAAAATATTTATTTTTGGTCGGATCGTCTGATTGCACCTGTCTTGAGAAACAAATTTCCTGCCTTATATGCACGGATCCTGTATAAACACGATGTGATCAATCGATAGCGGTCAACTGGAAATGTCTATATTTATAGGGCGTGTTGATTTGTAGTGCAGCGGCTTGTTTTTAATGGTCGCCAATAGGAACTTGCATCGTTTGTAACATAATATAGTGAGCCTAGCAGGCGTGTGGTATGTACGTGTATGCGGTGTTACTAACAAGACAACTGAGAGATGCATTAATGACTTCCTATAGTATGACCTGTGGGGTCTATTTGGATGGTGGCAATTTATTGTCTACAATACTGATTATGACTTATTGTATGTGTATAATTATTGCATTTTTTGTTTTTTCTACTGATAGTGTATTTTATGCACATATATGTGCATGCTTGAACCTGAACTTAAGGAATTTAAATTGTTTTCTAAAATATCTTAATTAGCGTTCTCGCCAGGAAATTGTTTTTTTTATAGAACAAATCAATATTGTATTGTTTACATCATGTTTTGTGATAAGATAATTTGATATTCGTTATGCCGTCATACTTTTCCAAATTAGATTCTACACAGTTTTACAGATTCATATAAAGATGCACAGATGTATTGATAATAACCTAAAAGAAGAGTTGATGCGTAAGTGGAAATCGAGATGTTGGCTCCTGTTAATCTCCCATTCCCTTCCCCCTTCTCACTGCTCCCTGAGGCAGCCTGGAGGAGACACGGCATGTAAGCGACAGCCGTGAAACTCTCGGCAGTACAGACACACTGCAGGGCCCTGGCAACTTTGTGAATGCATAAGAACCTCTGCTGTCGTACATCCATTGTTGCGCTGTCATTATTCTCTGTGTGTTGTTATGCACAGAAGTCGTTGCCTGCACTTACTTTACACTTCTCTTCATGTTTGCTTTCTTAATGTTGCCTTCAGTGTTTACAGCTAAGCTATAACAGAGTCAACAAACACAACAATTGTTCATTTCTATTACAATTTTCTGTCCAATTTTAAGCAACAAAACTAGCATACAAAAGTAATAAAAATATTTGTATTTAAACATTTCCAATTTTTTTTATTATGGCATCAGATTTAGAAAAGTTATTTAAGATACAAGTTAAATACTTGCATTACTGTTCAACAAAATAAATATGTGTAATTTATAAGGAGCTAATAATATTATATCATACATTAACACAAAGTCTGGTAAGAATACAAAATCTTGACATTTAAAATGTGAGCTTTTTTCTGATTCCCTTTATAAGCTAATAAGTATTTAAATAGTTACTCTGCCTTTGATCAACTTTCCCTAAGTAATCATTTCTGTATGCAGCTGGGCATGGCATAAGTGTTCACTGCTGAGCTACTGAATATTCAACGACCCGTAATGTGCCATTAATATTTGATTGCTCTGCCTATAATTAGTATTACTTTGTTAGAATTATATTTGGTTTCCGGGGACCCATTTGATCATGTCAAATTTAGCCGACCCTACATGTTTTTACGGCAAGACAAGGAAGTACATTGGTGATCTTGTATAAATCCAAGCAAAAAGAAAAACATTAATCTGGTCTCCTGTCATAATCTCTGGCTGTCAGAAATGCAGAAATATGTTTGTTCTTATTGGTCTGAAGAAATTCTAGGTGACTTCTTCACAACCAAGAACAATTACCAAGAAAATACTAATTTAGGGTGGGAAAGCATTTGAGTATTCCTTCCTTCTAGAGGAAAATAGAAACAAAAGAAAGAAATCTGTTTGTTTACCTATCCTAAATTATTACAGGATGCACAAGTGTTATTTAGAAAGGCATTGTGGGTAGAAACAGAATAGTTTAAAGCAGTCTACATGTATGCATGCAGGCATACATGTAATGTATACATATGTGTGCACACATGCACGCACACCCGCATGCATGCACTCACACACACACCCGCACACATACACACACACCACACACACACACACACACACACACACACCACACGCACACACACACACAGACAGACACACACACACACACACACATGGTTGTTTAAAGATCTGAAGGTTAGAGAATCCTTTGGGGCAGTAAAGAGCTGAATGTGAGCTGATGAAAGTTGTACCTGAGCCCCACTAAACTAATATTACACCTACATCCTCCGGACAGACAAATGAAGACAATGCAGAAATAGGTCGCAACAACCACCATCTGACAGTGAGGGGGGACTCTACAGCTAACATGTCCAAGTGACATCACAGACATTCTGACATACGCTGATTATGAATGTTCAGTGTTGATTACTTGTTTACCAGAGTTGTCAAAACATGATCCATATCATGTTGCTTAACATGCGTGCATGTTTGCGTGCTGCTGTGGATCAAATCGTTAAATTTACGTTTCGATAGTTATCAGTCAAATCTTCAGACAACTGCCACTAGATGGCGACACAATAGTAATTCTAAATGATAAATTGACTGTGAAATACATAAAAGCCATGAATACTGATGTAAGTCATCTTGACTGATGTATCTCTTCATGAAAAGTATGGGTGCAAGGGAGTGGTTGCGGTGTGTTAACTAAACATCTCATAATGTTCCCTATGAAAAACTCCTCAACAAACAAAATTACTGTTACTTTGATGTCACAGAACACACAGTGTAGAGGATGAAGTCTCTTGTCGCAGCATGCTTCCACAAATGGATCCTACTCAGCTCCAGCTGATGTCATAACTCGAGTATCTCAACACTCAATCTTTGATTTTCTTTCTGTACATAGACAATATCACAGCCTTTCACAGCTTCCATTCAATCCCACACAAGACATTTTCCTGGTGATGTTCCATTGTTTATAGCGGCACCCAAGCAGACAACATAGTTTTATCTTAATGAAGGCCCATCCTATGTCAAAGACATTCTAGTGCAGCACAATCCTAGAAGATCACTTCAGTCTGAGAGCAGGTTGCCGCTGGATGTACCCATGTCAGGGATGCAACTGGGGGACAGGGCCTTCTGTGTGGTTGCACCCCCACTGTGGAACAACATACCCCTATCCATTCGCCATGCTCCATCAACAGATTTATTCAAAAAGACAGTTAAAGGCGTACTTGTTTCACAAGGCATTTTAGAAAAGTTACAATTATTTATGACTTTTTTTGTATAAAACGCTTTTATTGCATTCTTCATAGATAATTTTGTATGTGTTTATTTTAGAGATACTTTGTAATTTACATATCTTAGACTATATCTAGTTTTAATTTTATGATATATATATATATAGAAATATATTCGTTTTTTTTTGTTTTTATGTTTTCGTAATATGTATGAATTGCTTTAATGAATTTGTAAAGCGCCTTTGAGGAGTTTAGGCTTAAAGGGCACTATATAAATATACATATTATTATTATAATAATGAGAATCTCCAAATAATAGTCTGTGTTGCCTTATTTTCTCAAATAAATTCCTTGTCTACAGAGAAATGTCATCACCAGCAGACCGTGACAAACTACCCAATTGGACATTCAGTAATCAGTTGATTGGTCAAGCGAAAGGAAAATTACATTGAATTCACCAAGGTGCCACCTCCATACAATTACATATTTGTCAAAACCAAGTCACTCCACTTACTCCGGCTCAAGCCAGCCAGACTCCACCTACTCCAGCTCAAGCCAGCCAGACTCCACCTGTACTGGCTCAAGCCAGCCAGACTCCACCACTCCGGCTCAAGCCAGCCAGTCTCTCAGGTTCAATAACCTCTCTGCCTTAATGTAACCATACACCCCAAAACTGGACTACATGTAATCACGACCAGACCACACCATCTAAATCAGCAGACATCCTTGGCCTTCTCCGATGCATCATTTGAAAGGTTATGGACACGGCCACATGATAATAATAACAATGACAAACTTCTATAGCGCCTAAATCCCCAGGAATCTGAGCTCAGAGGCACAATATACAAGAATCATTGGACAGAATCGTAAATAATGACAATTACACCAAGGGGCCACCGGAGGTTATGGTGGGAATGTAATTTCAACTAAAAAAGTCTTCAGTTTTTTATGAAAGGTATCTATAGTCTCAGATGATTTTAAAGCGATAGAGAGTTGATTCCAGATTTTATTTGCAGCTATAGAAAAAGCATGTTTGCCAATATTAAGCTTGGTTTTCGGAACAAAAAGTCGAGATTCCTGGGGATATCGGAAAAACGAATGAAACTAAACAAATAGATGTAACTGCTTAGTATAGCGGGACTGATCATGGGGTGAACATGTACGTCGCCAAATTATTTCAAGTTATCGACGGCGCCATTTTGCTTGTACTACGTCTAGTGACATCCATGGTAACAGTGGACAAACTTTTGTTTTTTGGGGGCATGTTTATCAAGAAGATTACTTAACATAGTACTGGTTTATTAGCTCGCACAGTGTAGTTTTTGGAAGCATGTCTATATTAATGTCGTGTATCGGTCGGAAAGTAATAAATTGTTGTGCTGGTCTTGACTCGACTCTGAGACACAGATCAGTAATTACAGTATGATGATCTGATAATCCGTCAGTAACAGATACTGCCTTGATGTTATTGCAGTTTGACCTAGTGATAAACAAGTCGAGCCAATGCCCATGGATATGAGTAGGGAATGTGACATACTGTTGTAACTTGTAAGTCAAATGTTTGAAGTGCGTCCATGAATAACCTATTATTAAGGATATGTAAATCAACATGGATATTGAAATCACCTAGAATATACAATTCTTCATGTAATTGTAATGTAGTTTCGAAAAAATCTTGAAATTCATAAAAAAATGTACTTGTGTTTCCAGTAGGATGATATATGCAAATAAAATTAGCAGACATGGATGAACCGTTTATCAGAATACGTAATGCCTCGAAGCTGTAGTATACAGGTGAATGAAGGATTTCTACCTTGAACAAATCAGAAACCAAAAATGCAACACCACCACCCCTACCTGACTGACGTAGATGGTGGTGTAGAGGAAAGCCAGGAGGAGTGATGTCAGCAAGACAGGAGACTGTATCAACTGGTGTCAACCATGTCTCAGTCATTGCTAAAATATCTATATGTTTTGATGCTATTAAATCAGAAAGGGCAGCAGATTTGTGACGAACAGATCTAAGATTGGTAGTCGCACAGAGTATATTATGAAACGTTTTTGGACCAGGATTAATTGACACATCACCTGCCAGAAGGAGAATAATTGATAGTTTAAAAGATGGATTACAACCTGATTTTTTCACTAAATTTTTTTCCATGCATAGACCAAAACAGGAAATATGTAAAGCAGGGGTTTTGCCAAAGGTGATTTGTGCACTATTTTGAAAGAATATTCTAGATTGATTATAGGTATGGTAAATTTCATCTTCACGAGAATAACATTAGTCTTGAAAAATTACAGGTAGACAGACACAAAAAACATGATGACCAAGAAGAGAAAACACATTTTGTATAAATACTGAAATAAATGTAGACTTAAAAAGGCTTACTAAGATATATAATTAATAAATGACATTGAAAATAACGAATTAGAAAGAGGTTGTAAAGGCCAAGACTAAGTGCAGCTGCAGGGAGTCACAATATATTTATGTATGAACTAATAATGATAATTAGCTATTTTCAACCAGGGCCGATTCCAATCACTACGTTGTGACTCCAAGGCCTGTTAGAAGGAGGAATATCAGATACTGCAGCTCAGCCTTAGACAGAACAACAAACAAGGAAAATGGTGTATTTATACATATAATCATGCACAAAAATAAGCATGAATTAATATTTTATGTGCTTGTTATGATAAACAAAAAGACGATAGGTAGCATATGAGTACTTGGATGAAGACGTGGTATATATATCTATATATATAATATATTTATATAATATATATATATAATAATGTATGTGAATGAATGGAACAGTACTTGTAGCATGGCTGAATGCTTCCTAGAGAAGCCAAGATGGTATTTGACTGAACAATTCTGCCAGGGAATGAAGTATGAGGCACTTTGATGCAGGTTGTTGATGTAGCGGGATTGCACCTTATGTTGTCTACTTGTAGGTTGTCTTACAGTGGTATTGTGATGTAGCGGGATTGCACCTTATGTTGTCTACTTGTAGGTTGTCTTACAGTGGTATCGTGATGTAGCGGGATTGCACCTTATGTTGTCTACTTGTAGGTTGTCTTATAGTGGTATTGTGATGTAGCGGGATTGCACCTTATGTTGTGTACTTGTAGGTTGTCTTATAGTGGTATTGTGATGTAGCGGGATTGCACCTTATGTTGTCTACTTGTAGGTTGTCTTATAGTGGTATTGTGATGTAGCGGGATTGCACCTTATGTTGTCTACTTGTAGGTTGTCTTATAGTGGTATTGTGATGTAGCGGGATTGCACCTTATGTTGTCTACTTGTAGGTTGTCTTACAGTAGTATTGTGATGTAGCAGGATTGCACCTTATGTTGTCTACTTGTAGGTTGTCTTACAGTGGTATTGTGATGTAGCGGGATTGCACCTTATGTTGTCTACTTGTAGGTTGTCTTACAGTGGTATTGTGATGTAGCGGGATTGCACCTTATGTTGTCTACTTGTAGGTTGTCTTACAGTGGTATTGTGATGTAGCGGGATTGCACCTTATGTTGTCTACTTGTAGGTTGTCTTACAGTGGTATTGTGATGTAGCGGGATTGCACCTTATGTTGTCTACTTGTAGGTTGTCTTACAGTGGTATTGTGATGTAGCGGGATTGCACCTTATGTTGTCTACTTGTAGGTTGTCTTACAGTGGTATTGTGATGTAGCAGGATTGCACCTTATGTTGTCTACTTGTAGGTTGTCTTACAGTGGTATTGTGATGTAGCGGGATTGCACCTTATGTTGTCTACTTGTAGGTTGTCTTACAGTGGTATTGTGATGTAGCGGGATTGCACCTTATGTTGTCTACTTGTAGGTTGTCTTATAGTGGTATTGTGATGTAGCAGGATTGCACCTTATGTTGTCTACTTGTAGGTTGTCTTACAGTGGTATTGTGATGTAGCGGGATTGCACCTTATGTTGTCTACTTGTAGGTTGTCTTACAGTGGTATTGTGATGTAGCGGGATTGCACCTTATGTTGTCTACTTGTAGGTTGTCTTATAGTGGTATTGTGATGTAGCAGGATTGCACCTTATGTTGTCTACTTGTAGGTTGTCTTATAGTGGTATTGTGATGTAGCAGGATTGCACCTTATGTTGTCTACTTGTAGGTTGTCTTATAGTGGTATTGTGACGTAGCAGGATTGTCTACTTGTAGGTTGTCTTATAGTGGTATTGTGATGTAGCGGGATTGCACCTTATGTTGTCTACTTGTAGGTTGTCTTATAGTGGTATTGTGATGTAGCAGGATTGCACCTTATGTTGTCTACTTGTAGGTTGTCTTATAGTGGTATTGTGACGTAGCAGGATTGTCTACTTGTAGGTTGTCTTATAGTGGTATTGTGATGTAGCGGGATTGCACCTTATGTTGTCTACTTGTAGGTTGTCTTATAGTGGTATTGTGACGTAGCAGGATTGCACCTTATGTTGTCTACTTGTAGGTTGTCTTATAGTGGTATTGTGACGTAGCAGGATTGTCTACTTGTATTACTTACACTGGTATTATGATGCCACTTTTTGACATTTCTTACGTATTTGCAGTTTGCTGGTGCAGCTAGATTGTATCTTACGTTGCCTATTTGTAGGTTGTTTTGTAATTATGCTATTCTTTGACTTCTACTTGGGCTATTCTATATAAACCACTTATCTACCTGCAGATTGTCTAGTAGCACATTGCAGTGGTGTTGTGGTGATTTTAACACATATCAACCTTTTGAGCTGCCGTATTATAACAAAGGATCTACTCGCAGTTTGTTTAGTATAATTTTGTAATGGTGTTAGTGTGTCATTTTGCCGTCTTTAACATCTGCTGTCCACTTGCAAGGTGTTTTTAACATCTACGTCTACTTGCAGGTCGTGTGTGCTAGGTGCTGTGGTGTTGGTCGTCCTACTTGGTCTGACCTGGGTGTTTGGCGTGCTGTACATTAATGAGCACACAGTGGCAATGGCGTACGTGTCCACGGTCCTCAACAGCCTCCAGGGTTTCTTCATCTTCATCTTCCATTGCATCATGAATGAGAAGGTCCGTACAGTTAACTCACATCTTGTTGTCATTAAGTGCATCTTTCGGGTGCATTCATCGGCGATGCAAATTCATTGTATAGTTTTTGTATTGCCAGTGAAATCTTCTGGTCATAACCATCAAAAACTGCTCTCCTTGGAATTATATAATGTTTAACTGAATGGCAAGTGGTAGATAACAGTGCCATCAAACCTGCTTTTGACATAACGTCTGATGTACATTGGAACATGACTGATTTCAGGTCAAAATGTGATATATCCATTTTGTTCATTTTGAGAAAAACTCATGTCTGGTAGGGAGAGTTACAAGGCAGTGCTGATTGGCTGAGAGGGATAGTGTTTTGTTAAAAATGGCAGATTGCTTTTTTTGCATTTTGAAAACATTCATTTATGCACATCGTTTAAAAGGGATATATTACATTCTGATATAAATTAGTGGTTGAACAAAGACGTCGTCCCTATTTGAGCAAATTTTCCTTAAAGGCGTTTATCACATATTGCCCTGAAAACCTTTGCATATACATCACAGGTTTGTTTCTGCTTTTTTGTTGAGTCACCTCCATCTGTCTCAATCTTATGTTGTTGTTGAGTCACCTCCATCTGTCTCAGTCCTATGTTGTTGTTGAGTCACCTCCATCTGTCTCAGTCCTATGTTGTTGTTGAGTCACCTCCATCTGTCTCAGTCCTATGTTGTTGTTGAGTCACCTCCATCTGTCTCAGTCCTATGTTGTTGCTGTGCAGGTTCAGAAGGAGTACAAGCGCTATGCCCGTCACTCCACCTGGCTGCCAGACTTCATCCGTGTGAACTACGGGGGAGCGAAGGCCTATGTGTTGAGCACTCCCAACCAGGCCACATCCTCAGGTGGCAATGTAAGTGGTCCTCTAATGCTAGGCACACACCAACCGACTAACGCCGACTTGCGTTGCCAGTCAACGCAAAAAGCAGTCGGTGCTAAATGCCAATTAGTTCCGCCGACTAACTCCGACTTCTGCCCGCACACACCAGCCAGCACACCAACCGACTCGCGCCGACCGTCGGTGCTCGGCTTGATCCTTGTGGAAAAAATCCACTATAAATACGCGTGTTTACTATGGAGTTAACAATGTGTTTCGATACACCTACAATAAACACATGAAACATTTATGAAAATTAGGCCAAAACGGCTATTAGAAAAACCAAACTTGTTACATAATAAGTCGGAGCTTCGCCATCAGCCTTCACGACGATATGGCTTGAGCATTTAGCATATCCTCCAGCAAAGAAACGCATAGCGTCAAGCTATGTTTTATAACAGTAGGCAGAACGTTATATTTAGCAGTTTCAGTTAACAGTTATGTTGAAGTGTAATCAGTCGCACCCAACGAATTCCTCAAAAACGTTTTCCACCACTAGCGCCACTTTGCGGATTTTTAAGGCTTAATATATATGCGCCCGGTGGCGCCTGTTTTAAGATCAAGCGAAAAAAATGATGATGGTCAATGGCAATAGGATAACAAATAATCTGTCACTTTCTGAAACGTTGGTTATGCGCCGGTCAGTAAAATATGAAATTATAAAATGAAAGCATGTGGCCCAAAATGGTTTGAAAACTCAAAAAAGACGCCGGGCTTAACCTTGACTTGTATGGTGGACTATCACATGATCGCGCTATGATTTCTTATTGGCCAAGTTACCGCCGACCGTCGTGTTATGACAAAAAACCTGCACACACCAGCCGACTCGTCACCGGATACCTCCTTATCTAACGCCGACCGCCAATTCAACATTCGAATGGTCGTTAGTTGGCGCTATAAGGCCGACTGTCGGGCTTAAATTCGGCACACACCAACCGACTGCCGACGGTTTTTACGCCGACTAGTCGGTTGGTGTGTGCCGAAAATCGACTGGTGTGTGCCTAACATTACAGTGGCGGTGGTGTGATGCCAAATGGGCGTGTCCACACTCAGAAGCTGATGGGGGTTATATGTCGGCTGTGAAAATAACATTATTACAAAAAAACGAATTATATTAGGTGTATGTTTTACCAAAAAAATGTCAGAAGCCATTGAATTCACCCAAATGTTTTTTACCTGACATTTCTTGAGTAATTTTGACTTCACATTGTCAATTCTTATATAATTTACTATAAATAGCTTTGTCAGAAAATAAATTGATCACAACTATTATTATTAAATATTTGTCAACATTACTTCTCAAGAAAAAACGTTTTTTATTTCAACTCTGTCATTTGCAGATGTTGTTGCCGCGTTATGGATGTGCACATGACCAGTGTCATGTGACATGAGCTGCAGAAGGACTTATATGATTGTAAAGATAGAGTAACTAAACTTTTATGGTAAAATAAATAGACTATAACAATTGTGAAATTATAATGTAATATAACCTCAATCTTATATGACCACATCTAATTTAGTATTTTTCTAGTTGAAATACCATAACTGTTTATTTGTCATACCATTTCAGTGCTGTATATGGCATTGCAACTCAATTCATCAAAAGTCAATTAAATGTCCATCAGATGGTTAATAGTAAGCATCTTATTTTAATATGTCACCTATATTCTAGAAAGATAGAAGGACTAGAGGACATGAAGTTACATTAGTATAGGAGCAGTGTAGATTAGCTATAAGACAGTTCTCATTTTCACAAAGGACTGTAAATGTTGTGCAGGGCAATGCTGATTGTATGGGCACTAGTAGCATGAATATGTTTAAAAATAAAATTTACACACCTCAGAAGGACGGGATACACGTAGATAAAAAGAGTTGGACTCTCAATAAACCAAAGGGCTTCCTTGTGCACCTTCCATCTAGAGTTAATTTTCTGGGTAGCAATTTTGTTAAATCTTGTTAAATATTTCTTGATGGGTTTGCATATTACAATCGAGATATCTAGGGTTGTTTTATTTATTATCTTTGAATGTTCCTTCGTCTTTCTAGCGATTGGTCATTCACCCTGAAAACAAACGCACCATTCAAGTCAGAGTGTGGTGCAAATCTTTGACCTTGTGCATGCGAATGTTAACAGGTTTCATATTTGCCAACATTCTGTCATTTTTGACATGTGTCGGCTAACATATGAACTCCCCACCTCGTAGCATGACGTTAATTTTTATGACAATGAGAAGATATTTATTGACATAAACCATTCCAGTTAAATGTTGAGGTAAAATGTAGGTTCCTTACCTGAGAAATACCCTTATTATCCTACCTGTGGCTAACATTTGTATAGAATAACATCAGTAATCAATTAGTTTTGCTGTCCGTTGCACTTGGAATGACTTTAGTTATATTTTTTGTGAATTTGTCACACAGAGATAGGATTATTTTTGATATTTCAGACTTATTTTCCTGAACATTGCCTGTAATATCCACCCCTTCCTGCTGTGGTGATCATGTTTTCAAAAACTTAAACATTTTTTAAAAATCCTGTTCACATTTTTTTGTCAGAATATTTGCATGTGCGCATCATGTGCAACCTAGCACACATATGGAACAGTGAAGTCACGAAGGTCATTCACACATATCAGTCAAAACAAATGTATTTTGAGCTGATTTATTGAGGTGCATGTGTTTATTATTTTAGCGGTACACATATTCATCATTGTCGTCATTAACATACACATAATAGCATTAGTATTCTGATGTTATGAAAGCTAACCTGCCATTATGGTTTCATCTTGCCTCTACTGTGTCATTAGCATCCATTAGGCTTAGACGTGGCCAGATTACATTATATTTTGGTATGAACATTTTTAGTCCTTTGGCCAAAGGTCCAAGGGACTATTGCCATCACTCCGCGTCCGCCGTTAGCTGCCGTATCTCAGAAACCGTTCAGCAACTTTTTCTCTAATTTTGCATAGACATATCTTAGGGAACTGCCACTATGCACAAGAAATCTGTATTTGATTGAACCATTTTAAGGGCTCCCTAGGGCCTCCAAGGACCCCAAAACTGGTAAAAATGTAACATTTGGCCTATTTTTTCAAAAACTGTTCAGCAACTTTTTTTCAAATTTTAGGGTGCTGCCACTATATACAAGAAATCTGTATTTGATTGAATCATTCTAAGGGCACCTAAGGGGCCCCCAAAGTGCAAAAGTTTTACATTATCTAGTGATATGGTTTTGAGAAGGGCCCTTGAGACCACCCCCAACAGTAGATTTTATTTATTGTGCCACAAAGTCAACACCAAGACTAATCTCTGCAGCCTAGTGCTACTGTTCCATTGAGACCTTGACTAATCTTTAATTGGTCACAGGGCCCAGGCAGAGTAGACACCCCCAACAGTAGATTTTGTTTAATGTGCCACAAAGTCAACACCATGACTAATATCTGCAGCCTAGTGCTACTGTTCCATTGAGACCTTGATTAATCTTTAATTGGTCACAATGCCCAGGCAGAGTAGACACACTTGACCCCTGTTAGACTGAACAGTTGCCTAACACTTTTTATCTTCAAAACTATTGTTTTTCTATAATTACAAGTTGTGTTTATTTTTATGTTCATTTAATTATTATAAAATGGTGTGACTGTGGTGTCTATTGATTAAAGATGTATTGTCTGTAGAAACCTGTAGGTGACAAACATAGAAAATTTATATTCTGTCACCTGTAGGTGACAAACATAGAACATTAATATTCTGGACAACTATAGAGTGAAATATCCTACACTTTATTGATATCAAATGCATTCTACTGTTCTGTTTACGCTTGCCATGCCTTGTGTAGACATGGTACTGTGTAAATCAATTGTATCAATATAGACTAATAATTACAGATTCACAATATAGTTGACACCTGAAACAACCAAATGTAAACCATTAGAAGAGTTGACATAGTTCCGCTATACACAAGCAAGAAATCTGTATTTGATTGAATCATTCTAGTGTCATCAGCATATAGTAGAACATACATTTTCTACATCATCATCCCTAAGGTTGTTGTAAATTTCACCAGCTGCCATGTCAAGTCCGTTATAATTGTGACTAACAGTGTTCAAAATGATTCAGGTAAATAGCAAATAACAAAGGACACAAGTTTTCTCCTTGCCATACCTATACATCACATGAGAAGAAGGCTGACATCAGCCTGGCCCTGATTTATACATGATTTAGCATTTTTGTATATGTTGTATACAACTTTCAACACAATACCATTAATACCACATGAAATTACGTTAGACCACAGGGAGGACCGGTCTACTAAATCAAATGCTTTCTTATAAGCGATGAAGGCACAATAAAGCCTTTTGCGTCGAGACAAATACAATTCAACCAATACCCCTATTTGAACACTGCCTGTTCTTTACCTATTACATTCGCTTTGTTTAGGTATGTGGTCAGTCTGGTGTTCTGAACAATCACTAAGGATTAATGAACACTTGTGCAGAATGTCACCCACTTGGCAGGTTTAATTGATCTATTCAGCAATGAGGAAACTGCTTAGGCCTCACTCTGGACACTGTCACTCACAGTGTTGTGTATTGTCTTAGTTGGTGCATTGAGCTAATCTACTTGACCATGAATCAGTGGTGGCTCTGGTTGTGTATTACACCCAGCTGTGGAGCTAAGATTCTCTGCCTGCTATTGTTTGATGGAAACTGTGACTAATGTGTAATTGGTCACTGGCAGTAGCTTGTGTCAACTGACAGCATTAAGCCACTAGACCCCTGTTAAACTGGACAGTTGCCTGTAGGTTTTAAACTGTGTCAAACAGTGAGTCTACCTTTTGCTCTCAAATAATCTGTCCTCTTAGTTTTACACATGAAGACATAATCTGGCATAACTTGATAAGTCTTTGGAGCAGCACATTTGTACTTCCAGTGTATCATTGCAACATAACATACATATTACATACTGTGTGCCACATTTGAATGTTGTGCATGTAATATTTCCATGCAATCCATTTGCATATATAATGTAAAACTTCAACAGCCGTTTTCTTCATTTTCACTTTTCGATCCCTACCATGTTCAATGCTCCATAACTTTGCCAATTTTTGTAGCAGTCATATTTTTGGAAACCGTGTAAAGCACCCTACCAAACCTTTACAAGGATGTAAGAAAACAGTGTTACCACTTTTCTGACTTATCACTCATTTGGTCAGCCGGGGTCACATATAGACGTATTAGTCCAAAGGACTTCAGGGCCACTTGGCCCATTTTTTGTAAATGTGTATTCATTGTGAGTGCCAGTAAATTTGGTCGTGTTGAGAACTACTGTGCATTATGGTATAACTTGCCAACTTTGTTTAAATTCTGCACAGAGAGAAATCCTTTCAGAAACTCCTTGTTAAAATATTCTGCTGCAAACATTTATTGATGTCAAAATAAACTATTATAATGGAAAAGATATCTCGAGAATCATGTATTTGGAATAAATATGTCATTTTCTATCATTAATGTTTCATTCATAAAAACATTTTGATGCATTTTTTAAGCATTTCGCACTGAAATGTTATAAAAATGGGAATTGACACCATGGTAACATTATAATCTATAATAAACATGTACCACCAGATGTTTTCCTACCATCAAGGAGAAGACATTAAGTGTTACACCCAGTGTGTAATAACATTGTAGTTTTGTTAACACAGTGTATCAGATTATTAGCACAAAATACAAACATTAGCCTGAGTACACTGTGTGTTGAAAGCAGTCTTGGAAGGCTGGTCTTTATGGTCGTGTGTTTGTTGCAATATCTGCAGAAACTCTTGCGGGAGAGACGTCGCAACAGACTCACAACCACCTCGCTGTCCAAGTCAAGCTCCTGTACACCACCATCTAAATGTGAGTCTCGGCAACTGACTACAGGGCATATGTACAAAATACACAAAGGACACAAATATCTGAGAATGTTGACGACTTTAATCTGGCTTATTGATGCTGAGACTGACTAACCCAGTTGTATTGATGCGCCTCTAAGCTTGGTTTCCAAGGATTTAGGTGCAAAAGAAGTTACCTTATTATTATCACTAGCTTATGTAATTATTTTTAAGTGATGGTATATTGACATGAATATTTTTGTTTTAAACTTAAATTAATTATATATTATAAGGTTAATCATGAATAAACAATGTTATTTTTGTGTCTGAATTTCACGGTTTTATATCACATGTTAATATACTTATGAAGATGCGTTAATTGGTTTACATAACCTAATATTATAATATTGTAGTAGTGAATGTTTTTGGTATTCTTCTTTCAATACATATGTTTGTGTTAACCACATATTAAATGTGGGTTGAATACTGTCGAGATTGGTTTCTTACTGTGACTAATCTTGGCTATAATTTCTGGTAAACAATAACACACAATACATTTCAAGACAGCATGATTCCTAGGAATTGTGGGTAAGAGCAGACTTTTCCTGATGAGAGAGAGAAAAGTTAGGTTTGTGGGGAGCAATGGTCGAGTGGTAGAATGCCAGACTGTCGATCGAGGGGCCGGTGTTCGAATCCTTCTGCAGACCACCACCATGAAACTTGAGCAAATTCACTCACACCACAATTTCTTTTGGAAGAGACACTCTAAGCCAGCCGTTGGTCCCTTCAACTTGGTGTAGATGCCTGGGGAAGTCAAATATCCTACGCAGGTTGTAAATATGTAACCCATAGTCGACTCTCTAACTAAAGAAAGCAAAACTCCAAATAAACCACTCCTATGTTATGTTTAGAGTTAAATACCATTGGTCTTATGTGATAGCCCTATATGTGGCTGTTTGGAGTTAAATGTCATAGGTCTTAAGTGATAGCCCTATATGTGGCTGTTTGGAGTTAAATGTCATAGTTCTTAAGTGATAGCCCTATATGTGGCTGTTTGGAGTTAAATGTCATAGGTCTTAAGTGATAGCCCTATATGTGGCTGTTTGGAGTTAAATGTCATAGGTCTTAAGTGATAGCCCTATATGTGGCTCTTTGGAGTTAAACGTCATAGGTCTTAAGTGATAGCCCTATATGTGGCTCTTTGGAGTTAAACGTCATAGGTCTTAAGTGATAGCCCTATATGTGGCTCTTTGAAGTTAAGTATCATAGGTCTTAACTGATAGCCCTATATTTGGTTGTTTAGAGTTAAAAATCGTAGGTCTTAAGTGATAGCCCTATATGTGGCTGTTTGGAGTTAAATATCGTAAGGGATAAGTTGACGTTGTGATGATGTGTTGTGCAGGGCAATGCAGCAACCCGAAGCATGTGTTGTACAACAGTTACTCCGACTCCGAGCAGAACCACAGCGGGTTGAACAGCGGGGCGTGTTACCGCTTCTGCCCCGCAATGGACCAGTGCAAGCAGCTCGAGGATGAAGACAACTATTTGGAGCCTGTCAAGGTGAACTACACAGTGCAGTCATAAATAACACAGATGTGTTGGTGTTGCATAACTTAACATGTATTGTGTTGTCAGTCAGTCATATGTATTTTGTTTTTCTTGTAAAACAAATTGTGTATCAAAGTTTAAAACATGGCCTACTCGTTTCTTGCTGCTGCATAGTGCGTGTGAAAGTTATTGAACTCGTTTGGTTGTTAATGCATTACAGATTATTGTATGGTGGTATCTGGTGGAGATTATGAAGTCATATGAAGGCGGCATGTATACTGTACAATACTACGTATAACGTCGTTGCATAAAACGTGTCTGTTGTGTTCCCACAGATCCGCGTGGATGAGTACTGTGACGGCATCAACGGTGACCAGTCGATGATCGTCGGGTCCGTGGTCGACTCGGCGTGTCTCAGCGAGTACTGTAAGCAGAACATGGGGAGCGGAACTCTGCCGATCAGCGTCCAGAAATACAAGATCCAGGACAACGTCACGGAGCCGAAGACACGCCTGTCGGCCATCTCGCAGGAGCGTGCTCTGTCCGAATCTGAGTACAGCGACGGGGAGCAGCTCGAGATGATGGGCAAGGATGACACGATGAACGACTACGATGAGATCCTCGATCTGCCCAGCGCCGATACGGAGCAGAACCTGCAGAACAACGTCAGTGACGACGACCCGTTGGTGCTGAAGCTGAAGGCTATGGGCTACATTGTGGAAAAGGTCTAGTGTCGGGTCTCCTCCACCGCTCAACGACCTCAGTAAGGACGCTGACAATCAGCCGTCTAAAGACTCTATGTAGCACGCCGAACATCAAATTAAAGCCGGGCACGATGAAGGGTGGCAGTGTGCGGAGCAACGCGTCCAGGAAGACAAACAGTCAGTGGAGTCTGCCTGCGATTCCGAACATGGTGCGGGCTGTGTCTAGCGGCGACCCGATGGAGAAGTTGAAGAAGTCGGTATCTTCATCCGGAGACGAGGGATTGACGAGCAATGCACATCAGCATGTGGTTCGGCTGGACTCTCCAAGTACGGACGTGTGTACGTCTAGCGATTGTTAGTGGAAGAATGTGCGGGACATGTAGTTGCTGAGGCGCCCGTGTCCAAGCAATGGGTGGTCTACTAAGGCTTTGATGGTGAAGTGGAAGAATTGTCGACCATGTGTGTCGTGACACATAATAATGTCACAGTTATACCGCCGGTGGAGGGACGATAACGTTCGCCACACTCGTCTTTGTTGTTTCCTCTGTGTTGCACAGACATTGTAGTAGCGTCGTACGCATTGCGTGTATTTTGTCTATTCTTTTATATAAATGTTGCTCTATTTGTCGTGTAGAGATACTTTATGTAAATACACTGTATACATTAATATTCACTTAAAGTTGCTTTTTGTAAAATTTGTATTCCGGAGATACTGCACTTTATATTATAAATAACAGAGATTATATTAAATTGAAGGTATCAAATCACTTACGACTCACGTAAAGCTCGAGGTTTGTAAAGACAACAATGTTAAACGGACATTCTAAGATATACCATTTTAGCATCGGTTCTTAACCCCTGTGTTGCGAACCTAAAATGGGTCGCTAAGCGATCGGCGAGGGTAACTATCTTGTGAATCTGAACTTTCCTTTGTTCCATCTTGACCGTAACAGCTGCATGTCAGACGATTTATTCCAAAACTGATATTAATTTTAAAAAGTCGTATGTTATGCCTATGATGTTACGTCATTTCAAATTTATTCATGCTACATCTGGCGTGATTTGTTCGTCAATGTGCATCTGGTATGGGAAAGTCATAGAATAATATGTATTCTGTTCTATACCGCCGAAAATGCGTCGTGCGCGCACCAGGATAAAATCGGTACCGTTTTCGATTTAGTCTATAGGGCATATTAAAACCTTCAAAGTTCATTGTTACAAACTAATATCGCATTAATCAGCATGTCCAGCGACATTATATTGTATCTATCGGATTGTCTGCCTCCTTATTATCTATAGTGTGGCATATAACCTTTAGACTGTCGAAATCGTAGATCTTCCCGGCTCCGTCCGCCATGTTTACTTTCTATCTAAAAGTTGTGTCCCTTTCCTACATCGATAAACCAATGAGGTGCTCTGATTTGCTAATGTATCCGTGTTCGGCAAACAAGTTTAATAAATATTTCTTATTCACTTTTGTTATGCCTATTTGTTGCATCGTTATTTAGTTTATCATTTATTACAAAATGCCAAGCAAGTCCCGCTACCAGATTTGGGTCGCGACCAAAAAAGATTAAGAACCGCTTAATCTTTAGCAAATACAAATACATTTTGAAAAGGATAGGTGGGAATGATTGAAGCACGAAAACAGTACATTCTAGTTTGTCGCAGAAATAAAGGTCACAGTATTACCAATAAAACTGGTTTTGACATAAATCTCTTGCTCAAGTAATTAGCAACACAAAATTCAAATTCTAATAATTTTTTCAACTGATAGTTGTCAACGACTCTACCGATAACTTGGTTATCGTCATTAATTGCAAAGTGTTTTGCATGACGATAACAACGCCACCACAAAATGCAACGTCAAAACATTATAAACATGTAATCTGTACAGCGACATGCAGACACATTAGTATAAAAAGTATAACGTACATCAATCTGTTCTTAAAATGACAACAAGGAAATAAGATTTACAGAAAGGCGACTCACATACACAAGGTGCTTGAGATAAGTACGAACATTGTGAACAAAAATTTCACTTAGCAAGTACTTTTCGGTACCATCTCGTACATCAAGGTGTCATAAGACACCTGACACCTTCGAATCACATTATATATCACATGAACGCGTACCATTTCACAGCTTGATAAGTCTTTATACATACATACATACATACATACATACATACATATATATATATACATAGTTATGTATACATATTATATATTTATATATATTATGTAAGTATATATATATACATACACACATACATAGGCCTGCATACATCCATACAGTCAATGCGGTTGTTCACTCAAAGATAGTTCCAATGTTTGAACATGTTCGTCACGTATGGCACGATGGGACGTATTCCATCAGGTGTATCCGAATCATTGCGACACTGGAGGCCGCCAGTGCTGGCGCTGTTAATCTTGGTGTGCTATTGTCGTCAGTGCACCTGTGCAGGTGGAACTTGACAGAAGATGAAGGAAGCTGGTTCGAACCAGAAGCAGTCTCTGCTTGCGGCAAGGGACATCTCACTGCACAGGCTTGTCTGAAAACCATTGCACCAGTTCAACCATTGCACCGGTGCACTATGCGAACATTAACATTCGCGTGCCCTCGCACAGTTACATTAATGTTGATTCCTGAACTGCTTAATCATAATATTGGGTGCAGGAAATATATTGTGCACACGCCAAGGATTGAATATGCTGAAATATTACGTTGTTCCAGCTAAGCGTACGACAAAACAGCCATTTTGTGCCTGTGATATGGATTACTATATATACTATACAATACGATGATTTACATAGTTGATAAGTTTATGACGATAAGCAATGTTAACAGAATACATACAATACAATTCATACATACAATATACAATACGAATTTATTGTCCAATAGTAATATACACATCGGATAATTGTCTTCTGCTTGCTAAGCATAAAGAGAATACAAGGTACTGTTAGTAAACATTGTTAAACGTAGTGCATACATGAATTAAGATTACAATAATAATACAATTGTTTAGGTGACTTATGGCCTGGGGAACGAAGCTGTTTTTGAACCTGTTTTTTGTACATCTTGGACATCTGTATCGTCTTTGAGACGGAAGAAGGTTAAACTCTGTATACAGTGGGTGGGCAGGGTCATTGGCAATTGCACGTGCTTTTTTTATCAACGTGCGTTCACAGAGCTGAGTGACAGATAGTGTGGGAATGCCTATGATCTTTGAAACAATTTTGCAGATGCGAAGAAGCATGTCTTTGTTTGAGACAGACAAAGCAGGGAAGGACCATATATTATAATATGTCAACACTGATTCTAGGTATTTAGGTGACGACCAAAGGTTATTATATTTCCAGCTGGCCTAACGCAAGCAGGAAATAAACTCCAAAGAGATACGGCTAACGCAAAAGCCCTAATTCCAGTTTTTATTTCAATCTGGGAACAGAATATAGATCAGAAATAAACGATCGGAGCTATCCAAAGAGATACGGCTAACGCAAAAGCCCTAATTCCAGTTTTTATTTCAATCTGGGAACAGAATATAGATCAGAAATAAACGATCGGAGCTATCGGAGTTTTCTTTTGTAAGTGAACAGTGGCTGTATGCATTCTGGTTGTAAAGTTGAATGTGCTTAATACGTACGTAATTGTATCGATTTTGAAATTAATACAATATTTGACTGTAACGCAAGGCACATACTTGTTTCTCAAGTTGCACTAAGTATAATAAATTATTAGACCGATTAACTATACTCTTGCCAAAAACAAGGTTACACACGTTGAATTTGTAAGATGTCCTTATGAACAATCTGAGAACAGGGGAGATGCAATAGTCAAGTACCTAATAACGTATCAGTGAGGAAAACAGCAATGAAACATTTACGAAATATCTGCAGTTGAACATGATATCAACGATAACCCCTAAACCACGCATTAATTATTTTCTGTTGCGGATGTTAACAGAATCAATTACGATGAAATGATGTTGATGTTTAATAATAATAATTATTGAAATTACAATAATTCTAAATAAAAACGCACGACAAATTGAGTTAAACATTTTCAGAGAGATATTTGCAGCGTTGCGTGTTCTTACAGCAATCATCAGTGGCTCATCAGTCTGCTCTTGGATATAATGGTATGTAGGTGAGTTCCGCTGAAGTTTCTCAGTAATGTCAAATCGAATATTGCGATGTGGTGTTGGCGTCTAATAAGGTGTTACACTCTTTTCATAACACAAAAACGTGATTCTTTGTCAAGATATTTCACAAGAAGTACACGTTTATCGACAGTTCACATTTGCATTACCGGTTCATGTAATTATGACGAACATCAGCTACCAATAATTATTAATACGGTTCCTAATTTGGTATATGTAGTTGTAATTGTTCCCAATTTGACTTGTACTTACGCTTGTGTTTGGCCATATTTGTCTTGTTATTCCAAGATTAACAATCGCTTTTATGTTGAGTTTACAACTTTGAAATTTACTTAAACAACATAATTCTACTTTTCGATTCGATTCGATAGTCTATTTGTAACTCTACTTCATTATAATGTGCAGTCGACGATTTTCTTTGCTTTCAAGAAATATGTTTTCATTTTGGGTGGGTCTACTGCTAATTGCGTCAGATGCTTGGTTTACATCGTCAACAAAATAACAACGCCGTAAAAACCTGGATAATTCTGATCATGTTAATAGCCGAACTTGTACCAAACATAGTTATCCGGTTTCTACGCATTGTCACTTTATATTTGTGCAAACGGCAAATATGCATGTCCATCCGTGATGGTTTACTGTAGTGGCTACGTTATGACAGGGTAATAATAAATAGAGAAATATACTCTTCGATGTCGTGGCACAATGTCGGGTAGAAGCAGTAACAATGACAAGAATAGAAATATATACTAGTATTAGGGCGCTGGCCGATTTCAGGCGACCATTCAGGTATAACATTAACAGTACGAAGGGCGCAACTTATAAAGACAATAGTAGTTCAAAATATGTTATAATGGCCAAATAGGTGTGTGTGTGTGGCAGTTTTACATATTATATTGTCATTATTCAATTAATTAATTAATTAACTCATTGATTTAACGTATTTATTTTTTAACTTATTTAATTTGCTTATATTTGTGTTAATTGTTTTATATTGTTAGCGCTTTTAACCCGGATACATGGCATTAATAATAATAATTTTATACATTTCTATTGGTCCTTCATATTAATAAAAGCTAGATTTGTGGTTATTGAGTAATCTATGTGTGTGGTTGTAAGGTTTGTTTATGTATTTGGACTACACTTTAAGATGCGTAAACCTTGGATCATATCCAAGTAGCCAAGAAACACGTATCCGGAGCAAAATTGTAAAATTGCACAAACATTTATTAATATTCTCTACCAAAATGAGTGTTTCAACCATACACGAGCGCCGTCTGTGCCCGACAGCCTCTCCACGCCCCAGGTGGGTCCGAACACGGTGGGTCCGAACACTTCCGGTAGGTGAAACGGAAAGAAATGATAAATGGCGGCGCTACGGGAGCCGAGTCGTGAGAAAGAAACGGATGCACGCCCCCATTAGAACGGCACGTGTGTCGCGGCCACGGTCACCGTGTGGATTTACGCAAAGAAAAGACCTTTGTGGAAGTTATTAACAGTAATTGCCGTCAGTCAATGAGCGAGTGTGTACGTCGTTAATATTGTTCTCTCGTTTGCAACAACAGAACTCCATTATGAATGGACGGCAACAGATGTTTAAGGTTTTCCACCTACGCTGATGCGTTTTATATTGATAGGAGCCGCCCCACGGGACCATTGTGTGTCTCCCCACAGGTGAGCAAAGAAACCAATAACAATAATACAGGTGGTGTCTATTAATACGCCTCATGATCACACTTGGTGGTCGGATGTCCACCTGATGGCACTCAATCCTGCTTATAAATATAAATCAAAGGCCAGTCTACTTTACCCACATCAAGGTTAGGCCTATGCAGATACATTACCTAAGTTCAACAATCTCGTTGAAACTTATGTGTGGATGTATGGACTTGTACATATTTAATTAAAGTAAATCATAATAAGGTTACTAAAGAATATCAACAGTTCAGTTGTCCGCAAAGAGCAACGACCTTAGTTACTACACCCAAAAGACTACTTACTTTTTACACAGGCAAAATACACTTCGAGATATTTGTACGTGTTCGGACATGGGTCACCGAAGAATATGTTCATAACAGGAATTTCACAGCTAGATCTTCTGCTGCATCTACAAAAGGAAGAAACATGAGTAACTCTCCGGAGAACTGCCATCATCGGTCTGGAATCTGGCTACCAATTACTTTTCCACTGATCAGTTCTGTCGATTAAATGGAAAACAAAGGTAATTAGGAAATTACCAGCCCGTCCAGTCATGTTTGGCCTTTGACGTAACTGGGGACAATTGGACAAATCAGACTTGTTAACAAATGCGCAAATGTCGACTTTGAATGTAAAGGCAGAAGTTTAAATTAATGCAACTATAACATGTGAATGCAATTTTCAAGGATCGTATTCACTAATACAATTGTTTTGGGATTACATGTACAAATGTAAATATTTTTGGTACGCATTAAAATGCCAATGGACTGCACATTTCGCGGCAGCCTTAACGTGTTCTCGAGACGTTCAAATGCTAATTCAAATGCATTTGCAATTGTTAAGAAGCCTGGGACAAATGCAGTGACGTACGTTGGCATGCAGTTATATACCTTGAAGACATGGCATAGAATCACTGTTATCCTACGAATCACGAATATATGATAATAACAGTAACGACAGTGATGAGAAATTTACTGTCTGAAATTTAAATTGTCATCAAAGATCATTAATTGATTTCGTGCTAAAGGTACTGGCTTAGATTGGCTCTTGATTGGTTCACCTGCCTCTGTTTACTAATAATAAGAAACTGGGTGTGTCAGCATTTACTAGCAACGCAACGAAACATAGATTCAGGTGGATGAAATTAGAGAAGACATTTTGGTTTTGAAAAATGTAAGTTGATACACAATTAATAATCTTGTTTTGCGTGTGCATTGTGAAAACGGTCGACTCTTAGGTAGCTAGTACACGTTTGGTGGCGGTTGTTTCTCATGTTCTTGTGAAGTCTTATATGTGAAGGATTCAATGGTCTTCGTACATCGGTACAGCTGGTACAGTATTTCCAGGATTAATGCATCTGTTTTATGTGATTTAGTTGTGTGTGCTTGTGCCATTAGAAAGGCCTAGACGTTGATAACAGTTATCACAGTTAGCACATTCTATTTATTAATTCTACTGTCGTTGTTTATAGTTTGGTTAACTTTAAAACTGAGTATTGGCGTAGGTATGACAATTTAATTTTAAATTTGACGGTATTACGAGCGTAGAATTCCAAATTACTTTGATTATTTTTTTGAACAAGGCTATTTTATGTACTACTGGATAACTTCCGCATTTATTGAATGGTCTGCTATAAACAAATTGTCCGACGAGCGTTGTGACCCATATCGTAAAAACAACCCATTTTGTAATATGAACCCATTCTGTAATAAAATCAGATCCATTTTGTAATACTTTCAGGGGTGCACATTTTGTAATAATATGCAGGCCCAATATGTATTAACGGTAGTCAACATTGAAAGTATAGAAGGATGAATAATTTTGAATCCGTCGCAAACCGTTTATGACTGCGCACGTACCACCTTAAAAGTATAAACAAAATTGTTTCAACAAACGGATATTTCCCCTCGTGTCGAGTTCGTTTGCTGGAAGGAAACGCACTTAGCTGTATGATTAGTCAGTTTGCCTAGTTATATCCAACTTATCTTGTCTTTTGTTGCCTCTCTAAACTCGTCGATTGTCATCTTCGTATCCCTGATCAGACCCATCCACCCCATCTCATGTGCAGTCTTCTTATCATATCTTCATTCGTTCCGACAATAACAGTTTTCCAAGTACGATAGTTTATGTGTTGAGATTAAGGTTTGTGGTGGAAGGGCCTGACAGACTTCTTTATGGACGGACTTGCTTGTTCCTAACACCGGCCTCCAGCATAACATTTTGAAGTTGTCACATCGATTCCTCTCGTTCTAAGTAATGATCAATAACTCGGGTCCATGCATCGGTTTTTCAGAAACCAAAACGTCCACGGGTTGTTCTTCTTATCCTTGCGGACTGAAAGTCCTGCCAAGAAAAATCTTCTTGTTAAAAACCATGAAACTAAGATTAAAGCATCGTCTCACAGTCTGAACTCTTCCATCTTCTCTTTGGCAATTTAAAAATAAAAATAGGCCACGTGTTCACTTTTTAGTTTTACTTATAATTAGGACCTCTTTGTTTTTTGCAATCAACGTGTATAGTGTTGTCACCGTATCGGACTCCTGACATATTATCTAATTATGTCCGTTTGGGGGTGGTTGCAGTGTAGACGTTGAATATATATACGAAAAACAAAATAACCTGTATTCCACCAGCGATTGGGAAAGTCAAGAACCACGATAAACCGCAACCAATGGTACGGGTATCTACAGTAGACTCCGCGTTAACATCCGAGTCCGCCAATGATATGGCAAACCGAGCAGGTAAATCGATATGTCAGCGGTTAATCGTTCCGGACTCCATGACCATCGAAGACGTTTCCGTCGTGACTCGCCTTAGACGACGACAGCGTATAATATACTTCACGCCGAAGAACAATAAATAGATTAGTCTATTTCGCGGTAGGCGTGTCTAATACTTATGACTGCTCAAAGCGCTTCACTTCACTTCACCCTCTCTGGCAAACATCTTCATTTGAACACCGTCTCGACTTCTCTTGGAAACTTTCAGCCACGCTGCACTTAAAGCTCGAAGACTATTTGCACACAAATACCCAACTCTGACTATAGCCAGGTACTCATTTTGTAAACTGGTGTGAACTGGAGCAAATAGTAGTTACTGTATATATATATATATATATATATATATGTATATATATATAGGGTTAGGGCTTTGTTGCACATGGACTACCGTGGAACTGCCAACACATTCGTCAGTCGTTCTAGAGATTTGTAGAAAGTACAAAACTACATGGTTAGTGCATCATTGTGATTAAAGATATAACAGAATCAAACAGTCATATATCTTAATTTAACCTAAATATAACCAAACGTCCGAACCGCAATTAATTACCTTTGTTTAACCTTTAATATAACCAGCAGGTGAATCGTCTCGTGAAAGAAAGAGGTATTATATCACAGGGGAAGTCAGGTGATATAATGTCTTTTATGCCTTCTCAGAAGCGTCTGTTTAGTTGCCCTATGAACGAAGTCCCGCATACGCACTTCTGGTGCGTTTACTTTATTGTTAAATCTCGGCGGGATCAGTAAACATATTTAGGGCGGATAATTTTAACTCCGTAAAAGGTAGCTAGGAAAATAAAAGAAACGAAACATATAAATCACCTCGATTTTATAGGATTCCACCTAAACTAAAATTAGCTTGTAATATAAAACATGACAGCAAGAGTTGTTATACATATGTTCGGAGCAAACAGAAAGTTCAGAGTAAGGTCGATCCTCTAGAAGATAGTGCAGAAAATATAATATCAGAGGGATTCTTAATGGCGGAAGACCTGAGTGAGTACTTTAGTTCGGTGTTTACCAGGGAAGATATTAGTTCAATGCCAGTACCAGAGGCTAAGTTCAAGGGGGCGGAATTAGACTATAATTTTAGTTAATTGTAACCCCGGAAATGGTAGCTAAAAATAAGGCCAATGAAGGATAATAAATCACCTGGAGTGGATGGGATTCCACCCAAACTACTATTAGAAATGATAGAACAAATTAGCATATCGCTTGCAACAGTTTTCAACTTGTCATTAAACGAGGGAGTGGTTCCTTTAGAATGGAAAGAAGCAAACATTATATCGTTATTTAAAAAGGGTTCGAGAAACAAGTCAGATAACTACAGACCAGTGAGTTTAACATCGGTGTTTTGCAAATTATTAGAAAGACTAAATAACGGTGTTCGTCAAGTTGGAGTCTTGTCTCCATACTTATTTAATATCTATATGGATGACCTTAGTCAGTTGCTAAAACGCTGTAGAATCGGTTGTTACACTGACAACACAAAAGTGAACCATCTGATATACGCGGATGATGTAGTATTAATATCTCCGTCCAAGAAAGGGCTTCGTGGGTTGATAAAAACTTGTTGTGAATATGGAACTACGCATGCCATTATAGATAATGGAGAAAAAAACAGTGTGATGTATTGTGCTCCCACAAAGGTCAAACATATGTTACCTTCAAAGTTTTCTATTCAGGGTCGCATCATTCAAACACAGAATATTGTGAAATATCTCAGTCACATTATTAAGAGCAGTGCGGAATTGCAGCTTCAAAGGGAAATAAAATCCTTGGATTAATTAGTCGCAAAATAATGTAAAAGGAAAAAGAACTAATAATACCGCTGAATAAAACAATGGTTAGGCCTCATTTAGAATATTGTATATCGCAAGAAATACATATATATGCTAGAAAGAGTACAGAGGAGAGCGACTACAATGATACCAAAACTGAGAGATCTTAGTTACGAAATACGCCTAAAAAATGTGATTTGACAACACTAGAGACCAGGAGATTGAGAGGCGATCAGATAGAAGTTTTTAAAATATTGAATGGTTATGAAAATATTGATAGAAATATTTGTTCTCAGTTAAGAAATATAGAAGGACTAGAGGACATGAAGTTACATTAGTAAAGGAGCAGTGTAGATTAGATAAAAGAAAGTTCTCATTTTCACAAAAAGGACTGTAAATGATTGGAACATATTATCTGCTGATTGTGTGGGTGCTCGTAGCGTGCATATGTTTAAATATAAAATTGACACGTACCTAAGAAGGGCGGGATAGACGTAGATAAAAAGGGTTGGACTCTCGATAAGCCAAAAGGCTTCCTTGTTCACCTGCCATCTAGAGTGAATTCTTTGGGTGGCAATCTTGTTAAATCTTGTTAAACTAGGATTTACATAGTCGAGCTACTTAGAATACCATTTGGACTTTTCATTTCGTCATTAAAAGACGGAGTGGTTGAATGAAAAGACGCAAGTCAGCGGTTGACAGTTCAATCAGTGAACGGTTATGATAATAGTCGACATCCTTCTTAAATATAAATTAACTATCGCGTCTCCATATGTATTCATAAAGGTTGATTATGCTTAACAAACATACTAGAAAAAACAATATAAAATGGGAGGTATTGTTCTAAGTATTATTATAAAATCACACGATTTAGGAGTAAGTATTGTGTTCATAAATGTCTCAGTATTGTTCGAGATTGCAGCTTCGAAGGAAAATCAAATTATGTAGTTAATTAAACGAAATATAATGTACAATCACAATGAAACATAACCTACTGTAGCAATATATAATGCAGTAATTATCATTTAGAATATTGTATGTAAGCGTGCCGGCCATATCACAAGAACGACATAGACATTCCAGAAAAGAAACAGAGGTGACCAAGTAAAACTATCCCAGAACTGCGACTTTTGTTTTGAAGAAGAAACCTAAGAGAATTAGTAAAAGCAAAGAAATCAACAGGAGATCAGATATTTTGTTCAACAAATTTGAGTGGTTATGAACATATATATGTAAATGCCAGCATCGTTACAAAACTCAGTACACAAATATCTCAGATGGTGGGTTTCATAATCGATGAACAAATGCTGAAGGTTTCTTGTCCATTTGCCACCTGCATTTTCTGCACTTGATAGAACTTTTGTTAAATTTAATCCGACGTGTATATAATGATTATTTGTGTCCGTTGAACGGTCTAGACATAAGAGGCGTTTGAGTCTAAGTGAACCCTATGATAATACACCAGTCTGTGATAACATTATCGGCAACAAGCTCATTAATCCACGTTGGCCTTTACTAGTAAGGCGGTGGGCTGCCATTTGGAAGCCGCAGAAGTGTGTGGGTTCTACTTAATCCTTGATTTAGCCCATGACAAATCATGGTTGATACTCAAACCGGTAGTATGTGAATGGTTTTGGTAATGCAACGTGAGCACTTGGCTTAAATAATCGAAATAATTGACTTTGTCCTTTAAAAAGGCTACCCGCAGTGAGGCCGCAGTGGATGGATAGGACTCTGTCAAACAATGTATAACGCGGAGCAAGCTATTGTTTGTCATTTAGCGTTAATTTTAAACGGAATCCAGTAAAAAAAATACGATTTTCTCTAAACTAAACAACCAGTTTGCACAAACAGAATCTGCGTACGTACGTACGTGCATGCTTATGTGTGTGTGTGTGTGTGTGTGTGTGTGTGTGTGTGTGTGTGTGTGTGTGTGTGTGTGTGTGTGTGTGTGTGTGTGTGTGTGTGTGTGTGTGTGTGTGTGTGTGTGTGTGTGTGTACGCCCGTTCGCACGCACGCGCGCACACACATACAAATATATATATATATATATATATATATACGTACGTCCACATTATGTGTATATGTGTGTGTTTGTCCGTGTGCGTGTACGTGTGCGTGTGCTTGTAAGTGCGCTATGTAAAACATGTACTTTACTTGATAACTTGTCAGCCATTCATGTGATATATATATATATATATAAATATATATATATAAAGACGTGTGTATATGATGTTGCCGTACGTACGCATAATCACATACATATACTGCATATGAATACACGCAAGTGATGTTGTTTAAAACAACACTGATCAATCGCAGCAACCTAATGCTTACATGGTTTTGACGACCCTGTGGACCCGGGTGGCAGACGCTGTACACCGTGTAGTCCACTCGTCCATGTTCATTCGACTCGATATGCACTCGCGCATGCGCAGTCGTCCGTACATAGCGTGCGCGATCGAAATAACGCGATCTCCGGGACAGTCTATGTGTAACGTTTGCCTTTCGCACGCATGTGCAATGAAATATGGCCGCCATGTCCCACTCGGAAGTTCTGGGAACGCTGCACCCAACAGAAAAATACAAAATGTATGTTAGGGTAGTCTTGTTGTATTGCATTAATACGTTATACGTGTTCATTGAAAGTTGTTTCGTGAACACGATGTTTGAAAAAAACGTCGAAAACATATAAAAAAACTGTTGACTCTCTGATTCTAATATTATCATGACATTGTTCACAAATGGTCAATGTGCCTGAGCGATTCGTACAACCAAATCATGAGTCTTGTTATGAAACTGCCCTACGCATGAAGTGGTGATAATACTTTGGCCATTCTGCATTCTACTACTCTGTGTTAAGGATCATTTGGCAGTTTCATATCTTATTACAGTTAACTCTGAAAGACACGGTTTGGTCCACAAAAGAACTAATAAACCAGGGATGGTGTCGTGTAGCCGATTATCATCCTGTTTACGGCAGTTGAACCGGAAGTGACCTGGTTGTGGAACCGGAGTATAAGGAAAGTGATGAGAATTAAATTTGGAAGTTCAATCTGTGTCCATCTATGAATATAATATCAAGTTAGAGGACGTAACACTGGCGACGAGTTGAAGAACATATTGCATATCATAGTGCGAAATCACGATGGAAGACAAAAACGTTATTCCGACATTCAACCCATTTCGCGAACCGGCAACGATCGGCCCGCGTTGGCAGCGTTGGCTAAACAGCTTTGAACTATTCGCGGACAGTAAAGGGTTGATTTGCAACGATCTACTGGATGATGCAAGCGCGGATGAACGTCGGCGCGATCGGCAAACGCAGCAGCGCAGACGTGCCCTGTTACTACACCAGGCGGGCGCCGATGTGCAGGACATATTCGCCACGTTGGAAAACACAGGTGAACGTTGTGACTATGCGGCAGCCATTGTAGCCCTAAACTCATACTTCGTCCCGCAAGTAAATTCGGCGTTTGCGCGTCAAACCTTCCACCAGATTGCGCAGAGACCGGGTGAAACGGTGCAGCAATTTGCGACTCGTTTGCGCTCAGCAGCAAAGGACTGTGAGTACGGAAATGATGTAGAAAATCAGATGCGGGACGCGGTTCTCAACAAGTGTGAATCGCTATACATGAAACGCAAACTACTCGAAGAAGGCAGGGTCTAACGCTTGCGAGGACACTGCAAATAGCCCAACAGTGTGAAAGCGTTGAGTCACAAATGGCAGCCATGACACTGAAGAACGACGAAAGTCAGAGTGAACAGATCAACAGAGTGGCGCGCGACAGCACATCAGGAGAAAGGCAACCGGCAACGGGGGGATGTTACAGATGTGGTAAAAAGGGACATTTCGCGCGTGATCCTCAATGCCCAGCTAAAGGGAAATCGTGTCGCAACTGCGGGGGAAAGAACCGTTTTGAAAATGTGTGTCGTTCTCAGAAGAGGAGCGTCAACCTCGTGAATGATGACGCCACCCGCAATGACCCCGACTAAGCGTTCTGCCTGGATGGAACTGAGGACAACTCCAGCATGCTACAGGTGGATGTCGGGAACGTGACGTTGAAGATGCTTGTCGACTCCGGTGCGACGAGCAATATCGTAGACGAGGCGACGTGGGAGATGTTGAAACTAAAAAAGGTGAAATGTGAATCGCGAGTAGCTGCGAGTGGAAAAAAGCTGTACGCTTACGCATCTAATACGCTACTACAAGTGAAAGGCAGTTTCGTTTGCACTGTCAGGGCCGGCACACAGAGCGAGGAGGCGGAGTTTCTGGTCGTAAAAGGACGAGGCGTCCCGCTGCTCGGAAAGAAGACCGCTACTCAACTAGGAGTGCTGAAGATCGGCGTTGATGTCGCAGCTGTCTCAGATGTCGCAGGCATCTTGAAGCTGGACTACCCGGAAGTGTTCGATGGAATTGGGAAATTGAACAGTAGGAAAATCACGCTTCACATTGATCCAGAGGTTAAACCCGTTGCGCAGCCTCTGAGGCGCATTCCTTTCAACCTGCGCAGCAAAGTCGACGACAAGATCAGCGAATTGATTGCACACGATATCATCGAGGAAGTCGACGGCCCCACACCATGGGTGAATCCTGTGGTAATTGTGCCAAAATCAAACAGCAGTGACATTCGCTTGTGTATCGACATGAGACGCGCCAACGAGGCGATCATTCGAGGGAGGTACCCCATTCCAACGGTCGACGAGCTATTGCAAAATATGAATGGCTCAACAGTCTTCAGCAAGATAGATTTGAAATGGGGATATCACCAACTGGAATTGACGGAGGAAAGCAGAGACATCACTACGTTCGCTACTCACTCAGGGCTCTACAGGTACAAACAGCTATTGTTCGGAGTATCGCCTGCTAGCGAGCAATATCAGCATGAGATAGCTGCCGCCCTTGTCGGGATTGAGGGTGTTGAGAACATCAGTGATGATATCGTCATGCATGGGCCAGATGAAGAAACGCACAATGAAAGACTACACGCTGTCATGCAGAGGCTCAGAAGGTGTGGACTAACAGTCAATGGCGCAAAATGTCAGTTCAATCTCGAGCGCATCGTCTTCATGGGAATACTCCTGTCACAGAACGGAATCGGGCCAACGGAGGATCGAGTCAAAGCGGTTGTGGAAGCGCGGGAACCAGAAAATGCATCAGAGATACGCAGTTTCCTGGGACTGGTATGTTACAGCAGCAGGTTCATCCCGCAGTTCTCGTCGATATCCGAACCACTCAGGAGGCTCACAAAAAAGCATGAACCGTTTGTGTTTGGAGACGAACAAAAGCGAGCCTTCAAGCTACTGAAGGACAGCATCGCAGAGGCGATCACACTGGCATACTTCGACAAAAACGCGCCTACGCAGGTCATCGCTGACGCAGGTCCTGTCGGTCTGGGTGCAGTTCTAGTTCAAAAACAGGGCGACAGTCTGGTACCGGTGTGTTATGCGAGCAAGGGACTGACCGCATGTGAGCAGAGATATTCGCAAACTGAAAAGGAAGCGCTGGCACTGGTCAGAGGCGTGTGAACGGTTACATGCCTACGTGTATGGTATGCGGTTCGACCTTGTCACTGATCACAAGCCGTTGGAGGCAATATACAGCCCACGTTCCAGGCCGTGTGCTCGAGTAGAACGGTGGATGCTGCGGCTACAACCGTATGACTTTCGTGTCGTGCACATCCCGGGACCACAGAACATTGCAGATCCCCTGTCACGCCTAGTCAAGGGTGAACGCAGGGACACAGAAAATGAAGCCGATGACTACGTTCGGTTTGTTGCTGTCAGTGCTACTCCAAAAGCGATGTCGACGCGTGAAGTAGAAGAAGCTTCGGGAAAAGACGAGGAGTTGCAAAACGTGAGAGACGCAATTCAACCAGGAAACTTCGAGAAATGTCGTGCTTACATGGCCATCGCGAGCGAACTTTGTGTTGTTGGTCAGTTGGTTCTGCGCGGTACTCGTATTGTGTTGCCAGTTAAACTGAGGCCAGCAGCTCTAGCACTTGCACATGAAGGTCACCTGGGTATCGTTGGCACAAAGACGATGCTACGCAGCAAAGTGTGGTGGCCTGCAATGGACCGTGAGGCAGAAAAACACTGTCTGTCATGCTACGGGTGCCAGCTGGTGGCGAGGCCCGACCCGCCGGAACCGCTCAGCCCGACCCCATTGCCGGACGGGCCGTGGGTAGACGTCGCGACTGACTTGATGGGACCACTGCCATCCGGTTACTCGCTGCTGGTCGTGGTGGACTATTTCACAAGATACTACGAGGTCGCGGTGTTGAAATCTACGACAGCCGACAAGGTGATCGACAGTCTCGACGAGGCGTTTAGTCGACACGGACTGCCAGTCACAGTCAAATCAGACAACGGACCGCAATTCCGATCGAGCGAGTTTGCAGAATACTGCGCCGAGACCAACATCACACACCTGGGAGTGACGGCAAAGTGGGCGCAGGCCAATGGCGAAGTCGAGAGACAGAACGCATCACTGCTTAAACGCATCAGAATCGCGCAGGCGGAGGGAAAAGATTGGAAAAGGGAACTGAGAAAGTACCTAGCGCAGTATCGAAACTTACCACACACGACGACTGGTCGAACCCCGGCTGAGCTACTATACAACCGCAAACTACGAGGGAAGCTGCCTGACCTCGGATCGAATCCTGTGGTGGACCACGACCTACGAGACCGTGACAGCGAGATGAAGGGCAGATCGAGAATACACGCCGACGAGCGACGAGGTGCTCGTTACTCCGGGGTAGAGACGGGTGACAGGGTGCTGGTTCAGCAAGAGAAAACCAACAAACTGAGCACACCTTTCAGCCCGAATCCACTCACCGTAGTCAGCAAAACTGGCAACAGTCTTGTGATCGAGGCTGAGGACGGGGCACGGTACTCCCGCAACACCAGTCACGTGCGGAAGTTTCTGGAACCCGTGACCGAGAACGTCCACGACGACCGAGCAAGCGTGGTGGAAGCGCCTACTCCACAGACGTCAGCTGCAGTGGTGCCATCTACGGACAACCTGAGCACGCCGATGAAGCAAGTCCTGCCTACGAGATGTCAACGCGAGAGGAGAATCCCGAAACGGTTTGAAGATTTCGTATGTGAGTAGATGCCCTGCATCTCACCGCAGACATTCCTTCAATGCGAACTATGTTATATTTCATTATGAACTCTGTTATGTTACAACAAGAACATACGCACGTGCGGTCACTGGACACTCACAGAACGTTTAGATTTAGAGTTGCAGTAGTTATATGTTTTTGTTAGTAGTTAGACGTTAATCTAAGAAAAGGAGGGGTGTCGTGTAGCCGATTATCATCCTGCTTACGGCAGTTGAACCGGAAGTGACCTGGTTGTTGTGGAACCGGAGTATAAGGAAAGTGATGAGAATTAAATTTGGAAATTCAATCTGTGTCCATCTATGCATATAATATCAAGTTAGAGGACGTAACAGATGGTTGTTCAGAAACCGAATTACCGCCAAGGCGTAACTCGAATAATACAGGGTTTGTGTACATTGTTCAGTCAAACGGACAAGCGGACATCATGTTGCCTAGTTGCCTAGTTGTTTCCAGCACTCGGCAATGTTCTATTAACTGACTAGTCTGTATATATTGTGGTTACAATGTTATGATCTTATGAGGTCTCATTCAACTAGCCAGCCTTTTTCAGAACATTATCGCCAAGCCGACCTTTCTATGCTGGCACTGAGGGTGGTCACTGCCAGGGTACTTGTCGTCCTCAGTGGTTCTTTTACGTTCCAAATTGAGACGGGACCGACATTAACGTGATCTCCGATTCACGAGGGATACACAGTCCCCAATGTTGAGAGCCAGGTTTTTACACCAAATATACCATACCTGCCCGGACGGTCCGGGTATTGAACTCGGGGCGCCGGCATGTCAGGCGGATGTGCTAACCACTACACTATCGCGCCCCCTATGTGAATATACTTAACGCAACAATACAATACCACGGCTAATAAATAACTTTCAGTTAAGCACACATACAACTATTGTTAATATCGTAGTCCAGGAAGTTTTATAGGTTCAAACCTACCTTTCTTTTCTTTTGCGACAGAACAGCTCAACACGACGCAGAAGGTGAGAATGGTGTATAGCAACCTGTTCATGTTTGCGAAACTGAGGTATGAGTTGCAAAAAAGTTGCGCAAATGTGTTCGCGGCACGCACGCGAGTCCGGCGTTTATATAGCGCCCTGCTGCCGGAACTGTCGACCAGTGTCGAAGCTCCACAGAAGAAGGTAGGTGTTAGGTTGCACTCGTCGAACATGACACCACTCAAACCCGATTGGTGTCGCCGATGTCGTCTACACGCGCGCAGTAATTTAAGCCGCCGCAGCCGACGAATCGGCTGCAGCCGCTAGACGGCGCCGCTGGTCCTGGTGAATAATGTTTGTGCGGCATGCAGGGAACGGCGCGACGTGAATAAAAACACTGTCATTATAATATTTTGGGTGCGTATGGTGTGTTTGTGCAATAGCGTGTGTGGATGTCGTGCAAAACAGGATGTTGTTAAAACAACTCGACTCTCACCAAAGATGATAACATTTGGAAACCAATATAAAAACGTGGAATTCTCTACATCCAAGCAGTATTTCACGTAATCATTGCATTCATTCCAGAGTGGTATCTTCCAACATTTAAGAACCGAAACCAAACCAAGCCACTGTGCGCACTGGCGTGATGTGTTCATCGGACATTTTCGCAGTTACATTTATAGATACAGAAACGTGCAACAACTGAATCAGCGCGCATGAAGAGTATTATGTTAAACCTGCAATATCATTTCGATTGTTATCCTCCTGGCTTTTCTGACTAATTTCCCGAAAAAGCAAAGCTATCAAGTATCCCCTATAACATCCTAGTTCATTGGTGCACCTGTGCTACTTCGTTTTGTTGAAATTAATAAACAAACTGCGAACTATTTCGAATTTGGTTTCGAGTCGAACGAGTCGAAACTACCAACACTTAGTTGAACATGCATCTGGAAGTGAAAACTTCATATAATAGTATCGTGTTCGCGAATTTGGGCGAGACTGACCTCTGACCCTCAAGATTGGTGCCTCGATCAAGCCATTTTTGTTTATAGTGTTCGCAAGTTTTGATACAATCACACTTTCTTATTTTACGACATTTACGCCGGCGATGGGACGTCCCCGGACATATGCCACCGACTCAGCGAAGAAAGGGCCAAATTATGCAGACAACGGTAATATTCGCGCCAGACGGTTTATTTGGGAAAAACCAGTATGGATTTGTGGAACGACACAAAAGAAAGAGCTGGAGTAAAAACAGACGCTGCATTCGCAAAAGTTCTTCTAGACAGGTTAGTAATTGCAAAGTAGTCAGCCTCAGCCACGCATATTTATTCGTATGAATATAATGTTATGTTGCTTATTATGTTCAGAAAACCACCACCCCTCAATACTGTGAAAATTTCCATAACAATAACAGGTATCAATAGCTTGCGACTGATTTATGTGAGACAGCAGATAATTACTATATAAAAAATTGCAGCCCATGTTTTGTTAAGTTACAGATCGTCTTGTACATGTAAATTATAGAAGTTCTGTTGTTAGTTTTTTATTTTGGTCTTTCACGAAAAAAACATAAAAATTTATCAATAACATACATTTTGTTAAGCCTGGGGGATATTGACCCTTGGACAGTGACAGGTGCGAATCTACCCTCTGGCACTGAGCAAACAGTAGTTGTGGACATTGCCAGGGGTTCACCCACTGCCAGCCAAGTGTCCTCCTCAATAATTAGCAGTGTTGAATGACACATTGGGATCACAACTAAGGCATTGGGTATTTTGGATGGTTTACTATTGAATTCCTCAAACTTTGTTTTGTTGAACTATCAGTGAAAAATTGCTAAACTTTATAGATACTTTATATTTTTAAATAACATTTCTTTGTGACTTTATTTCCTGTGACCTTCTTTCTAGCCCACCTATGTTCTACCTGTACTTAGTTAATTATGTTGGAAATTGGATGGTGAATATTACTGCCATACACAATCCAAATTGTTTCACATTGTTACCTATGACAATTGTAAATTGTGTATTTGTTTGTTATATACTACTGTTTCACTATATATACAATACTAACTTTGTCACTCTCATATCATTTATTGTAATTTTTTCACAACTGGGCAAACGACCTTTTCACTTGAGTGCTGGGCAAATGACCATTGGGCAAATTATCGTGCAAAATGTTTTTACCTATTAATGAAATTTAAATGTTTACAAGTTACACACAACATGTACACACACATATATTTACATCTACATACATATATAATATTATATATATTTACGTGTAGTAGTGCTGTCAAACCATGTTCACCTTCACAAATAATCTGACTCATTCCATATTCCAATTCATGACTTTGTTTGACAGCTTCAACACAAAGGTGCGAACTACCTCGACACCACTGCAGCCATCACATATGACAAGATCTGTGGTGGCTCTATCGAGCATCAGTGTTTGTAGCAAAGGCAGCTCAGGTGTCCAGTCACTTCCTGAGGCTAGATGCAGCTCAGGACAGTAAATAAACGTAAGTATTAATTGCTGCTGGTATGCAAACGTGATATATATATATACATAAATCATAGCCTAACATTTGGAAGATATGCAAACATGTGTTTGGTTATTTTTACAATTATGTTTTATTCTGACCAATCTTATTTGGGTACAGTTACACCACCTTTGTTTCAACAGCACCCCCACCCATCTTCCAATATCACTACTCCAACCGAGACAGCAGAGCGGCTGAAGTTATAGCGGCTCGGTAGCGACAAAATTTAGACTACACCATTTGGTTTGGCCGCCGGTGGCGGTTTTTGTGCCCCCCAGACTCGATTTCTGGATCCACCCCTGTATGTGATAGTTTTGGTTGTCTGCATTAGGATTTTGCAGTAATGGGTGTCCTCGTTAAATTGCATATTGTTGTTAGAAATGCATGTGCATTAAAGTAAAGACAATGTAAATTAAAACCATTTTATTGAAATTATTTGATCAGATCATGACTACAAAATTATGAAAAGCACAATACAACTACAGGTACAATCATTGCACTTGATGTGTATAATGTAATAATTTTTAATATCATATACACATAAAATGCAAAGCAACAATAGAAACAAAAATTAGGAAGAGGTTGAAAAAATGTCAGGTACATATAACGACACAAACAGTTACTTTTATCACAATTCTTTGTTACAAAAAACAACACTAGTACATGTGATATCAAATGCTAGTTATATGTTTACAACTCACAAAATTAGTGACAACAATGATGTGTATTTAACAACAAATTTTAATATTTAATGCCCATAAAATGTAAACCAATGAGAACAAATTACTTAAGAAGATGTTTAGTTGAACAAATTTAATATGTACATATCAAATAATAAATAACTATATTATGATTTTTTTTTTTTAAACATCAATAGGATATAAAATTCTAAACTGTTGTAGTTTGTGCAATGCTTGGTTTGTTTACAACTCGCAAAAAATAGTGAGTAGACTAAACAGGGTCATCGCCATGTGACTGAGAATTACATGTACAATCGCTACATGCTATATTGCTCCAGTTTACTCAGCTGTATGAAGAGTACCGGCTACAGACGGTGGATATTTTTGAATGAATAATCTTCGTCTGCCAGGGAGTAAAGTTTACAGAGCTTTGAGTAATCCTGAGGACTGGATACAACACCATATCAGAACTAAACTTACTCAAGTGTTGTTTAATTATCATGCAAAATGAAAATTAATGTAAATTATTTGTGAAAATATAAAGCAGTGATAAAAAAAAAAAAATTAGAAAAATTATACATGGCATGAAAAACATATAACAGTCCTCGTGATACATAAAGAATTTAAACAAGTAAAATGCTGCTGTCAGTGTATCAACAGATTGTTGTTGAAAAATGTGAAAAGGCTTTCAATACAATTACTTCATCATAAACTTGTGCCTGGTGTATGTTGCAAGAACTCAGCTGGCTGCCACTGACTATCAGCAACACAAAGACAATGAAACCCTACCATTGTAACAATTCTGGATAATTAATGTATTTTTTCATGGACACTGCTAAAAGTTATAGTTGAATTGAATACAAATACCTTGTCTTATTCACTTTTGATAAATGTGTCATCACATATAAAAATATCATACATGTCAGAGCCATCCTAACATCAGAGCCATCCTAATTGTCACTTTGTCTCCAGTATAGGTAGATGCAGACGTACAGCAAAAAGTCAGGAAGCTGGTATACAATACCATCAAAGACAGCGAAAACATACAGTGATGTCATCGATATCTAAACCGATGCAGTTCACTGAAGAATGCTCGACAATGAACCTGTCTGACAGCATCGAAAGTTGTTGCCATATCTGCAGACCCTGGCACCCACCGTTCCATCACCAACTGCAGAGCTAGTCAAGCGTCACCACATTCTTATGTCGAGCAACCTGAAGTCTACATTGGTTTCTAGTCAGTCAAGCTAACTGACTGACCTGGAAGCCAGTGTACACCCCATCAGCACTGGGGAATCTGTCACGGATTCAACACGACACAATTGGGATCACTCAGTGGACATTCATATGACAAACTGTTATATGCAGCATGTTGCATAGCTGTAGAATTTTGTCCGAGATCCTGGACAAATACAACTGCCCAGTATGCCATATTAACTTGGAGAGCTAGTGGTACTAAGCACACTAGTTCAATCTCCTGTAAAAAAAAAGCATATATTCAGTAAACAAAAACAGGCATCATAGTAGTGTTGGGAGTAAATAATTATGATGTGTTCATTGTCATAATAGGTATATAATAATGTTTCATGTATGACCTGCAGCATTTCACAAGAAAAAAGGCAGCAAGAAATGTTCTACTACAGCTGCATCTATACAAGTTGATATCTTAGGAACAGTCAGTGTTTACCAGGGTTGTTCCAGGGAAGGGTGGCTTGATACAGCATGCAGACATTAGTGGAATATGCAATTTTTCAAAACGGTGAACAATTTTAACTTTTTTTCTTTACTAGGTGTTCATTGTCATTACATGAATTTAAAAGTGTTCAATTTAATTACAGTGACGCCTGATCTTAGTCAATATTATATTTGAATTCTGCTAATCACTAAAGCATCAGTAAAGCACATTTATATTTTTTGTTTTGTTTTCAGTATACAAATTCATGTCCGTGTCTGCCATGTGTAACTACTATACATATTCATGTTTGACATTAGCCTGCGGTTGAATGGTCAAGGTGAATGTTGGAAATGACAGAATGAGGTGTCATTGTGATGCTAACAGTATATTTTTCTCGTCAAGTATTCAAAGGTTCACAATACGTATGTCTACCTTCTTCAAGAATGACTAATTTATTTTATAAACTTATTTCAGAGTCATCGCCATATGCTAAATACTGTTTAAAGGTGTATTAATATGTCTGTGTTGATACACTTGTGGATATAATATACAAGTGCAGAAGTCAATCTAGTTTTCTATGCCCAATATGTTATTATTAAAATGTGTATGAAAACAAATGTGGTATATTTAAATGTGCACATTAAAATTTGTTGATAACTTATACGTGGTTGATTGTTATAAATTTGAAATTACCTGGATTGATCAAATGTGGGCCTGCCGCAGACTATGTATCATCCCTGTGTCTGCCTGGCCTGGGTGACCGCCTCTAGCCCCTCCTCTCATTCTCATTCATGGATTGCAGTGTGGTCTCTAGCAATATCATAATTCAAGTTACATATATTATTATGTATTCATATATTGCTGTGGTGAGAATATATACATATATTGGTAAAATACATATGAATAGCCGGCATATGTCAGTTGAAAGGTATCACAGGATACCAATTAATGCATTACATACACTATAGCCAGGCATCAAGGACCACAATGGAGACAAGTGCGTGCATTTTCTTGTGTAATCCTTATATATGGTGTACTCTAGGTGTATTGATATTTCATGTATTTACACGTTTACATTTTTATATTGAATAAAATCATCACCATCATGCTTGACATATAAAAATCTAAATTATTTTGCATAAAATACAATGCAAATCAACAATATTATGCAGTAATAGTATCAAAAATATGAGTCACAATAATTACGATCACCAACGTAATACTCCCGTGTTTGACGTTCTGTTGCACGAAATTACGGATGCTCCCTGACTAAGTTACTTGCACGATCAAGTCATCAACAGGGGCCTGCTGCCAAAGGCAAAGCAATGTTACTTGTCATTTCGCACCCTCACGTCATCTACTCTCAATATGTATTGTCGGAATTACAGCTTATTAACAACATCCTGCGTAACCAAATACAATACATATCAAATATTATGCTCGTTATCACTCTCTGACTGAATCTCTGGCTGATATGGTGACTGCCTTAGGCTTAGCCTTAGGCTTAGACGTAGACTTTTGAGTTAGAACTTAAAAGTCAGCGTCGACAGGCTCGAGTCGAGTGTAGACGTTCGCAACTTGCAATTCTCGTTGAATTAATACACGGCTACGCGTTCTTGTTGCTAATTGCGATAGTGTAATACGTACCTTCGTACAACCACTTTGGAATTATAATCTTCATCTTGATACGTTAAAGCACGTGTGTGTTGTTATTGTTTTCGAATGCCTGGGATGCCGATCTCGCGTAAACCACGACCGAAGTGGCGCAGTAGGCAGACAGCGCAATTGGCTTTCGCCAGAGATACCCGCTGTAACGACAACTCTTTTTTTTACGATTAAAAAACAAGTACGCATTTTTGTTTATTAAACCGACTGGGCGCACTAGTTAAACTATTCACACATTACACATCTGGACATAAAAGAACCGGATTGGCGATGGGCAAACGAAGTGATTGAGCACCTTTAACAAAGACGGTTTAATTAAAGGCAATAAAAACATCTATTGCTTGAATTCATGTTAAATTAGATCCTGCTATATATGTCCATGTCCACCAACCAAAAAAATCTAAGAATTAGAAATTCCACATTTTATGTTGTACATCCGGACATTTTCGAATATGCATATTTTTGGCGCGCTTTTTGGGATGCTGAGATGTGACGTCAGACATGACTCTGCCGGTACAGCGACCGCTTGTTTACATTCATTCTCTGCAATATGACGGCAGAGGTGGCTGTGTAATGCGAATATCGTCATGGTTCATTGTGCGGCATTCGGTTGTAATGCAAACTCTTCTAAACATAGAGCAACACACAATTTTTTCAGTTCCCTACGGATCCAGTTTTATTGAAGAAATGGATCGCAAAAATCAAGCGAGCTAACTTCAAGCCGACGAAACTCAGCCGGCTTTGCTCCGCTCATTTTGAGAAAAACTGTTTTTATCGCGATCCGGAGATGTTGGCAACCCTTGGATATCCTTGTGTTGTTGTCTGGGTTAGTATAGAGACGCAGAGACGGCGTTGTGTGAAACACGTTTTATTTTAGCAACATGGCGTGGTCAACACGCAAAGCATCATGGGACCTTATTCAGCGTTCTACCAAATCGTCCCATATGATACAAGTCCAATGTGGGGTAACTCTACACCTCCCCTCAGAGTTCGCATTCACATGCTGAACTGTACAGTCATGTTCACCTGCAAACATGTCTCTAGACAATAGTGAACTTCGGTGACTATAAGTTCAAACGTTCAGGCGGCTTTATAGCTTTTCCTGATCTGGTCACAGTCACACATGGAGAGGTCGTGTCTCCAGTTAGACTAGTGTCGGTGTGCTGTGGCGATGATCGCGTCGTCTCCGTAGTAGGTGCGCGCGATCTGCTTTCACTCACATCTGGGATGCAGGATGGTTGTGGCCCTCGCACCGGACTGGTCATCGCATTTTGTTCGTCCGGAGTAGGAACCAGAACTCTCCTGTTACGTCGCACCGTGCCGTATTCGGTTCTCACGAGATACGATCTAGGGTGATGTGTCTGTCTCAGTATCCTGCCCTGTCGGTCCTGATCCCTAACCCATACTTGGTCACCTGGCTGTAGGACAGGAAGTTCCTGTGTCCTATGTCGGTTGTTGTAGGTACGTGTTTGGTTGGATCTGTAGGTGTCCTCTTTGGTTCGGACCTTCTCTCTGTCACCGGTCTGTACCCTTGGCTGGAGCGTGCTCGGGAGTGTTGGCAGTTGTGTTCGTAATCTTCTTCCCATCAGTAGTTCAGCTGGGGATAGCCCATTCTGTAACGGAGTTGACCGATAGGTGAGAAGAGCCAGGTAATGGTCTTCGTTCTTCCTGAGCAACGCTTTCACTGTACGGACAGCTCTCTCCGCCTCGCCATTGGCTTGCGGATATCGCGGCGAACTCGTTGTGTGAATGAACCCATATGTTGCTGCGAACTGTCGAAATACATCAGCACTGAATTGAGGCCCGTTGTCTGACATGACAACATCTGGTATGCCGTGAACGGCAAACAGTTCCTTCAGCGTTGTGATGACACTTTCTGATGTTTGGTCGCGAAGCTGCTTGATCTCAATCCATCTCGAGTAATAGTCAATTGCGATGAGATATGCAATTCCATGAAACTCGAAAAGGTCCATGCCAAGTCTCTCCCAGGGACGAGATGGGAACGATGCTGGCATGAGTGGTTCTTTGGTTTCCGGACGATCTTTCGCACACGTTGAGCACTTAATAACCATGTCTTCTATGCAGTTGGACAATCCTGGCCACCACACCGATGTGCGAGCCCGAGCGCGACATTTCGTGATACCAAGATGGCCCTGGTGTATGCAGTGTAATATATCCAAACGCATGGCCCTCGGAATCACGATGCGTTCATCATACAGTAGGAGATCATCGACTACCGCGAGATGGCTCCTGTTCTCCCAGTACGGTCGTATCAGCGGCAGATGTGGCATGTAAGCTGGCCATCCTAGTGTGCAAAATGTTCTGACTTGTTCGCACTCAGCATCTGCTTTCTGTGCCGCTCGAATGTCCTGTAGACGTTTCTCCGTAGCTGGAAGTATGGTTACTGTGTGTTTCGCGTAACACTCTACCTCTTCCACAAACATGATGTCGGTCTGCTCTGGGAAGTTGACTGGAGCGCGAGATAATGCGTCAGGTGTCGTTTGATGCTTTCCCGGGACGTATACGACTTCCGGGTTGTATCGCATTATTCTCAGACGAAATCGTTGGATGCGAGGTGGCATCTTGGCTAGCTCTGTTGTTTTCAGAAGTGGCACGAGAGGTTTGTGATCAGTCTCGAGCGTGAAGTTTAGACCCATCACATACTCTCTGAACTTCTCGCAAGCCCAAGTTGCTGCAAGAGCTTCCTTCTCTATAACTGCATAGCGTTTCTCGGTTTCTGTGAGTGATCGGGAAGCATAGCAGACTGGACGACGTCTGCCACCATCTTGAATTTGCAGTAACACTGCCCCGATCCCCTGAGAAGATGCGTCTGCTGCGATCACTGTTGGGCGGTTTGGGTCATAGTGTGCAAGTACGTCGGGTGATACAAGCATGTCTTTCACTTGCTGGAAGGCAGTTTGTTGTGCCTCTTCCCATAACCATGCCCTGTCTTTGCACAGTAACTGGCGTAACGGTTCGTTGATGTCAGCCAGTCGTGGAATGAATTTTCCCATTTGGTTCACCATACCCATGAAGCGTTGGAGTTCCGTGACATTAGTGGGAGCTGGGAATTGTGCGATGGCTGCCGTCTTACTGCTGTCTGCATGTATCCCTGAGGCATCGATGACATGTCCCAAGAACTTGATCGACCGCTTTGCAAATTCACATTTGTTGTTCAGCGTTAGTCCGGCTTGCTGTAAGCGCAGCATGACAGCTCTAACGCGCTTGTCATGTTCTGGTTTGTCTTTGCCATGTATCAAGATGTCGTCCATGTGGCATATTACTCCTTCTTGGCCTTCCAGAATGGCCGACATGGAGCGCTGGAAAATCTCACTTGCTGAGCTGATACCAAACGGAAGTCTGTTAAAACAGAATCGCCCGAAAGGTGTGACGAATGTTATGAGAAGCCTGGACTCCTCATCCAGTGGGAGTTGCCAGAATCCGCTGTTGGCGTCTAGTTTTGTGAACAACTTGCTTGTTCCCAGCTTAGCTAAACTTTCATCCACAGAGTGCATTGGGTGTATCTCCCGTAGGACCGCTCGATTTAGCTGTGTGAGATCAACACAGATGCGTAGTGAAGTTCCTGACGGCTTGGGAACAATCACAAGTCCCGAACACCAATCTGTGGGTTGTGTGACTGGAGAGATAACCCCTTGTCGCTGCATCATCTCAAGTTCCGCTTTCACCTTCGGCAGCAGAGGATGCGGGATCTTCCTCGGTGCGTACAAACACACTGGTCTGGCGTCTGCACGAAGCGTCACACGATATTCAGTCTTCAACTTGCCGAGGCCAGTAAATAGACTCGGGAATTCTGCTTTGAAGTTCGCTGTTGGATCATTTACTTCCTCAACGCCATCAGACCGCGACACAAGTCCGAGTTTAACACAAGCTTGTTTGCTCAACAGTGAACACTGCTGGTTACGTAGGACGTATACTGTTTCAGTTACTTCTTTGCCGCGGTATTTCAGGGTCGCGTGGAGTATGCCCCTGACCGGCAGATGGATGCCCCCAGGTCCACGGAGTTTCTTCTGATTCCTGTGGAGCTGAACGCGTTTCAACCACTGTTCCCTGTCACTTATGACTGAGACTGATGCGCCTGTGTCGAGTTTGAAGCGTGTGTTATGACCGTTCACACTAACGCGTGCAGACCAAAAGTCACTCTCGTCTTTGATCTCCCCCAGAAATGGGATGTCCTCCCTCTTTACTTCGTGGACTCTGCTACTGTGTCTCCTGACTGCACTGCCGCGACAGACTGCTTGGAAGTGCCCTTGTTTTCCGCATGCCCGACAGCAGTCATTTTTAGCTGGACATTTCTGCTTGTCATGTGCTGGTTGACGCCCGCACCATTGGCAGGTACTAGTCGTGTCATTGGAGTGAGTGTAGCCTCGATTTGGCTTTTTGCTCCATTTTCTGGGTACTGCTTTACTAGCTGGTCTGACGTGATCGATTTCGCGAGCACTGGAGGGCGTGCTAATTTCCCCTCTTACTACTTCTCTGTCTAGCTTGCGTGCCTCCGCCTGGCGGATAATCTGGACAGCTTGCTCAAGCGTCAAATCTGGTTTCGACTGTAGGCGATCTGACAGCTCGTTGTCAGCGACGCCTGCGACTATTCTATCGCGGATCAACTCGTCCTTTAGATCACCATAACTGCAGTTTTCTGCCATTCGGTATAAGTCTTGTATGAAACTGTCGACTGGCTCTGATGCCGTTTGTCGTCGGGTGTTGAAACGTGCCCTTTCGACAATGGTGTTTCTCCTCACATTGAAATACTGGTCAATGGCAGACTTTACCTCAGCGTACGTTGCCTTATTTTCATCGATTTTGATCGTGGTCAGAATAGCGTCTGCACATTCGCCCATTGCGTATAGCAAAGTGCTTACTTGTTCAAGCTGTGACTTCGCTTGTAGGCTTGATGCAACTCGGTAACGTTCGAATCTTGTTGACCATTTTGTCCATAACTCAGTTTGAGCTTGACCTGTTGCTCCTTCGAATTTCCCTGGAAAGGGAAGTTGCGTCGATTGGCGTACCTCTTCGTTGGCCATGTTCGCGTACCGCTGCCACCATGTGTTGTTGTCTGGGTTAGTATAGAGACGCAGAGACGGCGTTGTGTGAAACACGTTTTATTTTAGCAACATGGCGTGGTCAACACGCAAAGCATCATGGGACCTTATTCAGCGTTCTACCAAATCGTCCCATATGATACAAGTCCAATGTGGGGTAACTCTACAATCCTGGTGCTCGAATATCGTTGAAAAGCGATGCAGTCCCAACAATATTCCTGGCAGTAGAAGCTGCATTGATGCCGTCAATCCGCCGAAGACAGGCGTCGGCACGGGCAGGATCGACGGCCGCTTTGCCCGAGTCGAAGGCAAGCGGGTCTCGCAAGCGTAGTTCCAGTGCCGCAGTCGCCGCTGCTGTGATATGCCCTACGGGCCGACGCGGATGAACACAATAAAACAGTTCCGTTCACATCTAACATGCCGTTCACATCATTAGCACGATAACTAGAATACTTGTAACCGAACCGATAACACAACATGGTGGCCGATATGCGGATCAGAATCGACGACGGCTAAAGAATCGAGTGTGAGTGTTGGGGGAAGGCAATAACGCTACGGTGTCATGTTAGAGATGGAAGTTGTACGTGGCTGCGTGCGGAGCTTTGAGAAAAATGGCTGCCGGGCATTGTATGTGGCAAGCCGGGATGGTGTTTAACGCTGTGCGGAGGCGACACCTAGCGTAGAAGGTTGAACGAGATGGCCGCCAAGTTCAATCCTCCAAAGGAATTCGATTTTCTGCCGGAAAACTGGTCTGAATAGATCAGTCGCTGGTCGAGGTTTCGTACAGTATCAAGACTGGACAACGAAGACGACAGCTTGCAGATAGACAGCCTGATATACAGTATGGGCTCGAGGGCAGAATCGATTTTCTCTAGTCTGGGCCTGAGCGAGGAACAGCTGCGTAGCTACGACGCGGTGAAGCGAGCCTTTGATGAATACTTCAGCCCCAGGCGGTATGTCATCTACGAGAGGGCGAAATTCTTTCGGCACGTTCAAGCTGAGGGGGAAACAGTCGAGCAGTTTATACGTGCGTTGAACGAATCGGCCGACCGATGCGAATTCCCAGATCGCTCTACTCAAATTCGCGATCGCATAGTCGTCGGCATCCTGGATCAGACGGTATCCCGGGAGATGCAGAGAATGGACATATCCCTACTGACGGAGTCGAAAGCGGTGTCCATGGCTTGTCAAGCCGAAGAAGTTGAGAAGCAGATGCGCGACCTGAATCTACCAAAGTCCGTAGATGAAGTGAAGTCGAGCCGTCGACGCAAGCCTAGAGTGGCGCCATCCAGAGGACAGTCGAATACTAAGTTTAGAAGTGACACTTCAGATAAGCGCAGTGTTCCGTGTACTCGCTGTGGTAGATTGTCGCATAGAGATGGTAAATGTGCTGCCATAGATCGCAAATGTAATTTGTGTTTCACAATAGGTCATTTTGCATGCTGCTGCAAGTCTAAAACGAGCGTGCCGAGAAGGGCAAGGGTTAATCAACTAGTCGACGTGTCGTTCCTGGGCGAGATCGATAGCAAGTCTAGTAGTTGGTCTCAACAAGTCTATGTCGATGGGTTACATTTACCAGTGCAGTTCAAGTTAGATACTGGTGCAGATGTGTCAGTTGTGCCGAGTAGACTATGTAAACACGAAGTGGCGTCCTACCGTAAAGCGATTGCTAGGACCTGGTAACTTGCGTATACCCGTGTTAGGCGAGTTTGACAGTGTACTCAGAGTAGATTCACATGAATGCTGTGAACGATTGTATGTCGTCGATCAATCGAATGCACTACTGAGTAGAGATGCGTGTGTAAAACTTGGGTTGATTACGTGTCACGTCAGCGATGTTAGCTCGAGCAAGTTTAACATTGAGTTTAAACAGATGTTTCAGGGGTTAGGTCAGATTAGCGAGGAGTACGATGTCCAGTTGCAAGCGGACGCACGTCCATTCGCAATATACACTTCTCGTAACATCCCATACCCACTGGTAGACAAGGTCAAGGTTGAGCTAGATCAAACGTTCGCCGTGTCTTGACCCGTCTAAGGAACGCAGGCATGACGCTGAATGCGTCAAAGTGTGAGTCAGATCAGATTCCTCGGTCACGTGATAACGAGCACAGGTGTGCGCGCGAATCCAGAGGCTGTACAGGGCCTGATTGACTTCAAAACTCCAACGTCTATGAGTGACGTGCGTAGCTTTCTGGGAATGGCTAATCAGTTAGGCAAGTTCTCACAAAAGCTCAGTGAACTCAGTCAGCCGATGCGCGACTTATTGTGCAGCAATACCGAGTGGTATTGGGGAGATGCACAGGAGAGAGCTTTCCGTGACGTAAAAAACGAACTTTCAAAGTCCGTTGAACTTGCCGTGTATGATCCGGAGAAGGAGACTGTTATTCAGCCAGATGCTAGTCGACACGGTATCGGAGCCACGTTATCTCAAATTCAGATAGACGGTACTCTCCGAATGGTGTGCGCAGCATCACGATCGTTGACGGAGACAGAACAACGATATGCCACAATCGAACAAGAGGCTTTGGCGATTGTTTGGGCATGCGAAAAGTTTTGCAACTACATCGTTGGTCTCCATGTCCGAATCCAAACGGATCATAAGTCATTGGTCCCACTGTTCAATGACATTAGCTTAGATAAGCTACCAGTGCGAATTCAGAGATTTCGACTTCGCATGATGAGATACTGTTACACAGTCGAGTATATCACAGGGAAAGACAATGTTGTTGCTGATGCGTTGTCGCGGTCTACCGCCAGTCCTACGAAGGTAGATGAACTTTTTGTAGAGGAGGTAGAGTCCTATGCAGAACAGTCGATAAACTTCTGTGCGTCTCCTAAACGGTTAGTCGAAATGCGTCGACTTCAGGCTCATGACGAAGTACTAGCACAAGTGCTAAAGTATGTGCGAACTAGTTGGCCTCCGTACATATCGTCTGCTGATTCTCTTCTCAGACCGTTCTGGGAAAGCAGAGGGCAACTCACGATCGTAGATGACGTTCTTGTGTATGAGAACAGGATCGTGATCCCGCAATCTGAACGTCTTGACGTTCTCCAGCGTCTACATGAGGGTCACCTCGCGATAACCAAATGTCGCGAACGTGCCAAACAGTTGGTTTGGTGGCCTGGCATGACTCAGAGAATAGCAGAGATGGTACGAAACTGCAACACATGTCTCACACAGGCCAATGATGTTGCTGAGCCGCTGTTGCCAACCGCGTTTCCGACCAGACCGTGGGAACATGTAGGCAGTGACCTGTTTTACTGCAAGAAACGTTGGTACTTGCTGCTAGTAGATTACTACTCTCGTTTCATTGAGGTGTCATTGCTAGCCGAGCTCAGTACTCATGAAGTGATCGAGCACATGAAGTCACACTTCGCTCGTCATGGTATTCCCGAGATACTTACGTCGGACAATGATCCGCAGTATGCATCAGACGAGTTCCGCAAGTTCTCGGAAGGAAAGTATTACTTTCAACACGTGACTAGTTCTCCCAGGTACCCACAAACCAACGGGGCGGCCGAACGCGCCGTGCAGACGATCAAGTCGATCATGAAAAAGGCAGATGATCCATACTTGGGTTTGCTTGCGTATCGGACGTCACCGCTAGGCAATGGTGTATCGCCTGCTGAACTTCTGATGGGTAGGAAGTTGAGATCCACTGTTCCAGCGCATCCTAAGGTGTTACAGCCTGAGTTGCCTAACGCAGTACAGGTTCGTCATAAAGAGGCTCAGTCGAGGGCTTCGTCGAAGCTAAACTTCGACAGGAAGCACCGTGCGAAGGAGCTTCATCCACTCTCTGTAGGAGTCGATGTGTGGATCACTGATCTCAAACGTCCTACTAAGGTAGTCGATACTAACCCTGGTACCCCTCGTTCCTATGTTGTCGATAGTGACGGCAGCAGTGTCCGTCGCAATCGCAGGACTCTGAGAGAACTCGGTCAGCCATCAATCGATCCTCCGGTCGTGCAATCTGAGGAGTTCACTAACGTGAAAGTGTCGCGTTACGGTCGACATATCAAGCCAGTTCAGATGCTTGATCTGTAGTAATTGTGTTTAGCTAATGTTTATAGCTAGTTCAGCTAACGTTTATATCTACCAGTTAGTTAATGTGTACATCAACTGTCAGCCCAATTAATGTTGTGTGTAGCCTACTTAAACAAGCATGTTTCAGGATACACACACTTATGATTGTATGCATGTTACAATTTAGTTATTACTATTGTATTAATTGACATACATTAGCCTTACGACAACTCATGCATCGTTCAGTTGTAATGCAAGTTTTATTCGTAATCAATAATTATTATTGCATTCTTAGAAGGGAGGTGTTGTGATATGCCCTACGGGCCGACGCGGATGAACACAATAAAACAGTTCCGTTCACATCAGTAGCACGATAACTAGAATACTTGTAACCGAACCGATAACACAACAGCCGCTGCAGGCTCCGCTGCCGCTGCCGCTGTCACTACAGCCGGCTCCGCAACTACACCCATGGCTTCTTCGGGGTACCAGGTTCCTTCTACGAGTGGTGAATTTACGAGGTCTGCTTACCGAAAGCGGCAACGAATCAAGGTAATTCTTATATGTGATTTCTGCTATTATTATTCTGTAGGTCTAGTATAATGCCTGGACTGGACGGTCTCGTGTGTATCAAAATAAGTTATTCAACTTATTGTCATTGTACCCCATTGTTTCCAATCATATCACGGAACTCTTCCTAAGTATCTTATATTCTAAATGTTGTAGTTATGCACGATACTACTATAATAAATCTACATATATTCAGTTTTGTGGAAAATTTGATAGTGTAATCAAATCGATTCAGGCGACTGTTTTTATCATTATCATGGTTACAGGAATGTAAGGCAATAAAACAAAAACGTCAACAAATTAATTGATGCTAATTTGTTAGTTATGCATTTAATTAATCTATGTACTTTTACATGCAAATAAGAAATAATTATTTTAATTATACTCGTTGCCGAGTCAGGTTAGTCTGTTATCATAAGTTTGTTAAACCGTAAGAAGCAATACTTGGATGTAGAACATTGCAATGTGAATTTGCAGATGGAAGAATAATTATATTTTCAAATGTATTTAACGTTGAATTTACATATATTAATTATTATTTTTCATACTTAATATTTGTTGTTTTTTAAATGACAATACTTGGACTTTATGAAAGTGCCATGCAGTTTGATCAACATCAAATATATGTACACATAAAGTACCATGCATAAGTTAGATATTTAAAACAAAAATTATAAAATTAAGAAGTGGTCTGTCTCATTCTCATAGTTGGAACCAGTTGCTGGCAATCTCCTCCTCTGACACATGACTCACTAAAGTCTGATGTCATCAATAACTTGCTGAAGAATTATCTCCCATCAGTATTCTCTGTAGAAAAAGTTTATTGCAGTGTCTGGCACTTGTCTGCTAATCCAGCTAATTGGACTGAGGAACTAAGTGTAGTGTTTGCCTGAGTCAACTGATCAAATCTAATTAATTACCAGTTGACATTGTACTTTATAGGTCTTTCCTGCTATGAATAAAAAATACACCAGCCACCTCCAGTTGGCCCACTGCATTCTCTCTCCAGTTAAAATAGTTATCTAAACCTGATCTACTGGTAATTAAAGCATGCTAGGTGGAAATGGCAGGAACTGGGTAACATGGATGTGACATGTCGGATACTTATTATTACTATAATTAACCCATGCAATTAACCCATGCCTAACATCACCCTGATCACCTTTGCAACTGGTAAACCTTGCAGGTAGACGTGATTAATTATTATTAATATTGAATGGTTACCACATTGAACACCCTGTAGATTACAGTATGTATCCATCGAGTTAATAATTTATTATGTTTAAGTTTTCAAAAGTAATGTTTTCAATCAATATAATTCTTACAGTAGATGCAGCTTTCATAACACACACTATTGTAACACACAAGTACTGTTACATTTGTTACTATATCATTTTTAATATTTCATTAGTAATTTATTGATTTGTATTTTCATAACTCCAGTGCACAGGCCTGTGGTGAATTACATTACAGTGTAATATATTGCTATTGCCTAGTTTCCATTTTATTACAGTTGCATATTGAAGACAATGTACATCATGTAATATATACTATTACATTTGAAGGTATTACCATTACATTTTGAATTAGAACTACAGTATGTACTGAGATAAATATTTAGAACAAAAATATAACTATCGTATCTTGTATTATCTACTAACAACGTTTACCGACATAACATATTTTTCATTTTGTGTCTGTATAACATGAATGAATGGAAGACAAAACACATGTCACTGCCATTTAATAGATTGCAATCAGTGTAATAACACCTTACTGCTTGGTGCATTGCTAATTACTGGCACAAGTCATGATGTTTTTCAAACAGAAGCTCAGAATTGTACCAAGGATCATTATTCATGGGATGGATGTTGGTAATCATAAAACCTGGATAAACTAGTTCAATAGGATATAGAAAGCATAATTCAATTTGTATTTTGATGTAACAGATATTAATAAACATGTATATATATATATATAATATGCCAGTTACTATTACATTGTTTCTGTTACTATATTGTGCTTTGTTCAACTTATTGTTACTAATACGTATTATTATTATTACACCACTCCTGGAGCAGGCTTCTTATCGTGACTATAAAATTTAATATTGCAGGATTGTTCATGTCAGCAGTCACATATTGTTATGATAGTCACATATTGTTATAATAGTAACTATATCAACGGATAAGGATTCTACTAATGATGTTACGAAATGTCATTAAAAAATGAATTTATTTGATTTTTAACTTAATAATGTTATTACTTTAAAAAATCAAGTAAATTTATCAAATAATAAATATGTTCACATTCGGATGTGGGTCGTTGCCCAGCTACCAAGTGTGAAAATGGTAATTTGCCAAGTTGTGAAACAATAACAATAAATGCAATGCAAGTTGCAAACCTATCTATTGTATATTTAGTAGATGATTAGTTATAACCAAAAATAAAATGTTCACAAGTAATATATTGTCACATTTTCCAGGTAATTGTTTGCAGAAAAGTGTAACAACAAAAGTAACTATGTCTCGGTGTAGATTCTGTAAGCGTGATATCAATTATTTACGATGTTTTTATCATAGAATAAACAATACATACCTTGTAACTTGAAATTAATTTATTAATTTGTATTTTTCACAGCTAGGCAGTCTTTTCACACTTGGAAGCTGGGCAAATGACTAGACAAATGGATGTACTCCTTTCTGACAAGATGGTAAAAGACAGGATTTTGTTTGCTTTTGTCAGAAACCTACAACAATTAATTTGTTGGCAAATTCTATAAGGGTAATTTGTTATTTCAGTTAGTTGCTGACATTCTGGCAGCAGCTCGAGATAGTCCACCGTCGACCAAGACTGGATCATCTGAAGATACAGCAACTGAATATGACAGCTCTCGTACGGATTCCTGTGATACAGGGGATTCCACACCTGAGTCAGTCACAGCTTCCACTCCAAAAAGGAGCAACAAATGCTTTCAGGCTGACATCAGGCTATCAAGTCGCACGAGAAGAGTGCAAGCAGTCTGTGCATCAGAGCAGGTTGCTGTGCAGGTGACATCAGCAGTGAGGTCAATGAGTGTGCAGTGCAGTTTGTTGACTGGTCCGATTAGTGACTCGAGTGACTCAAAACGGGGAGGAAGTGACATCTGCTGCAGATCCAGAGTATGTTTGCTAGTCGACTAGTCGTGACAGCAGCAACAGTGACAGCGATGACCACGTCGACCAGTACACTGACACAGAGGAGGGTGTTACAAACAAGACTCCCTTGAGGAAAGATTGCTGCCCTTCCAAGGAGAGGTACTTCTTGGTGGCAGAGTCTTCACTTTGTCATCTTTTCGCATGTTGCCGAAACTGCACTGGCCAAACCAATGTCGTAGTGCAGCAGTTTCTCGGCTCAATGGGAAGTTGCTCTGTAAAGATAATTGGTCTGTAGATGTGAAGCTATGCTATTTATTAGCATGTCATAGGTAAAGTGATCAAAAAAATGGACTAGATAACTTGTTTATCAATGGGCAGATATTTGCTGAAGCCATATTCTCATCTGCCTGCCGGGGAAGTATTCCCATGGGTGTTGTTTGGCTTATAACCATTGTCTGTGCACCGTGTGGTGATTCACATTGTGTTACCAGGTCTACACAGTTACCAACATTTGGAATGATTCATCCCAGTAACACTGTGTTATGAAACTTGCTTGATGAATTTGTAATACATATGTCACACAAAAAATGTGATTAAAAATGCTATGTCCTTATGATTTTTATGGACATAGTCGCAGGGCACATACATACCCACTGGTAACATCTCACATATAAGACCTCTAAGGTTACACTAAACCCCTAGGTCTAGGACATAACCCTTCAGGCTATAACCCATTACCATAATTATTCAATTGTTCTGCATGTTGTTTTAATGTTTATTTTAGTTTATTTTGATTATATAATAGCTATATTGTTATGTGTCAGACTCGGAGTAATACAAATCATTGTTCCATATAAATGACATAATCTAGAGCTGTCATTGTATATGTCAATATGATATTGTGATCATCTCGCGAACAACTGCCCATCTAAAAAAGTGTGGGTTTTGTCCAGACGGGTGATATCGTAAGTAGTTATAACGTCCTAAACTCGATCCGCATAAACCAGACAACCATGCTTACGACGTTCGACGGTTCGTAACTTTGTGAAGTTTGTCTTTGTCACTTTGAAGTTTGACAAGTTTGTTTACAATTACTTCGTCTGATGACCTACTTAGCTACAACCTCTAGCTAACTCTCTGTACAGCTTTGACACCGCATTTTATAATATAACGTCGTACTAAAACGATATAATTGTTGTTGTCGACAGTTTTCACACCATATGTTAGGGAGGTCAGACCAATTTACCTCCCCTTCTGACAACATGGGAGACAGGGGTCCCAGTTTAGTGGCCGTAGTTTATTATCATGCATTCTACCTGTTGGTTTGTGAATTTTCTTATGTTGTAACAATGTCAATGTGTGTACCTGCGCTGAAAAAATATTTTTTGGTGGTGTTTATTAGCGGTAATGATTTTTTTACTCTCAGTGTCGTATTTTGGTTTTCTTGATTTACGCGTGCGGCCATCTTGGATCACGTTGACAGGCCCCACCTATCAAACTGATTTGCGAGATTATGTTAATGAGTACATCCATATTGAAATGTGACGAAGAAAGAGGAAATTCAGAGGAAAATGAATCAGAAAATATCATTGTAATCCGTCGATAAAAAATTATAGTAATTATGGATTTAAAATGGCCTATGTTTGACGATGTTTTGTGAGTATTTAGTTAGTTGGTTTCAGCGGAAAGCATATGCAGAAGGGTAAAGAATTGTGTCAACGATAACGTGATTACAGTGATGGCTTACCAACTGATAGCACAAACATGCACAACGTCCGTTTATGGAACCCCCGTCTAAAATGATATCGCCATTTTGCCTTCTTCCCTGAATGCGCGCAGTGCGTCATGGTATACAATGCACTCGTGACTCGGATAGCGATGTGATCGACAGCGGGTGACTTTGATTAATACTGCCAAGTACATATGCCTACACCTAAGTAATTCATTGCTGCCATGTTTAATGTAACTGATTGATGTTTATATTAATATATTATTAGTTTATTTATTGGTATTACTTTAGTTTAATTATACAACTGTTGAGCTATTTAGCATATACATAATATTGTGTGTTGGTTACATTATTACAATTTATGATAATTTATGTTTCAATTCATTTATTGTATTATTATTTGTTTATAAAAATTTTTATCGTTATAAATTATTTTGATGTAGGGCCTACTGTTTTTGTATTTGATATGTATGTACCAGTTTTTATATATATTAAGATTACAGAATAAGATTATATCTTTGTATTTGTCACTATATGGTATACATAAAATAATATACATTAAGTAAACATTATGATTTATTGTATCTATTAATTATATATACTCATAGACAAATAAGTATAATAGTACGCCCTATTGTTGATGATAACAATGGGTTTAACCACAGTATATTACAAGTTAATTGGTTTGGCAATCATAATAGTTATGGGATTTGCCCAATGTAACAAGTGTTGTGTATTGGGGGACTATTATTGGCATTTTGTGCCACAGTGTATTACGAGTTAATTGGCTTGTCAATCGTAGCAGTTATTGGCTTTGCCCAACAAAACAAGTGTTGTGTAATGGGATACTAGTATTGTCAGTTTGTGGTTCTAATTCACAATCAACAAATCCTTTCATGTGGTTGTAAGTTCATACAGTTGTTTTAATGTTACGAAGACAGAACCACATTGATCATCTTTGCTCAGTTGCTGTGTCGTGTTCATGATTTAATGCTATTGTAATACATGATGTGTGTGCGTGTGTGTGTGTGTGTGTGTGTGTATTTACTTTTTTATGTGTGTATTTATTGTTATATGTAATTTTGTATTGGCCTTCTTTATAGATGGCAAAAGACTCAAGATGATAAAAAGTAATTTTCTTGTGATTTATGTACACAATCAGATCCGTCAGAAAACGTTTGGAAAAATTCATGAAATTTTGAACTTTGCAAAACTGTAGTTTTCTTAATGTTGTACTTAGCTACATGAAATGAATAGCATTGTACTTCTTATAGTGAGTGACCACTATGTGGAAAAATATTTAAAAAAAATTGTCCTTGTGATTTATATGCAAAATCAAATCTAACGGAAAATTGTCGGAAAAAAACATGAAATTAGAAACTTTACAAAACTGCAGTTTCTTTAATATTTCATTGATGTACATGAAACAAGCACCATTGCACTTCTATTAGTGACTATTATCAGGGGAAAATAATGTAAAAACAATTCTTGTGATTTATAAGCAAAATTAGATCTGTCAGAAAATGTCATGAAATTCGAAACTTTACCAAGCTGTAGTTTTTTTTTTATTTCACTTAGATACATGAAACAACTACCACTGTACTTCTTATAGTGACTACTATCAGGGAAAAATTATAAAACATTTTTTTTTACGAAACAAAATTTTGCTCCGACCACCCTACATATGTGTCATTATAATGAAGTTGCAGCTTACCAGTCGGTGTTGCCTGAGCGAACATTGTGACTGTCCGACTCCGCATCAACTCGCTGAAACGCTCGGAAAGAGCGGAACCAGACGAATCATCCGCTGTAACCGTTCCCGCAACTGGCTCAAAATCGTATGATTTCACTTGAAACTCTGGGAAACTCCCACTAGCCATGATGTTACAAGAGAATGGAGAGAACAACAATGGCGATGCATAGATGTCAACAAAGCCGAGAGTCAGGATTGACGTCATGATACCACGTGATCGCCTAGCTCATTAAATTTCAACTTTCTGCGGGAATCTACACAGACGGGTTTAAAATAGAATTTTGTCTACAAACGTATTTTTCTGTATTTTTTTAATGTTGTCAAATGTTACATACAATGTTAATCTTTGTGTACACATGGAAAACGGATTTTAGCTAATGCCTTGTTTTTATTTCCTTTAAGGAAGATGGTCATTGCCTGTTTGCATGTTTGCATTAATATGTGGCTACCATGTCTGTTTGTGTGTGTGCGTGCGTGCGTGCGTGCGTGTGTGTGTGTGTGGTTGGGTTGGTGAGTGTGTGTGTGTGTAGATGTGTGTGTGTGCGTGCGTGTGTGTGTGCGTGCGTATGTGTGTGTGTGTGTGCGTGCGTGCATGCGCGTGTGTATGCGTGTGCGTGTTTTTGTGTGTGCAAAAGACACGCTAGAGGGACACACTAGAGGCATCCCTCTAAAGATGTTAATATAAGAGAATAGTTCGAGATACTTCGCTTGCAATATAAAGGTCCCATAGATTTACCATCTAGTTGTTATTACCAATATGTTCATGAATGCAATGAATATAAACAATTTAACGGAAATAATACAAATGAGGAGTATCTACGACGAAGTAGGATTGCATATGACAATTATTATTAACATGTGTGGACAATATCATCATGAATTGGCCATTTTGTGTAAACAACACGTGCAGCTGTAATATATAAATATATGTCAGTAAGCCCTTCAAAAATAGCTCTTTAAATCCGATCAGCTATGGAGATCCAGACATAATATACACCCTGCTCAGTTTCTACCTGTAGTCATCATTAATTTACGATTCAGCATGATTTTTATAAAGGAATTGATAATTTTATTTATTAATTAGTATAATTTATGTAATTATTATTATTTATGTTGTTGTTAGTATTAGTCATGAAATAATTGCTTTTATGTTGTAATTAGCATTATTTAACGTAATAATGTTCGAGTAATAGTTAATAGTAGTTACTATATTCAGAACTATGTATTGTAATAAAGTGTATTAATGTTCAGGTATTATTAATTCGTGATAAACGATATACCGCTAGATCTAGTAAATAAAAACAGAAACATCGTCACATGCTGGTATTTATACTGTAGTCTAACAATGTTACTAAATATCAATATATAATATTATGTTTTATAAAGTTATACATGCTGAACCAGTAAATACCCCCATGTGTCAGTAATGCATTGTGTTGTGAATGCCATAGTTGTAATAATTATAATTATACTTTTTTCATTGTGTTTACTCTACGTGGTCCTCGACTAAAAGCCCCAAGGGATTTCCAGAGGATCTCCTCAGTTGCACGTATTGTCTGCTAAATGTCTCGTAATGTGATGTATATTATATGTGCGACATAACAAATGATGGTATATTCTATGTATTACCAGGATATTTCAAGAACAAAATCGTTCTACACTTTCAACTAAGGCTTGTGCGCCAGACGAAATACTAAACAGGCCTTCTTTGGTTTTATTTCAAACGGACTGTTGACATTTTCGAAAACAGTCATCACTGTCGGCAGATCTGTTCTTCGTACCGAACACTTTTTGGATATTTTTGGGAAAATTATATTATGTAAACTCTTGACGACGACAATTATTTATTACTAATTACATCTTGCACAATGGCAAACATAATCGATTCTTTGACATTTTGTATTGTAATTCGGAAACACTCATCATCACGACAACGATGTCACGTTCGAACAATTATTTGTGAACATGACAGTTTAAACGAACATTAAATAAAAAATAAACAAAACATTGTATGGTCAGAATAGAACATGTCTAAAGCAAATATTGACTAACGTCTGAATTATTGCACTGGTATGATGTCACAATTACATATCTCTCCGTAACATAATTACATATCTCTCCGTAACACAATTACTTGTGAAAAGTAACATCAGTGAGTGGAAAATGTAGTCAAACTGATTTCCATCGACACTTCATAAGCTGAAGGTATGTAGATTTGTATTGATATAACATACTAATATATATTTGCATATTTTAGTTGCAACGACAACAACATTTCTAAATGTCGACAAAACATAATTTTGTTGATATCTAATATTAGTGACTTATATAATTAGCAATCATTGGTGCCATCGTAATGAGTGTATTTATGATAACAACATTGCTGTGATTTGTGCTGTCGTTTTGATCAACTGCTCATTCTAGTTTCTTTTTGCTCAATTTGATTTTTCGAAGTGCACCATTATACAAACGCACACACACATAATTATATATATATTATATATGTATATATAATTATGTGTGTGTGTGCGTGTATATATATTTATATATATATATAACATATATTGAACACTTGCGGCTTTCTACTCAAATGAGATGAAGTATGACAATGTTTGTATATTGTAGCATTGTACGCATTGTGCATTGTGTCACATATTCTATGATGAACCACCGCCATCATCATCATATATCCGTATTTCTGCTTTCCTCTCATGCTTTATCAATGGCCGTTGTATTAAACCACCAAATATTACGCGAAGTGACAAACAACTGAATTTCACAAGCTTCCCAAGAATATTGTGGCGTAAATTTACTATGAAGAGGGTTTTCATTTGTGGTTAATTTGTTCCGCAAACAGAAGTCACAAGGATTCCTACAGGAAGAGTGAAGAACACGGATTCGACCACCTCAGAAATAGTGTTGCAACGAAATCATTCAACTTAACAATGTACTGCGTTAACTTTTGAATACAGACACAATAACATAACAACAATATAATAAAATAACAATAAGCCTATATTACTAATTAAGAGGGTAATTCTTTCTGAAGGTTGCAGAATGGCAACTGCTAACTGTATTGTCGATATGATTAAATACAAAAGGCATGTTCTTGTGTAATGCTGCACCCAGTAGGCATTCAGTAGGCACCCAGTAGGCACTCAGTAGGCACCCAGTAGGCACCCAGTAGGCACCCAGACTGCACAGAGCGCTTTACTTCCTGGGCAGACCTCTTTAGTTCATTAAAATACAATCTCGACTTTTCTGGGAAGCATTCAGTCACGCTGCAATTACTGATCGATGACTATTCGTTTACTTATATTCATCACTTCCTTTCACCGTGTACCTTTCTATAGTATCTCGTATGAGAATCCTATGTTCTAAACCCTGCGCCTCCGCGTCCCGAGATCGATGTTGATCCAAGTTGTCTTAACCGGATATGGCCTTCAGCATAGGGCACAATGACGTCATCCACCTTCTCAGCCTACCTTAACCTACAAGTTATTGATCCGACGGCTGTCCGATGTGACATCTACATACGCTGAAAATAACCTACTGGGTCGTTTACCTCTTCGTTAGTCAAGAAACGAGAAAAAAGATCCCGCGATATTCCGAACACAAAGGACGGAATTGTACCATCAAACCGCATGCTTGAATATTGCATGTTTTTGTGCCAGATGATGTATTATTGCCAAATGTGATACACGGACACAAACGCGTCGAATGTATTAGCCGGGTACATTTCAGGTGGCGATAGGCCCTCCAGCAAATTGTCACCACGTCTCGATGCTTTGGTAGCCTACCTTCATCGCAACACCCACGTTATTTGAGGTTTCACGAAGTCGTCTTACACTAATCGCATAATTGGAGCATGATTTCAACATTCGTAAACTCCAACAAAAACATGAAGCCGACCTCGATTCTGAGGTAAACTGAGAAGAACATGAACGTGATGAAACTTATCTTTCGTGTTTAAATGACGTAATTGGACACTTAATGGTTTGGAACAATAGATGTACAATAGTAAGGTCTAGCTGACTTCTCGTATTTGTGGTGTACCAAATGACGTACACGTAGTATTTTGTTGACTTCTCTTACAGAATAATCTTAATTAATAGTATGCCCTGTTATTCTCTGGGTACAACGTAGATTCTACTGATAACGTTCAGTTTATCTTGCTTACATTGCGTTGTTCATTAACCCATCAAGAATCAAATGTTCAAATGCATTGAGTGAATCGTTTATGTAACCCGTATATCAAAATACTACAGATAATAACAATCAAAATGATGCAATTTCTCAAAAGGTTTCTTTTAAAGCTTGCTTCAATTTTTGCAATAAACCAAAAACTACTGAAGATATTTCAACAAATGAAGTGTCATTTAAAGATCATGATCTGTGGAATCCAAAATGGTACAAAACACAATTTCACAATATTGTGATTAATACCCACTTTGCAGGTCACACATACATACATTTTATTATTTACTATTATTAATATATTGACTGCGGATTATTGTGTGAATGTGCACTTGCTCCGAGTCGCCGAGGTCCACTCGCCAATGTTTATGTTTGTTCCCTTCCGTGAACCATTGGCCTCTCACCTACCAATTGGTGATGCATTTAAGAAAATACGATAGCTATTTAGAGTTATTATTTATATATGTTGACAGGTCCGCTTTTCTAGATCGTTTCTCTCCTACCTCATGCAGATAAGTGATTGATGACCTCCAGGCGGCACAACCGTAATGGTGATAACAGATGCTCGTTATTTGTTGCTCCATGGCCGGGCAGGGACGGATCCAGACACCCTGAGGCTCGCCAAAAGTACCAAGACTTCAGACTCTTCAGAACTTCCAATTGCACCCTCTTGATGCTCGCCAAAAATACCAAGTACTTCAGGTTCTCCAAAAACTTCCAGTTGCTCCCCTTCCCTTGAAGCTAACTGAACATACCAACAATGAAAGCTCTCCAAAAACCTCCAATTGCACCACCTCTGAAGCTCGCAAAACGGGGGTACATTCATAAGGTATATGGGAACATTATTTCCGTCCAATGGAAATTCCAAATGTCTCGGGGGCGCGTGCCCCCGGGTTCCCCTGGATCCACGTATGCTGGGCATAGGCCAGTCAATATCTTATTACTCTAACATATATTATTATTCTAAAGATGACAAATATATTATAATTGTGATAACTACTGCCCTTTGTCTGTTGTGGCGTGTGACGGTGTAATTGTGATAACTCCTGCCCTTTGTCTGTTGTGGCGTGTGTCGGTGTAATTGTGATAACTACTGCCCTTTGTCTGTTGTGGCGTGTGTCGGTGTAATTGTGATAACTACTGCCCTTTGTCTGTTGTGGCGTGTGTCGGTGTAATTGTGATAACTACTGCCCCTTGTCTGTTGTGGCGTGTGACGGTGTAATTGTGATAACTACTGCCCTTTGTCTGTTGTGGCGTGTGTCGGTGTAATTGTGAAAACTACTGCCCTTTGTCTGTTGTGGCGTGTGTCGGTGTAATTGTGAAAACTACTGCCCTTTGTCTGTTGTGGCGTGTGTCGGTGTAATTGTGATAACTACTGCCCTTTGTCTGTTGTGGCGTGTGACGGTGTAATTGTGATAACTCCTGCCCTTTGTCTGTTGTGGCGTGTGTCGGTGTAATTGTGATAACTACTGCCCTTTGTCTGTTGTGGCGTGTGACGGTGTAATTGTGATAACTCCTGCCCTTTGTCTGTTGTGGCGTGTGTCGGTGTAATTGTGAAAACTACTGCCCTTTGTTTGTTGTGGCGTGTGTCGGTGTAATTGTGATAACTAATGCCCTTTGTCTGTTGTGGCGTGTGTCGGTGTAATTGTGAAAACTACTGCCCTTTGTCTGTTGTGGCTGTTGTTGCGTATGTTGGTGTTTTGTTGTCAATAATACAACGGTCCGCAGAAACGCTTTGTCGCGCGCTGACTCGGATAAAAGACGCCCGGACCGTCTGGCGCAGCAGGTAGATCTAAGATCAATGTCCTCACGCTGTGACTCATTGGGTTGTGTTGGCTTTACGCAATGCAACAAGACAACACCAGATATGGAAGAAATGTGGCCAGAATAACCTTCTGACATTTATTTAATATTCACCCGATAATTGGATGAGTTGTTAGCTAAAACACAATACAATCAAATGTGGGCCATTTGAGGTCTTAAACATTGCCCCATTTATTTTATCTATACATTCTAAAAACAAGGCCCACATTATAGAATACCATACTTAAATTATGGTAATACACCAGAACTATTAAAAAGACGCCTCCCAGACATTTAGACGATTAAAACTACTAACTATTACCACATCCTAGAGAGAGGTGGGGCCATTCCGCCTTCCGCCACACCGTTTATTAATCCTATTTTAATTACCGCCCTAAAAACCCTGCGTACACTTGAAGGAGGAAAAAGCTTTAAGGCAAAACCTCGTGTACCATTTAGAAACAGGGAAAAGCGTCAGCAAAGCTAAAATTAACACATGTGCGTGTTGTGAAAATCCCATACATACTTATAACTAGTCTTATGGCAGGAGGGGAGGGAGGTGGAGTCAAAACTGATACGATATTCGATAAACAACTGAACACGAGGAATTTCAAATGTGGCCGCTGCTGGAGGTGCAGTGGCCTTTTATGTCCTGAATGGTCGGACTAGGTTTTACTGTATCACTACGCTAAAGCGCGGGAAGGCCGGCACGCCTTCAGGCTATTGGACTCTGACCTGGTCAAGGTACAGTGTCAGCTTGTTTACCTAGCCTGCAGGCTGGCTCTAGGACTTTAGTGTTGCCTTGGTTGCCTCGCGTAAAACTTGTTATGCAATGTAATCGCATAAATCCCTTTACGCAATGCAACAAGACAACACCAGATATGGAAGAAATGTGGCCAGAATAACCTTCTGACATTTATTTAATATTCACCCGATAATTGGATGAGTTGTTAGCTAAAACACAATACAATCAAATGTGGGCCATTTGAGGTCTTAAACATTGCCCCATTTATTTTATCTATACATTCTAAAAACAAGGCCCACATTATAGAATACCATACTTAAATTATGGTAATACACCAGAACTATTAAAAAGACGCCTCCCAGACATTTAGACGATTAAAACTACTAACTATTACCACATCCTAGAGAGAGGTGGGGCCATTCCGCCACAAGGTCACCCGAACATGTGACCACCCCACCTCGTAACTTGGCTTAATGCCCAGCTCTTGACCAACACGTATCTGGTCCAGTGTCCAAGTCTGCAGTCCACTCGATCACTTTTTACCTGGTGTACAATAGGCAGCCATCTCAACTATGTACATTGCTTAAATCCCAGACGTGTGGAGTGCAGTTATAGGTGCTTTATATCTTCGTTAGGTCCGAATAAATCTCATACAATTATTTTCTATAATATGTTTTTGTTATTATCTCGTAGTTTAAATTTATCCTTGTGGGGTCACAGGAAGACGGCATCTAACATGCTATATGTGACTCGATGCAACACAACATTACTTTTTTAAACGATTGTTTTGTGTATTCGCTTATGTTGCTGGTTGCTGTTGTTACAAAATAAAATTTGATTGGATTTTGATTTGATCACCAGAATGAGTGGCATGTAAAGAAAACAACGGTAATATCATTGGCAATAGATTGACTATTCACGTTGTCGATTCATCCGCCATAACCAGAAAAAGTCCCTAATAATCAGTCACCCTATATATATTTGTCTGAACTTGTACAGACAAAGAGTCAGATAAACTTGTTTTAGCTAAGTAATTCTTTTAACTAGTAACTATCACATTATCTAGAGCCATACGTATATGCACACGACATACCTATATATCACAATAATAAGTTAAGATGCTTGCTAGATATGTAAATCGTCTGTAAACACAATTTAACATTATACGACCCAACACTGTTACAGTCGTCATACTATAGCTGGCATGCCCGAAGTGACGGGTAATGGGGCAACAAGAAACAATTTAAGGTACGCATTATTCTAATAATATAACTATTATATATATAACATATAAAAATTAAAAAAATAACTCACCAAGTCGTGTATATTGATACTCGTAATACGGAGGCGACCTTAACTGTACGTATATATGTGTGGACACGTCCATGATCCCTACCAAACTACTACTGGGTGTGGCTCCAGACATAACAATAGCCTATGCAACCGTTTGCATGAAACAATTCCGCCAGGGTTACATAATATATTATACTTTGTGGTTTCGCACATGTCAACCAGCCCAAAACACGAACGGATTACATGCCCACGAACATTATTATTTTGTAAGTTTACAACTTCACATTTACTCCTTTCCAAACTTGTTTTTTTTCGTTTTGTTATGCCATTACATACAATTACCACCTTCGTGAATTGCACGCATGATTTTGACTAATGACTTGTTTTGATGTGTTTGCTCTATAATATGTTTCAACCAACATTCAATAAATATTAAATGAAATTATTGCCGAATATACCAAAAATCTCAGATGTCATCAGACATAGAATTAATTTTAATAGTATACTGCTTGTGCGCCTACATGGCAGCCTATTAGACAATCTCGGATATTAAGCATGTGATTTTATGTTTTAAAGATATTATTACTTGCTACGTTTTGCACAGTGCGCTATGAATGTACGGTAAACGAGGTGGGAAGTTAATTTTGAGGATTAGTATGTAAATTCTTTAGATTTTTAAACACTTTTTCAAAGAGCAGGCAACACAAGAAGAGTACGTGAACAGTCAACCATGACGTCTGCCTTTCACTATTCAGCTAAGGCCCTCCACCAGCTGGCTGGCAGTGTAGTGGGAAGGCCAGTCAGCAGACCACTGTGGCAAGCATTGACTACCAATGGCATTTCTAGGGTGCAGCCTACAAGAAGGGGCCAGCGTGGTGGAATGTATCTGCGTCGACCGATTGCAGTGATATATTGTCTGCATCCAGACGCAACCTTTGTGCCCCCTACAAGGACTCGTTGAACCATACAGCTTAATTGGTGCATTGTGATGACGCAACGTCGCGTGTTGCGCAGCTTGAGCAGTGGCAGCAGCAACAACAACAACAGTGATGGCGGTATCAGCAACAACAGCAGCAGCAGCAGCAGCAACAACAACAACAACAACAGAAAACGATGATGTGTTTGACATTCGTGGTGTCAGGACAAGCATACATCGACACAACACTAGTATTAATCTGATACGTGTTAACCAGGCAATGCTTAACAACAGCGATGTGAAATCTATCACCACCAGTGATGTGACTTGCGTGCTGCTCAATGCGCGATCTCGGTGTAACAATCCCGTAACAGTTAAAGAACATATGCTTGATCATAAAGCCGATTTAATGTTTTGAACGAAACATGGTGCAAACCAAACAAGAGTGCCGTTCTCAACGAATTAACCCCGTCAGGTTATAGCTACATTAGAGAATGCCGTTCACCGAAGCGTGGAAGTGGTGTCGGACTGTTATAAGAGCTAGGTGGCATACAAATTCCGTAAAACTTCAACCAAACGATATGACACATTTGAACATTCAAATGTTAAATCAACAAAAACATCGAGACCTGTACGTCTTGTTAGCATCTATCGCCCACCGACCACTTCTATCCAGCCGTTCCTTGGTGAGTTCGAAGCATACATAAATACAATAGTAGTTACACGACAAGACATTCTAATTGTCGGAGACTTCAATCTCCACTGTGAACTGAATAGTGCGCCTGGTGTAAAGGTATTGAATGACATTTTAGCGGAAAACAACTTAAAACAACACGTCACTGAACCCACGCATATGAGGGGACACATGTTGGACTTAGTGTTAACACGTACGTTCATCCAGTTCATTAGTGTCGTCAACTACTGCGTACCCCAGCAGCATATCGGATCACTATAGTGTCGTTTCCCTTCTATCGTCTACTAAACCAGTGTCTGCTTGTGTCGTAAAGTAACTGCGTGATTTTAGCGGACTTGATTTGGTTCGCCTTGAAACTGATCTTTTTTTGCAACTTGGATCGGTGGATATTGAACTTGTTGTGAATACAATGTTTGACCAGTACGAGCATGCGGTCGTATCAACAATTAACCTGCATGCCCCCGTCACGTCAACAATGAAAGCTTGCCGACGCAAAATTAAGAGCCCTGGTAAATGACGACATTCATCAAGCCAGGGCATTGAGACGTGCAAACGAGAAGAGATGGAGAACAACGACGCTCGAGGTGCATCGCCAGACTTTTGTTGAGCACCGAACAGCGGTCAACAACATGATCAAACGAGCTAAACGTGGTCACTATGAGTTAGTATTGTCATCACTTCACCAGCGAACATGTGTAGATAACACCCTGCTGTAGCCACCGTGTATGACTCTTCCACAATCCGCTAACACTGAAACACTGTGCAATGACTTCGCTACCTACTTTGCTGAGAAAACACAAGGAATTAGAATGCAGATCCACGAAAAGCTGATCGATGACGTAGAATACTCTGGCTACGTTATCGATGTTAGCAGACAGTTGAACGTGTACGTGTCAAATGAACTCAATCGACTGCTACCTACCAAGGGACAATAACCGGTTTCATGAAGCGTACATAACGTTACGCAATTATTTAGTGTCACGTGTTTGCATAAACTTCTACGTTCGCTTATATTAAAAAATCACAATCATCACAAAAAGACAATCATCTTAGCGTTAACAACGTTCTTAGCCGCCTCATGAAACCGGCCCCTGGGCTCTGCGAATTAGAATCCATTTCTTATTCGCTATAGAGTAATGGGCACTGCCGTTGTTTAGAGTAGTGAACCAGTCTAGGCTAGGGTTAGATCAGTGTACTCGTGTAACTAGATAGCTGCGTAATAAACATATATGATCGTGATGTTTTGTTTGTATATTATGCAGTTATGTGCAAACAATACTGTTATAGTTTTTATAAACAAATGTATATATTTAAATTTCTTCTAGTTCAAATTGTTTTTTTCCAGCGATCGGCAACATTCTATTAACTGACTAGTGTGTACGTATGTATATATATATATATTGTGGTTACAACGTTATCGTCTTATGAGGTCTCATTCAACTAGTCAGCCTTTTTCAGAACATTATCACCAAACCGACCATGCTATGACCATTCACTGAGGTTGGTCACTGCCAACGTGACTGACATTAATCTCCTAGTCACGAGTCCCCAATGTTGAGAACCAGGTGTTTACACTATGCATGCATGCGTACGTGCGTCTGTGTGCGTGCATGCGTGCGTGCGTGCGTGCGTGCGTCAACAGTTTGATGGTTGTGGTTTGATGTGTATGTTTCTGTGTATTGGGCAGGGGTGATGTGTATATATGGGAATGTGTGAGGGTGTGCGCACGTGCGCGCGCGCGTGTGCGTGTGTGCACAGGATTCGAAATCGCCGCACAGGATTCGAACTCGCTTTCTCTCAGTCGAGGGTCCGGAGCTCTTATCGCTGCGTTACTGCGCTCCACTAATGTCATCTTCTTTATTTCGTCTTCTATTGGTAGTTGTTTGGTCCATTCCCATAGTGTAGTATTGGGCATATTGTCTGACCACTTTGTATGTAGGGTTCTGCGCAGGCATTTGTTGATGAACGTCTGTTATCTTGTTTACTTTTGTCTGTGTAATTCACCGTGTCTCCGAACCATAGAGTCATACTGACTTGACATTTGAGTTCTATATCCTGAGTTTGGTGTTAAGCATTATTTGTTTTGCCTTCCAAATGTTTCTCAAAATGACCCGTGCGTGCGTGTGTGCGTGATGCACGCGTGTTTGCGTGTATGTATGTGTTTGGTGTGTGCGTGCGTGCGTGTGTGCGTGCGTGCGTGCGTGCCTACGTGCGTGTATGTGATACAGGTAGGCATATGGTGTCTTTCGAATTTATGTAGTTTTAGCTAACGTTGTGTTTTTGGTGAAGTATCTGTAGGCGTTATTGCTAGTACATTTTGCCGACTAGATGCGTCACTGTTCTGAGGTTAAAGGTTATTTATTTCTTAGAGGTGCCCGTATTATAATTGGAAAACACCCCGCCCACATTATCTTCCTAAATGCATGCAACTATTATTGAGATAACGTATACATGAGTATGCATGTGTATGGGTACCCGGTATGTTAAATTGTTCCTCCTAGACGATTTGCACAGCAGACACCAAAAGAATGGATTCATGTTTTAAAACACGTCATCATACTTATAAGAAGAGTAGACTATATTTAATAATGGATGCCTTTCTAACCGCATTTTCGCAGACGTATAGGTCTAGCTAGCGCCATACTTATAGAGAACACTTGGCTGACGGAACTAACGATACGTAGGGCGAAACACACAACTAATTGTTATTTGTATTGACAACGAATAGGAAAATATTGTGACAACTAAAACACGGTCAGAATGTATCAATGTTCAGTGATCAACTGAATATAAATAGAAGCACCGACGCAAACAAAATTACAACGACACGGTCCCACCTTCCGAGCCGGTTGTCCGGGATCAGCAGTCAGAATTTTCATCGGGCAGCTGGGTCGCGTCGTAAACGAGACTTTGGAAAGTCAGCGTTGATGCTCCGCCGGGTATCCTTTTAGGCCGATGATTATATCAATGCTGGATGGTAGTGGTGAATCCGAGCTCTGGATGCAATTAAGTTTCCCCGCACCGCAGTGAAGAAATATGCTGGATAACCCACAGTGATATCGCCGGTGTTGGAGGTTCACGACATTCACACCCGAGATACCATAACACTTTCCGTCTTGGGCCAAGATTTGCAAACAATGACAGCCTATAGCTTAGAATGCCAACCATGGGCCAATGTTGATAGGCCAATGCTAGGCCAAGCATCGGAACTACCATTGTTGAACTAACATTGGCATGATCTTACCCCAACATGGCTGCCAACATTGGCCCAATATAGCAACATACACTGGGCCAATATTGGCCCGAGTTGGAAATGCTATCTGAGAAATCGCCAAGAATAAGAAACGACACGGCACCGCAACAATTAACTCTCGAAAAAAAATACCCCATCGGCACCGCGAAAAATCTCCTACATCACCCCTCTTCCGCCACCGTGATAGTCTCCGACACTACCCCCTCCCCCAACCACGCAGCAGGCCTATCAATTGGCGGTTTTGGTGAGCCTCAGGCGACCCCCCCCCCCAGTATTCATTAAGTTCTGACACGTGTAGGTCCATACATGTATGGGAATCAACTAAATTATTTCAATGGTATGAGAAAGAAAAAAAATGTACCTTTAAAGTTTATATGGAAACACCTTTAGTTATAAGTTTCGTTGGTGCGGTGCGTACTGCAAGGGATGCATCGATATGACAGCTATTGAACAGTTTTGCCAGAGCTTCACCACCAGTCTGCCGTCGCACTGTCGGATCGTGACATCGGAATACGATGGGGGGATGCTGTTGAACATTTATTCACAATTTCGGAAGCTCACCAAAAACCTCCAATTGCATCCCCTAAGCGGGGCCACATTCCAAAGTCTAGGGGGCACATAACGGGGGCACATACCAAAGATGTATGGGGCACCCCACTCTAGCGCAGGCATAGCGATACCAAAAAATACAGGCCTCCCCTGGATCCGCCTATGTCAGGTATGGTAATTCGCAACCGGCGTTCCATGGCGCGCGAGGATGGACGTTTGTCGTGAATGTGCAACGTAGAATTGGCGCATGCTTATAATGGCACGACATTCACGGGAAGTTGCGCATTGCGCAGCTACGGATTGGTATCAACAATTGGTGATGACGTCATTTTTACCACTCGACAAGCAGAAGCGTACGAATTCGAAGTGGTTCCGCGTATGTCATGCTTTCTTCGTCTTTATTTTCTTCTTATTATTATTATTACATCGCTTTTTTGTTGTTGCAGTAAACGGCCACGATGACTTCGATATGTGGACTACCTATATTGGTAAATAACGTATTGAATTTATTTGCAATTTCTAATTTGCATCAAGGCAAAAGGGTTGGTCAATCTTAAAATCGATAAGCAGTATTCAAGTTGTCAGCAGATAGATGGATACGCCAGGGAGATAAGTATAGTTTTAAAGGTAATTTTTTAAATTATGGTATAATTGTGTAATATTTTCAGTTTATCTAACGCTAACAGGGAGCATATTTTGAAAGAGTTGATGCAACAGAAAAAGCCCTAGTTCCAATGTTAGAATTGACACAAGGAACAAAAAGTAAATCGGAACTAGATGGATGAAGCTGCATAGGTTTTCTTCCAGTAATAAGCAATGCATGTAAATACGCGGGTTACTTACATTGAAGTGTCTGATAGGTGTAATACACGAGGGTTACATACATATCTTTCCAAAAAATGATACGATACATTTAATACAGGAATATCACTTAGTGTTCTGTCTTCCATCTTTAATTTAAAATGGCCAACATGCATACATAGTTTCAACATGAGAAGGTATCACAAAACATGATAGTTGCACTTGAATGTTATCTTCAGATGTAATGTCTTATTCAGGTTAACAAATTAATTTATTTTGTTGCACTATCTAGTCTCGCTTAACCGACACTCGCCTGGCTGCGTGACTTCACCGGGAAACTTTGCCCTACAGTGCTCCATTCTCGCGGCGCCTGGATAATCGAGGCTATGCACTACCTAGAGAATAATTCTTTTTAAATGTCAGTAATAAAATGTATTATAATACACAATGATTCAGGTCAGTAACTCAAACCAAGTTATCTACATTTATTTGTGTTTGACACATTAAAAAACACATTATTTTACTATATTTTTATTGTGACCTGTTGTACATTGATAAAACATACAAATATCTAGAAAGTGTCAGCTACACTCAGCTAAAACACTGAAGTTGTGAGAAGAATTCAGTAAGTGGAAATGCAACTTGTCAAGTTGTCTTCTTCTGAAGTTTTTCTCTCAGGCTGTGAATTCTTTTATCTATTTCGGTAAGACACATATTCTGAAATGAAGCAGACATAAAAATATTATCAACAACTCACTGTTACAAATAGGAACACATGTTTACAACAACATAACAATTATTAAAATAACTGTTGTTATTTAAGATTATTGAAACATTATAACAGAGGATTACCAGTGTAACCTTTATCTTATTGTTTGCTTTGTAGTGCAGTAGAAATTGGCACAATTTTGACCAAACCCGGTCATTTTACTAAAAAGCCAATTTTTATTTTAAAGTGTTCAGTAGGGTTTCTGGACTACCAGAAAAACAACCAAAATCAACCCAGGTGAACCTTGATTTTTTCCAAGAAAAACACGTACCCTGTCTATTGAATATGTTCGTTTTTTGTAAGAGTTTTGTTGTACTGGCTGTCCATATATAGATACCAGTCCATTGAATATATAGGGTTTGGAAAGCCAAACATGACAGTTGTTTAAAATTTTGTTGCCATGGCCTATTGTTGCCATGGCCTATTGTTGCCATGGCGTATCTTTGTTGATTTATTAATAAGACAGGCATCAGAATCAGGCTGAGCCCCCCTCAATACTATTGGTGGGGTGCTGGATATAGGATTAGCCCCCCAATATTTAGGGAGTGTGGATTTTGTGGTGTAAATATTTGGAGGGCTGAAGATAGGATTAGCTCCCTAATATTCATGGAAGGGGGTGTATTTGTGGGTACAATTTGAGGTTTTTGCAGAGCCTGAAGGTGTTTTTGGTGAGCTCAGGGGGGTGCAAATCAAGGTTTTTGTTGGAGAGCATGAAGGTGGTGGTTTTGTTGAGCCTCAAGGAATGTTGCCAATTGAGAGCCTTAACAGCTGAAAAAAGTTGAGAACATTGCTGAAAAATATCCTACAGCACCCCACTCCCGTTTTCCGATGTCGTGAGCCGACAGCGAAGTGCAGAGTGGTGCTGAAGCTGAACTTCTGGCATGAGACATCTTCAAAATCCCCCCATCTCCAACGTCATGATCCGAGATAGCGTGATGGCGGAGTGGTGCTGAAACTCCGGCTCAGAGTCCCCGATGTTAATTTCGTTTCGACGCCAATGTGAGAAATCCGTAGTTAGTAAAGGTAGAATTTGAAATTAGAAATCTTGAGTTTACCGCTGTATGTGAATTGCTGAATGGTGGACGCCATCAGCAATTTTACGCATTGCAAGATGTCAAAGTAAACTTGTCCTCGTTCCTTCCCTTGGTGTTCTCGCATACATGACAAAACACAACAAACATCGTGTGATTGCACGCTTTGGATCTGACATCACAGTTGCGGATCTCCAAAGAAAGACAAACGTTGTAACCCTGCCAAGGAATGCAGCAACACTTCTGCATGACTCCTGTCACGAGGCGGATGTTGAGAATGCTGACACCAAGAAGTTTTTAGGAAATGCCGCTCGGGCCACAAAGGATGACATTGGCATACAAGATCAGCCATTCAATATCTACCCATCACCTGAATATGTCAGCACTGACCCATCACCTGAACATGTCAGCACTGACAAACTAGAGTCGCAGTATTCTTATCTGCATGACAAACGTGCTTCACAAGGGAGGCGATAGTAGTAAAAAAAGAAATGCAGACTACTGCTAATCGCAATTAGCCAGGTTCAAACCAGTCTTACATGTCACGTTTGCTGTTATCTGTCAGGCTCATTTACCAGATAACTATGTACATCAAATATTTTGTTAAAAGTATTATTGTCATGGGGCTTCAGTGCTACATGATGAACAAGTTATAGTATTTGAGAAGTCAACCGTCTTCAGCAGACCAGCAGGCGACTTGGCTCCTGAACTAGTGCAGACTGATGACAGTGGTGTATTCTGCAAGTGGGTGGCAGACAATTAAAATTAAAATGAGGATACTCTACATGGCCAAGAAGCGACTCATGTAATGGGTGTCATAGTTTACCAAAAGAAGATCCATATACCGATCATCAAATGTGAGAAAGTTAGCACAGATGACATTGCAGGAGATTTCGGTAACAGCAAATGCCCATACAAGCAGCCTAATCAGAATGAGATGGCAGAGGTCCGACTTCTGGCAGTCAAACCCGTTAAGCGTTACCATTAAGCCACCACCACCTTCTCAACAAGACACATTCAGTGACCCATTTCTGAAAAAAGATGTATGAGTATTTTAGGCATTCTTCATAATATGTGTATTATATTATGCAACAGTAGCTTGCTTTACTATTCTAACATAATTACTCGGACATATATTTCGAATTTTACACTCCATTACTATAGAAAATAATTAATCAACCAAGATATATTATCGTTACGCACTAGCAACAAAATTGTGAACAAATGTTGTGTTTGGCTTTCCATACCACATATATTCAATGGATTGGCATCTATGTACAAAGAAAATCTTACAAAACCAGACATTTTTAATAGATAAGGTATGTTTGTTTTTCTTGAAAAGTCAAGGTTACCCAGGGTTGATTTTGGTTGGATTATAATATAAATAAATAACATCATCATTTAGTTCGATCAGTATCACATCATTTTATCCTACAGAATGTAGCCACCTCTACTAATCCTAATGGATGACGTCATATTGTCAATGTACAAGACGAAGATAATTGTTGTCTTGCGTCTTTATACTGTCTCAAAGTTTGCAGGTCACAGAATAAAACATCCAGATGCCAAGTGCGTGGAGCCGCATATACATATGGGCATTCCTTTTGGTAGTCACTGCTCAGCCATGTCAGCTGCTGATCTTGGCTTCTTCTCGGTGACTGACCGTAACAGCGCAGGCAATTTGCAGTCAACTTGGTCATTTTGCACTGGCTTACTGACCATATTCCTGAATAGCGAGGTCACCATATTCAGAACTAATGTTTCTGCTTCTGCCACATCTTGAAGGATGGCTTCAGCCATTGATGTTTCTTGCTTTTGGCAAGTTCGTTCTTCTTCTTTTTCTTCTGGATAATGTGGTAGCCCCGACTTCTGGGTAATGTCCCATAGGTTTGGTTTTAGTAGAAAATTTACATTGGGTGAATACTCAAAGAAGGGGTGTCAAGCCCTTTCACAGGTTGTATACTTTACTATGGAAATCATTTGGGACTGTCCTGGGTGACCTAAATGACGAGGTGACCATATTACTGCAATCATGGTTCAGCTGTACGTGGAAAATATCTTAAAGAATTTGAATACATATACCTTGCAAAGTATTCAGATGACAATCTGACGATATTCAAACACAAATAATAACTTATTTAAATTCAGATGCTTGGGCGATAATTTGAAAGTATGATTTGAATACTACAAAGAGTATTTAAATATACATGCATTCAAATATATATATACAGGTGTATATATAAGTATTTGTTGAACCAAGTCAACACGGTTTATGCAGACACAAAATAACATATTTAATCCGCCTACACTTATGCAACACATGTTGTATTACAACAAGTATTTCAAATAACAATTATTTTTATATAAAAAAAATTACATAAATGGATTGCTGGTCACATCTTACTACTTCAGCAAAGAAGGTATCACCTGATATTTGGAAGTGTTGTCTCCTGCTGTCCCCTTCTGTCCCCAGCTGTCCCCAGCTGTCCAACGTTCTGTTCGTTTTCTCTGTGAATTTGGTGGCTGGAGTTAAAAAACAAAAATGCTGAGTAATAAACTGTATAAACAATAAATGGTGATACAGGCTGTATGAACTATTCAAATCTTTGCCATCAGTTCTCCCAACGATGCACCAGCGACATAACACAGATGTAGTGGATGAAAGTGAAGTGCAGTGATGCAGTGGTGCAGTGGTGCAGTGGTGCAGTGGATAGAACTTCGGACTCTTGACTGAGAGAACCTGGGTTTGAATCCTGTGCTGCGATGTCAGACCTTGAGCATGTCGAGATGGTTTTCAATTGAACAGGTCTGCCAGGGAGTAAAGTGTAAAGCGCTTTCAGCAGTCTTGAGGACTGGATACTGCGCTGTATAAGAACTTTACTTTAGTTCTCCAATTTGTAACTGACATATGTGTATTTAATAACAAAGTTTAATAATTGTTCTGCAGTGATGCACTTCTGTGATAATGATTCCTGTGTGTCAGCATTTATAACATGGTGCTTGACAATTCTGTTTATATACATGGCTCTGAGCTCAGCTTCCAGTTTGCTGTGCTATCATTTGCCATGTTAGGCAGACCAGGTAAAAGTGTTTATAAGTTTCTATTCAGCTATATATTTAACAAAGTGTCACCCCTATGCTCTGGTGATGGTCTGCTTCTGGACGTTCCATGCGTGAACCACTGTGTGTGTGTGTGTGTGTGTGTGTGTGTGTGTGTGTGTGTGTGTGTGTGTGTGTGTGTGTGTGTGTGTGTGTGTGTGTGTGTGTGTGTGTGTGTGCGTACATCCGTGCGTGCGTGTAAATATAATGATTACCCATAGTATTTTCCTACAAGTGGGTTCAAATAACATATAACAGTGTACTCATACTTTGCTCTGATACTTGGACCAACGTGTCCAAATCTGATCTGACACCAGTACCAACACTCGCGTGTCTAACTGACAATCTCCAGGGTCAACCAAGCTGCGATCATGAGTGCCGAAAGACTACTGTTTTGTCATCTAGCAATAGTCATATGGAGAAATTAGCTGAAAACAGATAACATTTTACTACATAAAAGTAAATTGATTGAGAAAAGCATCAACAGAATAACAAAACGTACACTATTATTATCATCGTCATTTTCAAGAACATATCAGATGACACAACTTGTGTTCCTAGACTAGCACAATACTCACTAGTAGAAGGTGCATATACTCTGGCGAGACACTTTCCATTTCCAGGATGCGTTCTTCCAAAACTTTTAATCTCTTGTAAATGTGCACTGGTGCTTGACCTAGTGAGAATTAAACACAGCAGTCTAGTTTTCAACTGCTAGTTTAAGAGAAACCAGTGAAATAGACACAAGTGTTTTACCATGACAGAAGTAGTTTTCATAAATTAATGACCACACAGTTTTATACTGTTAAATAAAATAAATATATTTGTGTGGTAAATGCAACCTGCATCACCTAATATTAAATATGCTTTGTGTACAGATGAAGCATTCAAATCTCTCAGTACAGAACAGTTTACCTTTTTGAGAAAATGCTCTACATGTTTCCCTTATAACAGGGCATGTGTTTACGTACATACTTTCATATGCTCCCAATGTCAGGCCAAATTGCCCCCTCAAATCCTGCTCCCATTATGCCTCTCACTGGTAATCAGCCCATTGTACTCTTCTCTCAGGCATAAAGAGTATTTGTCAGGCTAGTTTAATAAACTTACACTAGGCAACATTTTCACATAGGGCAGTTTATTTGATGTGGTTCTCAAAGGGCACTTTGTATATGTCGAAATGGGCATAATCTACTAAGTAACTGGCCACACTTCACTGTCATACAAGACTATTGTCAACTAGGTAACTAGCCACATTTCACTGTTACACAAGACTATTGTTAACTAGGTAACTGGCCACACTTCACTGTCACACAAGACTATTGTTAACTAGGTAACTGACCACACTTCACTGTCAGACAAGACTATTGTTAACTAGGTAACTGGCCACACTTCACTGTCACACAAGACTAGTGTTAACTATGTAACTGGCCACATTTCACTGTCATACAGGACTATTGTCAACTAGGTAACTGGCCACATTTCACTGTCATACAAGACTGTTGTCAACTAGGTAACTGGCCACATTTCACTGTCGTACAAGACTGTTGTCAACTAGGTAACTGGCCACACTTCACTGTCATACAAGACTATTGTTAACTAGGTAACTGGCCACACTTCACTGTCATACAGGACTATTGTCAGCTAGGTAACTGACCACACTTCACTGTCATACAGGACTATTGTCAACTAGGTAACTGACCACACTTCACTGCGACACAAGAATATTGTGAACTAGGTAACTGACCACACTTCACTGTCACACAAGACTGTTGTCAACTAGGTAACTGACCACACTTCACTGTCACACAGGACTATTGTCAACTAGATAACTGACCACACTTCACTGTCACACAGGACTATTGTCAACTAGGTAACTGACCACACTTCACTGTCACACAAGAATGTTGTCAACTAGATAACTGACCACACTTCACTGTCACACAGGACTATTGTCAACTAGATAACTGACCACACTTCACTGTCATACAGGACTATTGTCAACTAGGTAACTGACCACACTTCACTGTCACACAAGAATGTTGTCAACTAGATAACTGACCACACTTCACTGTCACCCAGGACTATTGTCAACTATATAACTGACCACACTTCACTGTCACAAAGGACTATTGTCAACTAGATAACTGACCACACTTCACTGTCATACAGGACTATTGTCAACTAGGTAACTGACCACACTTCACTGTCACACAAGAATGTTGTCAACTAGATAACTGACCACACTTCACTGTCACACAGGACTATTGTCAACTAGATAACTGACCACACTTCACTGTCATACAGGACTATTGTCAACTAGATAACTGACCACACTTCACTGTCATACAGGACTATTGTCAACTAGGTAACTGACCACACTTCACTGTCACACAGGACTATTGTCAACTAGATAACTGACCACACTCCACTGTCACACAGGACTATTGTCATCTAGGTAACTGACTACACTTCACTGTCATACGGGACTATTGTCAACTAGGTAACTGACCACACTTCACTGTCACACAGGACTATTGTGAACTAGATAACTGACCACACTTCACTGTCATACAGGACTATTGTCATCTAGATAACTGACTACACTTCACTGTCATACGGGACTATTGTCAACTAGGTAACTGACCACACTTCATTGTCACACAGGACTATTGTGAACTAGATAACTGACTACACTTCACTGTCATACGGGACTATTGTCAACTAGGTAACTGGCCACACTTCACTGTCACACAGGAGATTGTCAACTAGGTAACTGACCACACTTCACTGTCACACAGGACTATTGTCAACTAGGTAACTGACCACACTTCACTGTCACACAGGACTATTGTCAACTAGGTAACTGACCACACTTCACTGTCACACAGGACTATTGTGAACTAGATAACTGACTACACTTCACTGTCATACGGGACTATTGTCAACTAGGTAACTGACCACACTTCACTGTCACACAGGACTATTGTCATCTAGATAACTGACTACACTTCACTGTCATACGGGACTATTGTCAACTAGGTAACTGACCACACTTCACTGTCACACAGGACTATTGTCAACTAGGTAACTGACCACCCTTCACTGTTACACAGCACTATTGTCAACTAGATAACTGACCACACTTCACTGTCATACAGGACTATTGTCAACTAGGTAACTAACCACTCTTCACTGTCACACAGGAGATTGTCAACTAGGTAACTGGCCACACTTCACTGTCACACAGGAGATTGTCAACTAGGTAACTGGCCACACTTCACTGTCACACAGGAGATTGTCAACTAGGTAACTGGCCACACTTCACTGTCACACAGGAGATTGTCAACTAGGTAACTGGCCACACTTCACTGTCACACAGGAGATTGTGAATTAGGTAACTGGCCACACTTCACTGTCACACACGAGATTGTCAACTAGGTAACTGGCCACACTTCACTGTCACACAGGAGATGGTCAACTAGATAACTGGCCACACTTCACTGTCACACAGGAGATCGTCAACTAGGTAACTGGCCACACTTCACTGTCACACAGGAGATCGTCAACTAGGTAACTGGCCACACTTCACTGTCACACAGGAGATCGTCAACTAGGTAACTGGCCACACTTCACTGTCACACAGGAGATTGTCAACTAGGTAACTATGCATACACTCACTGTGACATAAAACTGTTGTCTACTGGGCAACTGAGTATACACTCTGGTGTCATTTTGGACTGTTGGGTAATTGTCCTGACCTGCTGTCCCGGGCGTGATCTTAAGGTGTGCCTCCATATTGGCCAGTCGTTCCTGTACATCATATGGTTTATTAATGTTCTGTTGGCTGGAACCATCCGTCTTCACAGGACTTGTGTATGGATGAAAGCGTGGTCCATGGCAGTTAACGATGCGAGAAACTGAAACACAGACAACAATGTGTCTTAAATCTCATTTATAGACCATCTGATACACCAATGCATGGCATTTATATATACAGTGTATATATATATATATATTGTTATCTGTTTTAAAATGTGTAAAAAATGTTGTGCTAGGGTGAATGACTAGGAGAATTATTTTCCTCTAGATACGATTTGGATCATATGGTACAAAACACAACTTTCCATTTGCGTTAAAACGGAGAAAGAAACATGCTTTTTAAATACAGTTAAAAAACTGATATATACACATATGTGATGAATACATTCAATCTAAAGACATGTTGGAAATATTGTTTTGAGGAACCATTTTATGTTGTTCAAAGATTTGTTGTTTATTACGACATCAAAGTTTTAAGAAATTAAAACCTATCAACAACCATGATATTAGAACAGCGGTATTTACCTGGGGGTAATTACCCCCTCGGAGGTAATTCAGGATTTGTTTGTGGTATTACAAGCTAATTATGCACCATATGATCCAAGTACAAACTAGTGGGGTGCAGTGGCCGAGTGGAAGAGTGCCAGACTCGACTGGAGGGACCTGAGTTTGAATCCCGGCACTGGCCTGGCGGTGGTTCGATACTGGTTCGACTGCCGTGTCGAAACTTGGGCAATTTCGTTCACCCTACGTCGTCCCCCTTCCGGAAGGGTAGGCCAACAACACCAGCATGCAAAGTACAATGAAGACAAGGTCCCCAGTCCCCAGGAGCATCGAAAGAGTCTGTGACCAAGGAGGCGGTTCAAGTCAACTATGGCTACGTGCAGGGGATGTTAAGAATCTCTGGGTCAAGAAGACTGCTGAGAGAAGGTATGTAAACTGAAGATAGCAACATATAACGTAAGAACACTACTAAGAGATGAACAGATACAAGAACTGGAGGAAGAACTAAGGGAAACCAGGTTGGTGTGTGATGTGATCGGAGAAGTCGGAAGGAGAGAGAAATGCTTAGCTACCTTACAAAGCGGCCATCTACTATGCCATTCCATGGCAAACAACGGCCAAGCAGGAGTAGGCTTTCTCGTAAACAAGAAATGGAAATACAATATAGTGAGGGTTAACAGCATCAGCCCCAGAGTAGCAGAACTTGTTCTATGCATAACAAAGTGCTACAAACTGAAGATAGTACAAGTCTATGCACCAACAACATCATACTCAGAAGAAGACATAGACAACTTCTACAACGATGTGAATGAGACCTTAGAAAAGCCAACTCACTACACGATAGTGATGGGAGACTTTAATGCGCAAGCAGGGAAACACGAACAAACATTTCGGAAACGGCCACAGGCAAATTTGGCCTAGGTGTGAGAAACGGAAGAGGCAACACCTTGATAGAATGGGTAACAGCAAGAGATTACAAAATCATGAATACCATGTTCCAGAAGAAAGCAGGGAGGAGATGGACATGGAAAAGACCAAGATATGATCATGGAACAAATAGAGGAATTCTACACCGAGCTATATGACAGTGAACAGAGTACCATAATTCACACCGACCCAAACGAGGTACCAGAGATAACATCATGGGAGGTGGAAGCAGTGCTAAGAGATATGAAGAATGGGAAGACATCAGGCAATGACCATGTAGACATTTAAGCAGCATTAAAAGCAGGAGAAGATACCATTTCGAAGACACTAGCTAAGCTGTATACAAAATGCTTATCAGAAAGATGAATACCCACAGCGTGGAAGAATGCAAAGATGGTGATAATCTTCAAGAAGGGAAATAAGAAAGACTTAAAGAACTACAGACCCATATGTCTGTTATCAAACATCTAGAAATTACTCACAAAGATATAAACGAATAGGCTAGAGAAGACACTCAATGAAAACCAACCACGAGAGCAAGCAGAATCCAGAAGCAGGTACTCAATGACAGACCACATACACGTCGTAAACCAACTGAAGAGAAGTGCCGAGAATATAATATCCCACTCTGCATCACTTTCGTCAACTTCGAGAAGGCTTTCGACTCGGTGCAAACTTAAGCTATACTGACCTCCCTTCAAGAACAGGGGATAGAAGACGTGTACATCGATCTCCTGAAAGACATCTACACCAATAGCTCAGTGACAGCCCACCTATACAAAAAGAGCAACAAGATCAACATCAAGAGAAGAGTACGACAGGGTGACACCATAACGCACAAGCTATTTACAGTAACACTCGAAAGCATATTCCGAAGACTGACCTGGGAAACCAGAGGCTTGAGGATAGACAGAGAATATCTCAGCCATCTTCGCTTCACCGACGACATACTCATGTGTGCTATTATCCTGCAAGAACTACAAAACATGCTGCAGGAGCTAGCTGATGAAAGTGAAAAACCAGGTCTAAAGATGAACAACTTGAAGACAAAAGTTATGCTAGAAAATTACACTCCAATATATCAACATCACGCAGATAGAGAACGTTGAAAGCTACGTCTATCTGGGACAGCGATACAGTATTAGAGATAAAAACCAAAAAGAATCACAGCAATGACATACAGCGCACAAACATGGGCACTCACCATCCAGGCAAAGAACAAGCTAGCAGCCGCACAAACAAAGATGGAAAGAAGTATGTTAAACATCACATATTGGGAGAAAAACGAACATCTGGGTAAGGCAGAAGACAAAGGTCATAGACGTGATAGAACAAATCAAAAGACAGATGTGGACTTGGGCAGGGCACATCAGCAGACTACGAGATAACCGATGGACATCGCGTATCACACTCAAGATTCTGAGCTGGTAACTTTCTAACAAAGAGCTGGTGGTGAATTATCAATTCTCTCCGATAGAGCTCTCACAGTTCTCTACCCAAAGGATTGCCATGGGGAACTGGCATTTCTACAAGGACCAATATTAAAACCAAGACAAAATAATATACTGGATCTTGATGATCAGTGATGTGAAAAGGAAGATGAAAGCAAACAAGAAAGCCTTCATCGAAAATCTGGCAGACGAAGCAGAAACAGCAGCAGACACAGAACATGGCTGCACTGTACAAGATAACCAAGACGCTGATGGGCAGTTTAAAAAATAATGACGTCCCAGTGAAAGATGTAAATGGAAATGCTGTCATCAATGTAGCGGACTAGACCCAAAGATGGAAAACACTCTTCAAGACCATCCTCAACAAAGAAGCACCAAGCAATCTAGTGGACATTCCAGAAAGCAAAGAAGATGTGCAGGTAACACAGACCCACCACTTGCTGAAGAAGTGAGGAAAGCAATCAAGACCATAAAATCAGGGAAAGCACCGGGGGCAGATGGTGTGAATGCAAAGATGCTGAAGGCTGGAGTCACCGTTAGAGTCTTGAAAGAGATCTTTCTCTCTCCCTGTCCCTCACCTCCCCCTCTCTCTATCTCCCTGTCCCTCCCCTCCCCCCTCTCTCTCTCTCCCTCCCTTCCTCCCTTCTCTCTCTTCTTCCCCTCCCCCTCTCTCTCTCCCTGTCCCTCCCCACACTCTCTCTCTCTTTCTCCCTGTCCCTCCTCTCCCCCCCTCTCTCTCCCTCCCCTCCCCCTCTCTCTCCCTGTCCCTCCCCCCTCTCTCTCTCCCTGTCCCTCCCATCCCCCCTCTCTCTCTCCCTGTCCCTGCCCTCCCCCTCTCTCCCTGTCCCACCCCTCCCCCCTCTCCCTGTCCCTCCCATCCCCCCTCTCTCTCTCCCTGTCCCTGCCCTCCCCCTCTCTCTCCCTGTCCCACCCCTCCCCCCTCTCTCTCTCCCTGTCACTCCCATCCCCCCTCTCTCTCTCCCTGTCCCTGCCCTCCCCCCTCTCTCTCTCTCTCTCCTTGTCCCCCTCTCTCTCTCCCTGTCCCTCCCCTCTCTCTCTCCTTCCCCTCCCCTCTTTCTCTCCCTGTCCCTCCCCTCCCCACTCTCTCTCTCCTTCCCCTCCCCTCTTTCTCTCCCTGTCCCTCCCCTCCCCACGCTCTCTCTCTTTTTCTCCCTGTTCCTCCTCCCCCCTCTCTCTCTCCCTCCTCTCCCCCTTCTCTCTCTCTCTCTCGTTCTCTCCCTGTCACTCCCCTCCCCCTCTCTCTCTCCCTGCGCTCCCCCACTCTCTCTCCCTGTCCCCCCTCCCTCCCTCCCCCACTCTCCCTCCCTCCCCCCTCTCTCTCTCTCCCTCCCCTCCTCCCCCCCCTCTCTCTCTCCCTGTCCCTCCCCTCCCTACTCTCTCTCTCTTTCTCCCTGTCCCTCCCCCCCTCTCTCTCTCCCTCCCTCCCCTCCCCCTTCTCTCTATCTCCCTGTCCCTCCCCTCCCTCCCTCCTCTCTCCCTCCCCCCTCTCTCTCTCTCCCTGTCCCTCCCCTCCCCCCTTTCTCTCTCTCCCTGTCTCTGCCCTATCCCCTCTCTCTCTCCCTGTCCCACCCCTCCCCCCTCTCTCTCTCGTTCTCTCCCTGTCACTCCCCTCCTCTCTCTCTCTCTCCCTGCCCCCCCTCCCTCCCTCTCTCTCCCCCTCCCCCTCTCTATCTCCCTGTCCCGCCCCTCCCCCTCTCTCTCCCCTCCCCCCTCTCTCTCTCCCTGTCCCTGCCCCCCCACTCTCTCTCCCCCTGCCTACCCTACCCCCTCTCTCTATCTCCCTGTCCCTCCCCTCCCCCCTCTCTCTCTTCCTGTCCCTGCCCTCCACCCTCTCTCTCTCTCTCCCCCTCCCCTCCCCCCCCTCTCTCTCTCTCCCTGTCCCTCCCCTCCCCCCTCTCTCTCTCCCTGCCCTCCCCCCTCTCTCTCTCCCTGTCCCACCCCTCCCCCTCCCCCCCTCTCTCTCTCTCTCTCTCTCCCTGTCACTCCCCTCCCCCCCTCTCTCTCTCTCCCTGTCCCTCCCCTCCCCCGTCTCTCTCTCTCTACCACTCATATTATATCTCTCCCACATATATGATGTACATGGTAACTATGTATTGTCTTTCCCTCTTTTGTCTATTCTAAAGATGTACTTTAATTTACTGCAAACAATATGATAATCCATACCTTTGATGTGACTTGAGCCACTAATTCTTGCCAGTCCATACACAGCGTCAACCCGAGCACAGCTGCACTCTAATCAACAAATAACAATGTTTTCTTATTAAAAAAGTGTTTATATAACATGAAACTTAAACATATATGTCAAGTAATATCAATATATAATTTAATGACGATTTTGCAAACAATGAATAAGAACAATTGATACGACCACAATATGCTGATTCTGTGGTATTTGTGCCATAAAGAATTAATTTTTAGTTTTAGAATGTTGGTTATTTTAGACATGTAATGTGTTGTTGATACAATTGGTCATGCCATGCTCATTATTCGTTTGTCTTTATGGTATGTCGTGCTGGCAGAGCTTTGAATTTGTTTTTGTCATATCTATATCTTTGAACTCTTCTGACACTCCCGGTAGTTTTACAGTCATCCAGCCAATGATGTCACTTCCAAAGAGGTCACTACTGTGGTCTACTGATTTATTTAAACATCCATGAGCCTCATTACAATGGCAGGCAGGAGCCCAACCAATGTGCAATACACAGTCTGCTCCACTCAGCCAGTTATACATAGGGCACAGTGGCTAGGCAGCAGACAGCTTCTGCAGCAGTAGAGAATTTAGTAAGGAAATTTTGCATTTTGGGGGGCCCTTAGAATGACTAAATCAAACATAGATTTCTTATGTATAGTGGCACTACCACGTGAAATGTCTATGCAAAATTAGAGACAAAATTACTGAAGTTTAAAAAAAAACAGGCAAAATGTTTAAATTTACCAGTTTTGGGGGGCCTTTAGAGTGATTCAAATACATCAATCAAATACATATTTCTTGTGCATAGTGGCAGTACCATAAGATATGTCTATGCAAAATTAGAGAAAACAAATTATTTAAATCAAGCAACCCTGTTGGTAATTATTAATCAAATGTTTTTTGGTAAATCACAGTTACAAAAGCTTAAAACTTAAAGGTTATGTTGGAAATAAAATGTTGACATGGTTAATGTTCACTTATAACACCATGTCTTGGATTTAGAGGAATAATTATAATAGAAAATAAAATGTTGTGGCACCTACGTTTAAATACATGCATTGATGAGAAACCAGGAATTACTTTTCTGTGACCTAAGAATAACTAATTTCAAAAAATTCCTGCTTATAATTACATAACAGAAAAGATAACCTCCAACCTCCATATAAAACAACTGCATTGAAATAGATATCCATGCAAGACACAGACTCCGCATGTGACAAATGTTGTAGGGAAGGGGTATAGCTGCCAGGTTCTATTTCTGGCACATTACACAAAATCTATTGTTAGGAGTGGTCTCAAGGGCCCTTCGCAAAACCACATCACTAGATAGTGTAAACAAATTGCATTTTAGGGGGCCCCTGAGGTACCCTTAGAATGATTCAATCAAATACGGATTTCTTGTGTATAGTGGCACTAACACATGTAATGTCTATGCAAAATTAGAGTAAAAGTTACTGAAGAGTTTTTCAAAAAATAGGCAAAATGTGAAAAATTACCAGTTTTTCTTTCTACCAGATCTAGTTAGTTGATTATTTCCACCCAGGTTGACCCAAATGTTACGAATGTTCCAAATGTAACTGACTATTACCTTCATCATGCTGACCAGAACCACAGAAGAGCTGACAGTTTGCATTATCTACTTGAATCTGTTTCCTCTGCATGAATGCTTCAATACGATGTTCAATCTACACAGACACACACAAATACCACACAGTACCAACAGTTCCTGCCAGTCTTCTCAATGGGCAAATCACAAAATTACTTTTTTCATCTTGTCATCTAGAATAAGTGAAGTGGAATACTCCTACAACTATCAAATTTTGTAGATAACAAGATGGGTTTTTTTTTATTCCAACTACTGTAGTATTGTTCAACTGTCAATAAATCGTACAACCACAGCTTTTGTATGTTTTTCAGACAAAGATAAGGTTTATGCATTTACAACAACACAATATCATTGGATTATTAATGTTTCATTACCAGCTGAAACATATTTTTATTGTTCAATTGGATTAGGCACTGTTTACCATCATATTCTCAAATAATGTTGCACCACTGGGGGGGTAGATGGTCCTGGAATGGGGTGGTACATGATGCATCTGCAGGGCAACTTGCTGACGTTTGGCAGTTGCTACTAGGCCAGCATCCAAAAGACAGTGTTTTTACCTAGCCTCGTTTTGCATGATATAATTGAGTTATGATGATATCCAGGTGGGTGCACATGGAGTTCTTACCATTGGGCATTTGGGAAAAAGTGAGGAAATACAAATGCCCCCCAAACCAAATAATTAGCATATGTATACAACCAGACAAGATATAAACATGATTGAAATGTTTGTTTCCAGACATGAGAATTTGATTCCACTATCACAGATATGAACAAAAATTTGAAGAAAATAAGATGATGAGACAGGTGATTTCACGTATAGACCTGTTATACCATCTATTTGTTATTCATGTTAAATTTGAACAAAAACAATGTTTGTTTGAAATTAGAAAAAACAAAATAAAGATACAACAAACTATGTTTTCATTTTTGATAATAATATTGTCTATAAATAATATTGCCAGTGTATAACATGGCTAATAGTCACTTAATAATGTGTTGCCACCAAATCACCTATTCAAATTTTTGCAAACATACCACACGTTTATAGTTCATGTTTCAGTACTGGGACAGATTAGGCTACTAACTGTCCCAAAAATGTCCACTCCAAAATTAAACACTACCATTCTTGTTTGAACCCACATCCATGAACAAGAACCACAAGGATCATTTTAATAACTGTTGTTGACAGATATGATGTCACTGGTCACATATTTACCAAGTATTGTTGTTTATTTGTTGTTATTTAATTAAAGAAGTGCTGTGGAAATATAAATTTGGATTATTTCTGGCAGGAGATGGGAAGAAAGTGGGGTTATTCTTTTTTCTTTGCATTGCTGACTACAATTAATGCTAGCAAATGGTTGTTTGTTATGCTATGCTCATTTGAAAAATATGCTGTTATATATATTTAATGTTCAGTTAATTGTTTTACAAACTGTAGATTTCCTTACATTTTGCATACCTTCCCTGCATTAAAATGTCATATATAAATATCAGTTATATTACACTTGTTATTCTGCCCAAAAGTTAATGGATTATGTAACCTTAGATATAGGACATTGGAATAGGATAACAAAAATGATTTAGTCACCAATACAATATTGTACTTGACCCTCCCGAGATACTGCTTCCCGTAATTACCGTGAAAATGCTCATAACCACTATGTCACCACACTCAATGAATAATGTTGAATACTGAAATGAGCACACCATACAATAGACATGCATGTTTGTACTTTGACTGGCCTGTGATGTTACTTACAACACTTCTCATCAAATATACCCCCAACATATGCTAATATTTGACATACTTGTGATTTACTTGCATGGATCTGTACTAGTGCTGGACCAACTAAGCAGCCCACATGTTCTTTCTGGCTGCTGTCACTTGAAGTCAACTGTGATGTTTTCTTTGAAGGCTCATCACTCGGCGTGGTTGACATCTTGTGCAAAAGCAAACAGCTTGTGCTAACCTGGAATAATTAACTAGTATTAGATATGAGGAAGTATCTTATAATCTGGCAGCAGACGGGTAGACCGCAAAATGGAGTCCATACATGGTTTATGCAGTTTCTATTCAGGGCTATATCCAATTACAATAATTATATTGGTAATATTAATAATTATATTTGTCAAATGCTGTAATTATAACTGATCCAGTTTTTGAAATTATTCTTTAACTGTAACCGATTTATTTTGTGTAAACGAAACAATTCTATCAATTACAATAAATTAGAGTTTTCTGACATCATAAACTTTATCTAAACAAATTTTATTAAAACAGCTGTATTACAGTTTGTTTCAATCATAGCCTTATTTCACACACAAAATTGATTTGTAATTGATTACAGTCAAATAGTGTAATTGTAATTGATGTAGGTTGCGGAACGTTGGTGAAGGGTGACTGTTGTGTGACATATATGTGTCACAGGGGGCATTTTATGACAGACATATAATGATGCAACAAAACTTCCAGGATTTGCAGGCCAGAAATGTTTTGCCAGTCTTGAATTAATCAAAAATGTGCCTTTTAGCACATGAACGGCTTGCATAGAAGCCATTCACGCCAATCACAGACATTATTGGCCAGTTTATTTGTTTCAGTGACAAACCAGTGTTATTTGACCCATTTATTTAACAAACACTGATCCATTTGATTTGTTTCACTGCCAGTTGTGCCAATGATAGTCATTAATGTTGGTCCTAATCTTGGAACTAGTAGTTAATCTAGGGGCCAGCTGGTAGAGTTGGGATTACTATGACAGACACATGAAGATAGAGAACACTTCCTCTTTACTGTTTAACCTTTACAGGATATACAGACGTGTTTGGAAGAAATATGGGTGGTAATTGATGACACAATTATCCATGTGGAGTCAGTAAACCACAACTATGCAACTGGTCAATAGTTGCATGCAAGAAGTAGGCATTGTGACTTTTTCAAATGTTTCGGTAAGAAATTCGTGAAAATTATACCTAGATGGAGCTTTGTGAGTTGTATCTAGCCGATAATACCCTTGCCTTCAAGAATTATATGATAGGGTGAACTAGTCAAATATTTATATTTGATATTTTGTTCAATTAAAGGGACATAGTCTTTTTATCTACCCGAAATTACCGGGCATAGTAATTTCTAATTGGAAGTCTGCTGTGTTAACCGTGGGAAAGTGAACATTGTTGAACATCAAAGGGTACAGCCAGGGTTCATACAGAAAGTATGAAGTCAAATTCAAGAACATTCAAGAACATTTGGGGGGAAAATAGTACTTTTTCAAGAACATTTTTAGGAGCGAACCACTTGAAACTAAAGTTGAAAGTTGTACAATAAAAACTTCAAACATGTTAGTTCATCAGTTTATTGATAGAGAACAGTTGTGGTACATAACCCTGGCTACCAAATACATTAACACAAGGTAACTGCAGGCCAGTGGTCACATCAGTGTGATTCACAGGAATCACAGCTCACACTCCCTTGAGTGTGGCAAGTTTGGTTTCAAGGTCCTGCTTAACCACAACCAGTTCACTGCCCTTCAGTTTTGCCGACTGTCGCAGAGCATTGCTTTTGGCAACAAAGCTGAAGTCTCTCTTTTTCTCTGCAGTGATGGCAAATTCATCAGCGCACTTGGTGAGTTCACTGATGTCTGTTTCCAGCTGATGGCGCTTGGCTTTGAGGTCGTCAACCTCATCAATCACACATTTTCTCTTCTTTGACCCGACTTCACCCAGCCTCTTCTGGCGAGCCTCCTCAAGATACGCCATGTACCTTGAGCGTGACGCACGGCACGATGCCAGCAGTTCCTTGTTGATGTCAACGGCCATGATGCCACCGACTGAGGTGAGATGGTCATTCACAAGACGTTCTGCAATGAATGTCTCATGGCACATGTTGGTCCGCTCCATCTGCTTGTTTACGGAAAATCCTCGCTCGACACTTGCTTGCCCGTGCGACAGCATTAGGAGCTGGGAGACGACATCCCAGAGGTTGTAATACTCCCTCTTCGTCATGTGTTGTCTGCAAAAAAAGTTTATTTACAAAAACAGAATACAAGCTCACTGTGCATTGCCTGCAAAGGAAGACACAGTCACATACTAATAAGGTAACTTCTGTTGCACCTAAATCATGGAAAACCAAGCTCAGAGGTGCATCAAAACAAAAGGCTTACAAATTACAATGCTTATAAAGCCTGCAAAAGAATTGTTTACTAAAACGTAAAATAAGCATGTTAATAAATACAAAATCAGAGCACACCAGATGGATGGATGAGGATTAGGGACACAACAAAGTCAAAGATTCACAGTACATCACATGGTTGTTTTAAGTGTCTACTTGCACTGGCCGGCACATTGTTTTAATGGATAAGAACATACCTGAGAAAAGTCTCAATCTGCTGTTCCTTGTCACGAGGATCGAAGTTAGCAAATTCACTCCTGCTGTTGGCAGCTGCATAGAGGAAGTCCTTGAACTGGGCAATGATGTCATTGCAAAGTGAAGTGGCGACCTTACCACTGCTTACCATCACCCCCAGAACTTTCTTCATGCTGCTGATGCATGCTTCTGAAAGGCAAAGGATTAAAGCATGATTGACTTAAAACTAATTCCACTGTGGGCCAAACATATGCTAAACAAATGTCATGCTAATATTTCTGTATTTACAGTATCATGTTTGCCAGCAAAACAAGATGCATAACTGTTTGGTGAGGCTTGGTTACCTTTGTTAGCTACCATCCTTCGAGGGTCAAGGCATGATAAGTTCCTCACAAGACTATACTGGCATGGTGACTTTTTAAGGATCCGGGCAGCAACCTCACGCATGAAGGCAGCACAGTCCATCCGCACAGACAGTACATCACGATCCATAACCTGTAAAAAGTATACCAAAATGTCATGTATATATGTATTAACTATTAACCAAACAAATTGTACAAAAAGAATTTATATTGTGCTGAAGTCCTCTGGAACTTGAACCTTAAACACATCGGAAATGAATTCAATTATATATACACATATAATGTAAATTATTATGTGACAGTGAGATAGTTAATATTTGCCTTACCTTTGATTTCTTAGGCAGGTGGAGCTGCTTCAGAAGTGCATCTGCCGTGAATCCAAGATCAATGGCGTTTGTTTTCTTCTGAAGTTTAATGTTGAAACAAATAACTTAATGTTTAACTTGCATAATAAATAATTGTATTGATAATTATCATCAAGCATAGTCATTAATCAAGCATATTTTATTCTGGTATCACATGCACAATTACAAATTTACACCTTGTGAGCATTGTTACACATGTACCCCCAAAACATTGCAATCTACAAGTTTTAGTTACACTGACCTGTCATTCAGCTTGACATCAACAATCTGTGACAGTGTCATGTCTTCAATCGCACTTGTCTTCAAGAAACGCCCAAGAAGCTGCGTCATGAGTCTGTGGATGTCCGATGCCAGGAACGGTATCATCGGCCGGTCTGTCTGGTATGTTACCAGGAACGGTGTGATTAGCTTTGCAATCGACACAAACACATGCAACCGCACCTCAATGAGTGGATCCTGTATGGCCTGCATGACACATGCAAACGCCTTTGTTGTTGGTAGCGGTACAGTACCACCTTTCGCAGCCGACACATACATCGAGTCGGGCAGAGTTAACTGCTGTACCGTACAGCAGTTAACTCTGCCCGACTCGGCCGTATTGCCAATAAAACTTGTTTTGAAACTGGATGTTATGTTGCACCACTGTGGAGCGCAGTGGTGCAGTGGCTACAGCTTCAGACTCTCGACCGAGAGAACCTGGGTTCAAATCCTATGCTGCGGTGTTGAACCTTGGGCTACGAATAGTCTTCGCGCATTAATTGCAGCACGGCTTAAAGCTTCCCAGAGAAGTTGAGATGGTGTTTGACTGAATAAGTCTGCTAGGGAGTAAAGTGTAAAGCGCTTTGAGCAGTCCTGAGGACTGGATACTGCGCTATATACCTTTTACTATTTGACCAAACACCCATGCCATGCCCATAGTCGTGCCTTCAAATTGCAATAGTTGTTACGGGCTTACTGAACACAATTACATGGGCAGTATACATTCAACATAGTTGGTATTGTCTTAAGAACATTATATTAATTAATATATGAAAAACTAGGAACAGACTACATCCTTTTAATATATATACGACCACTGGGGGCACTTCTTGGTAGGTAAATTGGTCAAACTGTGGAGACTGACACAAATGGTCGATTGACCTTTTAAATTATGATTTACGTGTAACTGCAAGAGAAAATTTTTCAAGTGTGTGTTTTGGTTGAAATGTGGTTTAAAACGTTTGAAATGAGTACATATATTACATATATACCACGTGCGCTTGTGTCGTTTTACTCCAAACAGCCCAAACTTCAGCTAACGCAGGAGTTTTAAGGTGCTTGTTTGTGCGCATGGCGTTGTGCCTTGTGGGTAGTTTGTTTGTTTATTTTATAGGCACTTTAGGTGATTGGGTGTGGTGAAAGGGAGGTTCATGATTGCTATTTGAAATGCCATGGGGTTTTCTAGTTCAGTAAATTGTGGTGGAAATGTTATGTAAACACAGACAGTCACAGAGATTTTGGCAGAATTTTGGAATTATAGACGTTATGTCCCAAGTCGCTTATGTCCCAAACTGTGGACGATATGTCTAAAAAAAGGAGCGTTATGTCCCAAAAAAGACGATTTGTACTGTTCGTTGTAAATGATAATAAATGTCACTGTTATGCTTAAAATTCGTTGTTCTGATCAAATAGGTACATATATTTTAAGCTTTGTTGCCAAAAATCCGCGGACATCGCTATCGTTTCTAAAATCAGTGTTCATGTCATTCGCTAGATGGCGCCCTAATTTTGCTTTGACTCGTAGTGGAATACCCCACTGCCTGAATGTACGAAACATACTCGCAATGCTCCAATTACATGATCGGAATGCTCCAACGGCGTGGTCGCAATGCTTAACTCATTATAATATTGTCAAACCTGTGTGTGTGTGTGTGCGTGCGTGCGTGCGTGTGTGTGTGTATACATATAAATCAACTGTATATATTCAACTATTATATATTAAATGTATAATAAAGAGATAACAATTATTGGTACGTGGTCTTCATTTTTATACATTCGTGAAAGTAAACTGTTTTGTTTTTGCATACATGTGTGTTACATATAAAAATGATATCAGTACTTATATTACCCTGAAATTGTAACATCATCCTGAATTTGTCCCTGTCCTTTGATTTGTTTGCATCTTTTATTTTTTTTATTTTGTTAGGGTACCCCATAATTTTAATACACCTTTATAACATATCTAAAATCAGCACTTATGTTACCCTGAAATTTTTCAATTACCATGAAATGATTACAGTGTCCTTTTAATTGTCATAGTAATCGACATCCTATACTCTTGCATTGTGTTATTGAGCTTATTTTTTCTTGGTTTGGGTTTACATGTGTTAAGAATATTTGGAGGCTATTGTAATTGGCTTCACAACACCTGCTTTGCTTTATCTGGCAGATTGTTTCAAGTAGTCTATCCTTTGATTTGTGCATGTTAAGGATTTGCAGGCAGTAGTAATTGGCTTGATACTCTTGTATTGCTTCACTGAGCAGTTCTTTTTGTTTTGATCTTTTTGTTTGAATAACAGCATTGTAGACCTAATTGCATTGAAACAAAACCAAGATCAACAGTATCTGACTGAAGTTGGTTTACATTTGACTTTGATTATGAGAAGGCCTATGTGAATAATCAAGTACTTATTAACTCGCACTCGAATGCTTTGAATAGAAGTTAGAGGAACTGAGCAGATCTGGTGTGTCAGATTTGTGTTAGAATCCTCTAATGTTACATTCTCAATAAGAAGTTTAGTTTAATGGCTTAACTACAGATGTGCTCAACACCTACTCAGTGAAAGAAACAACTTCTATTATTCATTAGAAAGCCAATTACTCCTGGTGTGTGAATTTAGTAGGAATAAATGTATTATTATTAATGGTCTTCACACATTCCCAACAAACACAATGGGAAGACCAATTGTTACTTGTTAATACTTAGAGCACAAGTTAAAAGATGTATGGACTTCAAAGTTAGCACATTATAGTTGAACTAGTCTTTGATTATTTACAATGGGATTCCTAACAACTGTTTTTCATCCTGTCACCGCTCCTACAGGTGCAAGTTCCACCCACTTATTCTTGATTGCTTAATTAATTCAACCAATAGTATGCATCCCAATATTACTCTCACCGTGGATAAAATGGTGTGCCATATCTGGGAATGATCACATATCATCTTGAAATTGACCATGTAATTTGAATATCATCTTATGTTACCAAATATAACTATCGTGAATCGCAATGGCACCACCAAAGTATCCATGTGGAATCTACAACAAAGGCTGTGGAACAAATTCCATCGAGTGCTCGTCATGCCTGAAATGGGTGCACCGGTAAGTGTTTATCAAAATTCCCACGTCTTATATGTAGGCATTTAGATTTCCTTTTTCTTCAGACAATCCATAACCACTTTGTTTTGGTTTCAAATTTATAGTGACTAAAAGAAAACTAGCCTAACTACATTTACAGACATAACACATACTAGAGCATAACTAATAACAATATTTTAGTCCTTCGGCCGAAGGTCCAAGGGACTATTGCCACCTTGACTAATCTTTAATTGGTCACAGTGCCCAGGCAGAGTAAACACACTTGACCCCTGTTAGACTGAACAGTTGCCTAACACTTTTTTATCTTCAAAACTATTGATTTTCTATAGTTGCAAGTTGTGTTTATGTTGACGTTCATTTAATTATTATAAAATGGTGTGACTGTGGTGTCTATTGGTTAAAGATGTATTGTCTGTAGAAACCTGTAGGTGATTCAACCAATACCCCTATTTGAACAATGAGGATTAATGAACACTTGTGCAGAATGTCACCCACTTGGCAGGTTTAATTGATCTATCCAGCAATGAGGACACTGCTTAGGCCTCACTCTGGACACTGCCACTCACAGTGTTGTGTATTGTCTTAGTTGGTGCATTGAGCTAATCTATTTGACCAGTGGTGGTTCTGGTTGTGTATTACACCCAGCTATGGAGCTAAGATTCTCTGCCTGCTATTGTTTGATGGAAACTGTGACTAATGTGTGATTGGTCACTGGCAGTAGCTTGTGTTGCCCTTATCCATTTCTTGAGTCCATTCATCTATTATTTTGATTAGTTGTAGAACTGTTGATCGGCCAGATATATAAATCCATATTGTTTTGACTAAATAGATTATTTACTTTCATGTAGTTTGTAATGTGATTTCCCCAAAAAAAATTCCATACATTTACAAACTATACTTGTTAAACTTATTGGGCGGTAGTTACTAGCTAGCTTCTTGTTTCCATTTTTATAAATTGCTTATATTTTAGTTTTAATCGAAGTTTCAAAAATTTGTTTTAAGGCTTGACAAACGTCGAGTATACTGCTGTTACATAGATATATGGTGGTGATGGTGGTTGGTGGCGGTGGTTAAAGTCAAAAAATATTATAAGTGATACGTTATGCCTTAAATAGTCACATGTATGCATTAATAATGTTAATAAAAATACTAAAACTCCATCCGGATTTCATATTACATTGCTTTGTGTTTAGTTGTAGAACGGCCGAGTTGTATTTAGCAGATCAAATCTGAATTATTGTTTTTAAATTTCACGACGATGGGCGATAATAAGGCATGTTAAAAACGCGCCGATATTCCACAGAGTGCAAACATTATCGCAAACAACCACTCATTTTGTGTTACGTTCGTGAATAAAAACAACTAAAAACAGTAAAATAAATTTGGGACAAATCGTCCAAACGTTTTGGGACATACCGCTCCAAATTTAGTACATATCGTCTAGGACATATCATATGTGACTTGGGACATAACGTCCATACACCGAATTTTGCATTATAAATACTACGATATCGTTTACTCTCAAAGCCACAAGACAGATGCAAGGCCATATTTTACGAGACACTATCATTACCGGACTAACCTACTTCGTCTCCCCACCATAACAAACACGAACGAACGTTCGTCCTAACACGGGTTGTTCAAGACCATGCGATTGGTCAAAAAACACCTAGCCCGTTTCTGCGGAGCGATAATGGGGTCAATACACAGTTGGTTTTCTCATTGGCGACCATGTTAACGTTTTGTCTGATTATAAGAAAACGTGACCTATAAAATGTCTTAAACTACTTCTCACCTGCTGTTATTATCATCTCATTGACATGCTGATAGATTTTTTTTAATCGCATACTTCTTGCTGTCGTAAAATGCCTGTATGTATATTTACAAATGCCAGCCGGAACCGCCGGTAGGTGTTCCATCGAGGTTCCGTATCATAAAATGTAACCTAATCTATATATTATGCCTTCATATTGTCGAACAGGGTGTATTACATGAATATTTCACTATGCGTGAAGCATAAGTCTGATTCAAAGCACACACCAAATGCTAGACAGATTTTACATCGGTGCCGCGTTCCGCGCCGCTGCGTTCCGCAGTTTGCAGACGCCCCCAAACTGTCAACAAAACGTACGACACGTCACCCGCTCGACAGCGTGATTCCCTTGATTCTCCCGTCCAAGCAATCAGCGAATTAAGAAAACGCTAGCCCCGTGAATACAAGTATATGTCTTTTGCGCCGTTTTATCATAAAATGACATATTATGTGAACAATTTGGCAATTTAACGTCTAAAAGATGTCTTTTTGACGTCTAAAACATGTCAAATTTAGGTTGCCAGTGAAAGAATATTTTGCGTCTAATTTCTTACGTAAATATGTAGACGTCTGATAGATGTCTAAATTACGTCTTTTTCTATACGTCATCCATATGACCAAAAAATAATTGCTAAAAGATGTCGTGTGCCTACTGGGTTATGGGGAGTTGAGGAAAATGATATGTAGTGTATGGGACATGTTGATTCGCTGGAAATGTGTATTTTAAACATGGAGGAAACTTTAATTGGCACCAATGCCAATGGCATTTTCTTTGGCATCTCCCTGGCATTTCATAATCATATTAAAATGCCGCAATATGGTTACTCAAATCAAATGTAGAACCTACATTCATTGTAATTTATATTATCAGCTGTTGCTAAAATGTATTTTAAGATAACATTATTTAATTAAACTTTACTTTATTAACTTTACGTGATAATTTGTAAGCACATTTTTAGGCGAATTCTATTTGACGCTCACCGCTTTCTCCTATGGTTTTAGGTGGCACCGCGGACGACAAAAAGAATAGACCCTATAAATAAAAGATGGGCTAGTAAACATACCCTATCCGCCAATGGTAACTAATGTCAACAACCGACTTGGAAGTTGGCGTGGTCGTTGGTGTAAAGTCTATTTTCCAACATATTCCACGTAGGAAAGTACCAGCCGCAACAGTCTTTTGAACGAGTGAGTATTCATCATTGTCATCATCTTGTACGGAACTTGTAATGTAAGGCTGCTGCATGTTTGTTAATTTGTCGTCCCGTTCTAATTTTTTTACACTTGCGTAGCCGAATAATTTTTTATGTATTTATTTGACTTGCTCTATACGACTATGCCTACGGTAGGGTGTAGCAATTTTTTACCCAGTGCTTGTGTAATCTGTTTTTGATGCAATTTAGAGATGGGCTGGAAACTATGTTCCCTGGCAGTGGTAGCGAGTTCCTGTCGTCTACAATTCTGGTACTGAAGCAGTGTATTAGGCAATTAGCTGTGTGTTTGGCATGTTCTTGTGACTTAAATTGTCTTAATTGTTACAGGTATTACTATTAGGCTTAGTATTACAACTTATCGTCTGCAATTAAAACGCGAAAACTATTCGTACGCATATATGCACCACTGTCTATATAGCCAGGTACGACATTAATTCAACTAAGCCTAAGGTTCAGCACTACAGCACAGGATTCGAACACGGGTTCTCTAGATTGAGAGTCCGATGGGCGATGCTCTAGTCACTGAGCTATTGCTAATGTATAACGTATTGTAAATTATAGCGAACCATCGAATGTATAGTTGTCGTACTAACGTACATTTCCATAAAATATCTGCCACTGATTTTCACGGCCATGTAGTCGTCTTCGGATATTCTGTCGCCTTCGTCTATCTGTGCTTCGGTCATTGTGACAGATGTGTCGCACCCAGACTGGCTCTCGTTTTCTGCATGCAACACGTAATGAGTGCTGGGCGAATATATATATAACACTGGCAAAACCCATTGGTGCAGTAACAGCTGATGTGCCTGGTAGAAATGATGCAGTGAACCAGGCAGCTGTTGTTAGGGGAGCGAGGCGATGGCATTGTGTTCCATTAAGAACAATTTGACAGTGGTGTCTTGAATTAAGCTATTGGACATAGCAGAAACATCTGGTGTTCCCTTGCCAGAAAGAACCATGTTGTCTGCTAGCCGCTTTACAGCTGCCCCACACTATCTATGGGTCCTTTGCTGTGTCCCGCTTCACTGAATGGCCTCTTCACCCAAAATGGTTTCAGCCTTTCAAACGACGAGGCACTCATAACCATAGCGGGACTCTCGGCAGTGAACGTTTTTTCCGATACTGACTTCAGCTGTCAACAGATACCTTTTCTGCATTGCTTGTCTATCTGCACCATCTCTCGCACACCAGCTGTTGCACTGCTAATGTCATCTCTGCAGAAGAAACTGATGATGTGCTCTTGCGTTTCTGCAGTAACAGTTGTAATGTGTTTCTTCTGTTCATATACGGGCTATTTACAGTTTCGTTTCTTGTTATTTTTTATAGCCGACCTCGATAGACCAATGCTTTTCACCACCATTGACAATGTAATTGATAGCCTAGTTAAATGGAGTGTTGAATGGGGTATGACATTTAATACTTCCAAATTGCGTACACCTGCCGTTCTTCATTTGCATAGTGTTTACAAAAAATTACCACTGAGTAGCATTTAGTGATGTGATTAAAGACAATAACTGCTATTTATTATGCATGCACTAACATTAGTTGTTTCTTTCCACTTCAGATACCACAGATAATATGGTTTTGTTTACAAATGTGTGCATCAACCAAAGGGTAGAAGTGAGGTGGCATGGAGGTATCTACAAAGGTGTTGTTCGTTTCAAAGGCAGTCTTAGTGGAATACATGGTGACTGGGTTGGTGTCGAACTCATTGAACCAGGTAGGGAAATGTCAGTTTGTCTCGAACACATACAGTGGGCACATAACAATAATAGGTGTCCGAATACATAAAGTACATAAACATAATTGTTTTAGAATTTTTAAGATGTTGAAGGACATATGTGCAGTGTCTGAATATATGCAGTCATTATGGTAGTAAAAATAGATGTACAATCAGGGTTTTTGTTAAGAGCCTGGACCCGGGTAATTTACCCGGCTTTGGCGATCCATAATGACTATGTTATTGGACACTAACAATATGTTTTTACTGTATGCTTTTGGATAGCAGACAATTACATTTTTTAGATGATCGAATCCAAAATGGGTCATTATGGTATGTAAATTTAGAAATACCAATTACGATCTCAGAGGATCTCCCTCTGGAATATTAATAAGGACAAAGTTTAAAAAAACAAAAACTAGTAGAGCAGAAATATTGCTCGTGGATTGGGAACTACCGTGTTAATGTCATTTCCAATGAATTATGATGTATATTGACAATAACAAGCATAATAAAATAACTGTCTGTGGTACTAATTTGCGCTGAGACAAAGGATTAAATGTCTTTGTAGTTGGAGAACACAGTGGGATGGTTAATGGAAGAAGATATTTCCAATGCCTCCGAAATCACGGGATCTTCATCCCAGCTTCACACATCCGGTTCATTCCGTCAAAGAGACAGTAAGTAGCAGCACTGTTAACCAGGTGCATTGTCTCTACTAGTACTAGTTTAACCCAGAGATCTGCATCTACTCTAAGATATAATTATGTTGATTTTGTTGTGAAACATTCGCACTTCTAGAACCCAGACAATCAGAATATAATCTGTTCCATTCATTCATAGTCCTCTGCAAGAATGAATACTTTCTGATATCTAATCTTCATTGTTTCCCTTTGGAGGTGCAATGCAGCATTGTTCCGAAACCTTCACATCATCACTAATTTAATTCCTTAAGTCCTAATATGTAACTATTATTTGTTTTAATGATTTATATGCAATTCACATCATTTGAATCCTGTAATTAGTGCTTTTGTAAATTGTTCTAACGGCACGTTCTTGCAACAAATTGACACAACACAAGCACATTTAAATTGAGTCTGGTTTGTGATGTTTCCTAAATCTCAGATCAACTGTGAGTGAATTAAAAGAGTTCAGGTGATGGATGAACTTTTGTTGCAGCCTCTACGATAAGTACAAGGCAGTGACTGATGGGGCAATGGTTGAGGAGCCCCTCTTTGGGTGGCCTGTCCGTAAGTAAATGCTACTTGCTATATCAAATGCCTTGCTCCAGCTGCATAACTTTATATCTACAGGGAAATTAGTTTTATTTCAACAATTATTTTATTATTTGATAGTGCAATAATGAAAAATCCTCAAACTGACCATTATAAAATAGTACTTTGACATGCTCAGCACTGTATATATATACATATATATATACAATGCTGAGCATGTCAAAGTCCAAAGACATACTTTTGCAGTTTGCCCAAAAACCTTTTGCCCATATATATATATATATATGGGCAAAAGTTTTACACGCTCTCGATGCCACAAAAATGACCTTACAGCCATCATTTTAAGTGCTGGTGAAATGCAGTCCAGTTATCTGTAAGTTGCCACCTAAGTCTACTTCGATGGTCTAATAGTTTTAGATATAATCTTTCAAAAATGAGGAGTACCCTAAAAATGCATGTCTTTTGCAATTTTACACCACTGATTTTAACTATTATTTATGACATTAGAACCTTTCTTTTGCTTCACTGAAAATACATGAAATTGTGACGTGTATACATTCAATCTATGAAAATGTTGGAAACATTGCTTTGTGGGACCAATTCATGTTGTCCACAGGCTGTTTATTATGACATCCGAGATATATAAAATTCAAACACGTCAAAAACCATGATATTAGAAGGATTTAATATTCCTACGCTACAGGGAATGTTTATATCTATGTAAGAAAAACAATTTCTAAACTACTTTCAACCAAAAAATCATCAGACATGTTTGAAATCACAGAAATATTGCGACCCTTTTAAGAAATGTTTATTACGACATCGGGTTTCTCCTAAACTATACATTTCTCATCTTATTGTAATTTGTGCCCATTAGCTAGGCTATACGACAAAAATACTACAATGTTTATTACATCGCTGTTTATTACGACCTCCAAACCTTGGGGAAGACACCTTTATGACGTAATACATGATTTTATGGCGTAGGTACATCAGTCATCGGTTATCGATAGTCGTAATGATAATGTCATACACATGGTATTCATGGGTATTCAGATGCACATTTATCATGGTATAATGTGTCTGATCCTGGCAATACCGGCCCTAGAATTTAGCCTCAGGCACAGCCAAAACCAAGAAATGCTTTTGATGTGCTGAGGACAGCCAGCTAAAGTATCAAGCCCCGAGCTGAAAATAGGTCAGTGACGTGTAAGATTTTGCATTAATAGCAGACTACAGAGTGATACCATGATTAAAAATCTTCATTTAACTTTGTAGTAACTTTTCAAATCTACTGGCCCCTTGGGCCAGTGGATACAAAACCTTAATGCTAAGGCATGTCTGGTGAAGTTTTTTATCAATTGGTGAAGTTTTTTTGGCTGCTCCTATCAGTCTTCCAACTTCAATTGGTTCCAGTACAGAAGGTCTGATTTGATTATAAAAAAAAAAAATTGGAGGTATTAAACAAAAATCTTTCAAAAATGTCCATGTTACATATACTGCCTTTTCATACACTACGCATATTCTGTATGGCACAGCAGGATATTTACCTTGCCAGAAATTTAGTTATGCTATAAGGCACTTGGGTTACATTAGCTTCTAGCTGGTTCCCATCTACCTTTGGTAGTGACGACACACCAAACTGAATTTTTTGTCCATGTTACCTACTGCCCTCGACCAGCATGATAAATCTAGTATTGTTGCTTAAGAGAACACCAAACTTTTATTGAATAGAACACTGCATATCTAATACATGAATCTTGCTGGTTCTCAAGTTAAGTCTAATCAGGATGTCATTGTCATATTGACCTTGATTTGTGTCCATGTTACATACTACCTTTGAGATGAACTTGTGTTGCCATCTCTCGACCGTGAGGAAAGTTATCCCGGCCTCGATAGCAGTTATGCACAGTTACCTCCTCCTTCAGAATGTAAGCATTTTGAAACAAAATTATGTATTATAAACCACCAACTTATCAAGATGAAGGTCCTGCTGGCGTCCACCTCTTCATTACAGATGTAAAACACTGATCATGCATAAACTCTACCCTGCAACCTGTGGAGAGTAGTCACCAACTTGACATGATCTTGCCCATTACCACTCTTAAACTAAGGAACAAAATGTTATGAAATGTTGTTATTATAGAATTAAGGCAATTCTTTGTAAGTTAACATACATTCAAGATGTACTTTTTCAAAACATGATCATTTCCTGCAAGTGTTTTCTCTGCCTCTGATATCTTGCATTTTATGTCTTTACTTTGGGTCTTACATGTGCGAAAAGGCCAATAAATAACTGTATTTACACAAATCATTTTGAGCCTATTGCCACAAGGATGATTAATTATGCAGCCTGAGTATAAGTCTGCATGCATGTTCAGCAAAGACCACTTTTAAAACGATCAAGCTGACATGGGCTGCCACTACATGCACTCTCCGTTTATTCCATAGATTGTCAGTTTCCTTTATCCTTATTTTCTCTACTGATTCAGTATGTAAGCAGGAGCTGGATACTTTTGTTGCCCCATAAAACTCGCTGGAGTCTGACGAACAATACCGAATATTCATGTGCATGCCTTATATGGATCGTGAATGCTGGCACGATCGAAGTGGAAACTGCGCATATATGTGGAGTCATGCTATCGATATATTGTTGTGGTCATTAGTGATTCATAAACATAATTCTAATAAATTAATGCATACAGATGCATGCATGAATAAGTGTATACATTACACAGTAAGAGATTACAATTCTCAAAGAATTGCTTTAAGATGTCTTAGTAAAAGTATATCTGTGTTCATTCTGCAGCACAGGAGGTAGATGTTCAACATTTCCCAGTCATACTTCCCTTAAATGATGTTGTCTTGCCTAAACAGGACCTGGAGGCACTTCCCAAGATCCAAGTGTCATTGAAGAGTGCTTAGCTGACTGGGTCACATCACCAGCGTATCCAGGTCAGTTGTATTGTTACCAGTGCATTAGTGGTGGTCACATCACCAGCGTATCCAGGTCAGTTGTATTCTTACCAGTGCATTAGTGGTGGTCACATCACCAGTGTATCCAGGTCAGTTATATTCTTACCAGTGCATTAGTGGTGGTCACATCACCAGCGTATCCAGGTCAGTTGTATTCTTACCAGTGCATTAGTGGTGGTCACATCACCAGCGTATCCAGGTCAGTTATATTCTTACCAGTGCATTAGTGGTGGTCACATCACCAGCGTATCCAGGTCAGTTGTATTCTTACCAGTGCATTAGTGGTGGTCACATCACCAGCGTATCCAGGTCAGTTGTATTCTTACCAGTGCATTAGTGGTGGTCACATCACCAGCGTATCCAGGTCAGTTATATTCTTACCAGAGCATTAGTGGTGGTCACATCACCAGCGTATCCAGTCAGTTATATTCTTACCAGTGCATTAGTGGTGGTCACATCACCAGCGTATCCAGGTCAGTTATATTCTTACCAGTGCATTAGTGGTGGTCACATCACCAGCGTATCCAGGTCAGTTATATTCTTACCAGTGCATTAGTGGTGGTCACATCACCAGTGTATCCAGGTCAGTTATATTCTTACCAGTGCATTAGTGGTGGTCACATCACCAGCGTATCCAGGTCAGTTATATTCTTACCAGTGCATTAGTGGTGGTCACATCACCAGTGTATCCAGGTCAGTTATATTCTTACCAGTGCATTAGTGGTGGTCACATCACCAGCATATCCAGGTCAGTTGTATTCTTACCAGAGCATTAGTGGTGGTCACATCACCAGTGTATCCAGGTCAGTTGCATTCTTACCAGTGCATTAGTGGTGGTCACATCACCAGCGTATCCAGGTCAGTCGTATTCTTACCAGTGCATTAGTGGTGGTCACATCACCAGCATATCCAGGTCAGTTGTATTCTTACCAGTGCATTAGTGGTGGTCACATCAACAGCATATCCAGGTCAGTTGTATTCTTACCAGTGCATTAGTGGAGGTCACATCACCACCATATCCAGGTCAGTTGTATTCTTGCCAGTGCATTAGTGGTGGTCACATCACCAGTGTATCGAGGTCAGTTATATTCTTATCAGTGCTTTACTAGTGGTCACATCACCAGCGTATCCAGGTCAATCGTATTCTTACCAGTACATTAGTGGTGGTCACATCACCAGCATATCCAGGTCAGTCGTATTCTTACCAGTGCATTAGTGGTGGTCACATCACCAGTGTATCCAGGTCAGTTATATTCTTACCAGTGCATTAGTGGTGATCACATCACCAGCATATCCAGGTCAGTCGTATTTTTACCAGTGCATTAGTGGTGGTCACATCACCAGCGTATCCAGGTCAGTTATATTCTTACCAGTGCATTAGTGGTGGTCACATCACCAGCGTATCCAGGTCAGTCATATTCTTACCAGTGCATTAGTGGTGGTCACATCACCAGCGTATCCAGGTCAGTCGTATTCTTACCAGTGCATCAGTGGTAGTCACATCACCAGCATATCCAGGTCAGTCGTATTCTTACCAGTGCATTAGTGGTGGTCACATCACCAGTGTATCCAGGTCAGTTGTATTCTTACCAGTGCATTAGTGGTGGTCACATCACCAGCGTATCCAGGTCAGTCATATTCTTACAGTGCATTAGTGGTGGTCACATCACCAGCGTATGCAGGTCAGTCATATATTCTTACCAGTGCATTAGTGGTTGTCACATCACCAGTGTATCCAGGTCAGTTGTATTCTTACCAGTGCATTACTGGTGGTCACATCACCAGCGTATCCACGTCAGTTATATTCTTATCAGTGCATTACTGGTGGTCACATCACCAGCGTATCCAGGTCAGTTATATTCGTACCGGTACATTAATGGTGGTCACATCACCAGCGTATCCAGGTCAGTCATATATTCTTACAAGTGCATTAGTGGTGGTCACATCACCAGCGTATCTAGGTCAGTTGTATTCTTACCAGTGCATTACTGGTGGTCACATCACCAGCGTATCCAGGTCAGTTATATTCTTACCGGTACATTAATGGTGGTCACATCACTAGCGTATCCAGGTCAGTCATATATTCTTACCAGTGCATTAGTGATGGTCACATCACCAGCGTATCCAGGTCAGTTGTATTCTTACCAGTGCATTAGTGGTGGTCACATCACCAGCGTATCCAGGTCAGTCATATTCTTACAGTGCATTAGTGGTGGTCACATCACCAGCGTATCCAGGTCGGTAATATATTCTTACCAGTGCATTAGTGGTGGTCACATCACCAACGTATCCAGGTCAGTCATATATTCTTACCAGTGCATTAGTGGTGGTCACATCACCAGCGTATCTAGGTCAGTTGTATTCTTACCAGTGCATTACTGGTGATCACATCACCAGCGTATCCAAGTCAGTTATATTCTTACCGGTACATTAATGGTGGTCACATCACCAGCGTATCCAGGTCAGTCATATATTCTTACCAGTGCATTAGTGGTGGTCACATCACCAGCGTATCTAGGTCAGTTATATTCTTACCAGTGCATTAATGGTGGTCACATCACCAGCGTAACCAGGTCAGTCATATATTCTTACCAGTGCATTAGTGGTGGTCACATCACCAGCGTATCCAGGTCAGTTGTATTCTTACCAGTGCATTAGTGGTGGTCACATCACCAGCGTATCCAGGTCAGTCATATTCTTACAGTGCATTAGTGGTGGTCACATCACCAGCGTATCCAGGTCGGTCATATATTCTTACCAGTGCATTAGTGGTGGTCACATCACCAGCGTATCCAGGTCAGTCATATATTCTTACCAGTGCATTAGTGGTGGTCACATCATCAGCGTATCTAGGTCAGTTATATTCTTACCAGTGCATTACTGGTGGTCACATCACCAGTGTATCCAGGTCAGTCATATATTCTTACCAGTGCATTAGTGGTGGTCACATCATCAGTGTATCTAGGTCAGTTATATTCTTACCAGTGCATTACTGGTGGTCACATCACCAGCGTATCCACGTCAGTTATATTCTTATCAGTGCATTACTGGTGGTCACATCACCAGCGTATCTAGGTCAGTCATATATTCTTACCAATGCATTAGTGGTGGTCACATCACCAGTGTATCTAGGTCAGTTATATTCTTACCAGTGCATTACTGGTGGTCACATCACCAGCGTATCCAGGTCAGTTATATTCTTATCAGTGCATTAGTGGTGGTCACATCACCAGTGTATCCAGGTCAGTTATGTTCTTATCAGTGTATTACTGGTGGTCACATCACCAGCGTATCCAGGTCAGTTATATTCTTACCAGTGCATTACTGGTGGTCACATCCGTTTGTAGACTCCTAAAACGTGAAGCACTATGTATGGGTGGATGGAGGTTTGGTCATCATCTTGTATCACGAGGAAAACAAATCGATATACTGACACCACCTATTGAGATTTAACAAGATTTAACAAGATTGCCATCCAGAAAATTACTCTGGATGGCAGTTGGACAAGGAAGCCTTTTGGCTTATCGAGAGTCCAATACTTTTTATCTACATGTATCCCGCCTTTTTAAGGTGTGTGTCGATTTTATTTTTAAACATATTCACGCTACTAGCACCAACACAATCAGGAGATAATCTGTTCCATTCATTTACAGTCCTTTGTGAGAATGAGAACTTTCTTATATCTAATCTACACTGCTCCTTTACTAATGTAGCTTCATGTCCTCTGGTCCTTCTATCTTTCTTAACTGAGAAAAAAATGTTTCTATCAATATTTTCATAACCATTCAATATTTTAAACACTTCTATGTGATCTCCTCTCAATCTCCTGGTCTCTAGTGTTGTTAAACCACATTCTTTTAGGCGTATTTCGTAACTAAGATCCCTCAGATTTTGTATCATTTTAGTCGCTCTCCTCTGTACTCTTTCTAGCATATCTATGTCCTTCTTGCGATATGGCCTCCATGCTTGTATACAATATTCTAAATGAGGCCTCACTATTGTTTTGTACAGCGGTACTATTAATTCTTTTTTCTTATACGCTATATTTCGGCTAATTAATCCAAGGATTTGATTTCCCTTTGACGCTGCAATTCCGCACTGCTCTGAAACCTTCATATCAGCACTAATGGTTAACCCTAAGTCCTTTTCTTTTACAGTAGTACTTAGAACAGTACCCCCCATTTTATATTTTACCTCTTCATTCCCATGACCTGTGTGGAGGCATTTACATTTCCCAAAATTGAACAGCATTTGCCACTTTTCAGACCATTTGATCAACCTATCAAGATCATCTTGTAAATGCTGTCTGTCGCCATCACTTTTAATCCTTCTAAACACTTTTGTATCATCCGCAAATTTTAACACCTTGCTTGTTATATCATCGTCCAAATCGTTGATATATATTAAGAATAATATAGGTCCTAGTACTGATCCCTGTGGTACCCCACTCAATACCGATTTCCAGTTTGAAGCCTCCCCATCAACTACTACACGTTGTCTTCTGTCATTCAGCCATTTTTCTATCCAGTTTATTATACCATTTCCTATGCCATGGGCCTTTAGCTTAAGGAGTAATCTTTGATGTGGTACTTTGTCGAAAGCTTTTTGAAAATCTAAATAGATGATATCTACTGGTGATCCCTCATCTACCCACCTAGTGATGTCTTCCAAAAAACATAACATATTTGTTAAGCATGACCTCGCTTTTAAAAACCCATGTTGAGATGGGTTTATCAAGTTATGTTTAACAAGAAAATCCACCATGTGATCTTTAATTAGTCTTTCTAATAATTTGCAAATCACTGATGTTAAACTCACTGGTCTATAGTTCTCCGACTTGTTTCTCGAACCTTTTTTAAATAACGGTATAATGTTTGCCTCTTTCCATTCTAAAGGAACCACTCCCTCTTCTAATGACAAATTGAAAACTGTTGCAAGCGGTGCGCTAATTTGTTCTACAATTTCCAATAGTAGTTTGGGCGGAATCCCGTCCACTCCAGGTGATTTATTATCCTTCATAGCCCTTATTTTCTTAGCTACCATTTCCGAGGTTACAAGTAACTGTCCTAAATAGTCTGAATCTGCCCCCTTGAACTTAGCCTCTGGTACTGGCAGTGAACTAATATCTTCCCTGGTAAACACTGAACTAAAATACTCATTCAGGTCTTCTGCCATTAAGAATCCCTCTGATATTGTATTTCCAGCACTATCTTCTAGAGGACCGACCTTATCCTGAACTTTCTGTTTGCTTCGAATATACGCATAAAAACTCTTACTGTCATGTTTTATATTACTAGCAAATTTTTTTTCATAGCTTCTATTGAGTGGAACATATATTAATTCACATTGATACCGTTGTGGGTAATGTATTGCTAACCATGTCACATCATTCTGGACCCTGCTAGCGCCTTAACCACCACAGCTGGTTTTCATGCTCGGCTAGTGGCAAACATATCCTCTCGATTTTACAACGTTTGTGGCTAGCACCTACTCAGTGATTTTAAAGCACTAAAATTATTATTTTAAAATTAAAACTACGGTGATTTTTTTCAACCATTGTCGCGTTTACTTAGAATGTTTGCATATTTTTATGCAAACATCAACAACAGGATGCAAGTTGTCATTCAAGTAGTTGATACTAGATATGCTAATTAATTATGATAAATTATTTTGTTGGTTGTCACACAATGCAAGGCCGTGTGCTTTGTCACTCACAGGCAAAGTACAGTAGTTGCAAATGGTTAGTTTGTATTAACTCTGGTAAGCGTAAACAATTGCCTTTTGTTTTGCTGTATCTCCTTAAACATTTCTGTTTCAGAGCCTACCTACGAGCAGACTGTGCAGCCAGCAAACTTCCACCTACGTCATTCTGTTGGCCATCACCTGCCAGCAGCAAACAGTGCCCCGCCTGTTGAACCAGAGCCACGCATGATGCACACAGTGTTTGGCAAACGCAGTGTACCTTTTGAATCGCTCTACGGCATCGTCTTCAACGATGATGATGACAATTTCATCACATCTCCATCAATTCCAATGCCACACATGCCTCATGCAGCCCTCAAGAAGCAAGTGAAGAAAGGGTGGGACAAGGCACATTACGCACGCTACATGTCTGTCAACACAGGCCGTGATTCTATCAAGTACAGTCAGTCAAATGACATATCAGCGTAATTGCCCTTCCCATTCCAAGGCAACCTCATGGCACGCGAGAAGTCAAACAAGTTTATAGTTGTATTGAAGAAAGGAATGTGACATGTTTATTAGATCTACAAACCCTGTCACTGCTTATATAATCACAGTATTGATTGCAGTGTACCAGCCAGCTTGCATTTCAACTCTTATAGTGAATTATGAAACTAGCATCCTTCTGCATGTGATTAAACCAAGCACTCATCATTCAGCTTATTTCATGATTGCTTGGAAATTGGTCCTGTTTCATGTAAAAGTTATTGCTTCGATCTGATTGGAATCTTTCTTTGAAATTGGTGTGTTATGTGTAATCATTAGGCTAGTTTACACGAGTGATTGATTAAATGTCTCCGTGGAACACAGTGGTCCGAGAGAACCCATGGTTCAAATCCTGTGCTACGGTGTTGAACCTTTGGCAAGTTCGTTCACTCTACGTTGCTCCAGTTCACTCGGCTATATGAATGAGTAACTGGCTATAGACAGTGGTGGATATGTGTACGAATGATCTTCATGCATTAATTGCAGTGTGGCTGGATGCGTCCCAGAAAAGTCAAGATGGTGTTCGAATGAACAGGTCTGCCAGGGAGTCGAGTGAAAAAACGCTTTGAGCTGTCTGAGGACTGGATATTCTGTCTTCACTGAACTGTGAATCTACTGTGATACTGGTAGAAATTAAACTACAATAAATCACTGATTCAACAGTTCACTCACCCTCTTAAGTCAAGTTTGACCTTCGGGATCACTGTCACGGTGTCAGAAACTGATAAAATGGAGGTGTATGCTTAATAGGGCTTGTACACTTAACAGAATGAATATAATAAACCTTTAAATTTCTTGTCATCCTGTGTTCTTACTTATATTTTTCCACTACACCAAACATGCCTTCAATGATTCTCTTAATAGTGAGGGATGTGGCAGGACGTGTCAATATGTGGCAATGTGTAGCAGTGTGAGGCGTTGTGTAGCAGTGTGTGGCAATGTGTAGCAGTGTGAGGCGTTATGTAGCAGTGTGTGGCAATGTGTAGCAGTGTGAGGCGTTATGTAGCAGTGTGTGGCAATGTGTAGCAGTGTGTGGCGTTATGTAGCAGTGTGTGGCAATGTGTAGCAGTGTGAGGCGTTATGTAGCAGTGTGTGGCAATGTGTAGCAGTGTGAGGCGTTATGTAGCAGTGTGTGGCAATGTGTAGCAGTGTGAGGCGTTATGTAGCAGTGTGTGGCAATGTGTAGCAGTGTGAGGCGTTATGTAGCAGTGTGTGGCAATGTGTAGCAGTGTGAGGCGTTATGTAGCAGTGTGTGGCAATGTGTAGCAGTGTGAGGCGTTATGTAGCAGTGTGTGGCAATGTGTAGCAGTGTGAGGCGTTATGTAGCAGTGTGTGGCAATGTGTAGCAGTGTGAGGCGTTATGTAGCAGTGTGTGGCAATGTGTAGCAGTGTGAGGCGTTATGTAGCAGTGTGTGGCAATGTGTAGCAGTGTGTGGCAGTGCTTAACAATGTGTGGCAGTGCATGGCAATGTGTAGAAGGGTATGGAAGTGTGTTGCAGTGTGTAGCATTGTGTGGCAATGCGTGGCAATGTGTAGAAGTGCGTGGAAGTGTGTACCAGTGTGTGGCAGTGTGTAGAAGTGCGTGGAAGTGTGTACCAGTGTGTGGCAATGTGTAGAAGTGCGTGGAAGTGTGTAGATGTGCGTGGAAGTGTGTACCAGTGTGTGGCAGTGTGTAGACGTGCGTGGAAGTGTGTACCAGTGTGTGGCAATGTGTGGAAGTGCGTACCAGTGTGTGGCAGTGTGTGGAAGTGTGTACCAGTGTGTAGAAGTACATGGAAGTGTGTACCAGTGTGTGGCAATGTGTAGAAGTGCATGGAAGTGTGTACCAGTGTGTAGATGTGCGTGGAAGTGTGTGGCAGTGTGTAGACGTGCGTGGAAGTGTGTACCAATGTGTGGCAGTGTGTAGACATGCATGGAAGTGTGTATCAGTGTGTGGCAGTGTGTAGAAGTGCATGGAAGTGTGTACCAGTGAGTGGTAGTATGTGTAGCAGTGCGTCGCGATGTGTAGCCGTGTGAGGCAACGCGTAACAGTGTGCGGCGATGTATAGCAGTGCATGTGGTGATGTGTAGCAGTGTGTAGGGGTGTGTAGTAGTGCATGGCAATGTGTAGCACTGTGTGGCAATATATAGCAACGTGTAGCAGTGCATGTGGTGATGTGTAGCAGTGTGTAGGGGTGTGTAGTAGTGCATGGTAATGTGTAACACTGTGTGGCAATATGTAGCAATGTGTAGCAGTGTGTGGTAATGTGTAGCAGTGCCTGGCAATGTGTAGCAGTGTGTGACAATGTGTAGCACTGTGTGGCAATATGTAGCAACATATGGCAATACATAGCAAAGTGTGGCAGTGTGTAGCAGTGTGAGACATGTAAAGAAATGTGTGTGGGAATGCGTAGCAGTGTGTGGCAATGCGTTGCAGTGTGTGGCAATGTGTAGCAGTGTGTGGCAATGTGTTGCAGTGTGTGGCAGTGTCTGACAATGTGTAGCTGTGTGTGGCAATGTATAGCTGTTGGTGGCAATGTGTAGCTGTGTGTGCCAATGTATAGCAGTGTCTGACAATGTGTAGCTGTGTGTGGCAATGTATAGCAGTGTCTGACAATGTGTAGCTGTGTGTGGCAATGTGTAGCTGTGTGTGGCAGTGTGTAGCAGCGTGTGACAATGTGTAGCAGTGTATGGCAATTGGTAGCAGTGTGTAGCGGTGTGTGACATTGTGTAGGGAGATGCTGTGAGGCAGTCTGTGTGAGGTCCCTCATAACTAGGTGGGCAATATTGTTGTGTTGCCGCATATGCTGCCGGTCAAGTAGAATCTCATGAGGTGTAGTAAGAACACCACTTAGAGGCCCTATTATAAGGTGGCTACATTACCAAGACGACAGTATATCAAGGGTTGACTGTACTATATATAATATATTATGTATGTAATAGACAAGACAAATATAAATGCATGTATAGACACCAAGTGATACGAGACAATAAAGGTGATCAGGGTGTCAATATTGTTTCATTACTGAAGAGATCTATGGTGTGAATGACAACATTATTTTCTATCACATACATGTACCATACACATGTATCCTTGAAGTATTCAGGTGTACAAGTGTACTGTACACATCATCTTAAATCTTCTTTTTTGTATTGCTGATGTATTCAGGTGTACAATACACATGTATTGTTGGTGTATTCAGGTGTACCAGACATGTGTATCATTGATATATTCAGGTTTATAAGTTTACCATAAACATGTATTGTTGATGTATGCAAGTGTACCAATTGTACCGTACATGTGCATACCTGTCAAGTACTACGGTTTAGCCGTGGTCACTATGGTTTTATTGTTAAAATGAAAACTACGGGCGTAGTAGGAAAACCATTATTATGGTTTTACGCTTGTGTTTTGAGATACATTTTTCAACGAATTTATCGCGTTCGTTATATTTTTGTAGGTAAATTCGTCAACCGACACACGCGTCAAACTCCCTTATGGTTCGTGAACTTGTTTTTTATTACGTGTGTCACCCGTCAATGGGCATTTACTGATAATTTATGGTTTTTGTCTGACTACTATTTTGTTTCACAGGACTTGACAGGTATGCATGTGTGTCACTGATGTATTCATGTTTAGAAGTCACAAGTGTACCATACATGTGTGTTGTTCATGTATTCAGGTGTACCAATTGTAACATACATGTGTATCATTGATGTTTGAAGGTTTACAAGTGTTCCAATTGTACCTTAGTTGCATGGATCTATGACCCTACATGTCGTCAACACCAATGTATAGTGCTCTCACTTATAACTATTCTATGCAAATCAATGGCTTTGAAATGTATATCTTAAATCTATCAATTGTTTCTCTTTGATCAAAGGCTTGAGACATCTGTCACTGTAGAATCTGTCTGAATTTGTTGACATCACTGCTATGATCAAAGTGGTTTAGTGTGCTTCTGGTGAAATATGTCAACTGTTGTCTCATGACATGGTCTCATATCGAAGTCACAATAGCCGATTGCAAACTTGCTGCTTGCCGCTTTGAAATAGTCAAGTCCACGGCCAATCTTTATGATCCAACCATTATTTAATCTGAAATGGGAGAAAAAAGAGTGACATGACAACTTGTGCAGGGACTGTTGTCTCACTCTAGTCTACGACAAACGAGTCACAAACAGTGCTATAAATTATACAATCTTACAACTGGGTAATCATAGCCGTAATGTCATCCTGGTGTATTATTGAGCGGTAAGACCTCCGGACTCTCGACCGAAAGAATGCAGGTTCGAATCCTGTGCGGCGACATCGAACCTTGGGCAAGTTCGTTTATTCTACATTGCTTCAGTTCACTCAGCTGTATGACTATAGACAGTGGTGGATATTTGTGCATTAATTGCAGCGTGGCTGAATGCTTCCCAGAGAAGTCAAGATGGTGTTCGATTGAACAGGTCTGCCAGGGAGTAACGTGTAAAGCGCTTTGAACAGTCCTGAGGACTGGATACTGCGCTGAATAAGAACTTACTTGTAGAAATACAATTAAGCTAACGCCACATGGCGTTTCAAATTCATGCAATATTTAGCATACACATTTGTTTGCGACAACCACTGAAGACTCGTGGCGACCCACTAAAATGGCTTGGCAACCTAATTTTAGGTCACGACCCAGGAGTTAAGAACTGCTGATCTAAAGGGTTAACACATTGTCAGCAAACTGAACGGCTTAATTAAGATATCTAAAACAGAACCGGCAGAAACTTGTATGTAGGTTACCTAATCTCACGATCGTGTAGCGTTCTGGAGAACTCCACCTCCAGACTAACGTTGTGTTGTCCCAGACTGCACCCAATCTCATCAAGACAACTCTTCTGGCCACGTGGGTTCTCCTGGGGCACCAACAACTCAGTCAATGCGAAAGTACATAAATAATAGGGTTTAAAATACAACAAGCAATTATCAAGTACCTATAAAATGTACTGTAATACCGTCTGTATTTTTGGAAAATAAATGTTTTGACAGTACAGAAATACCCGGTATGTGAACATGGTGAAAGTAACAAAGAGAATAGAACGTGACAAGACATACGTCGTTAGGTCGTGTGATGAGTCTGATGTTGCACACCGGACTGCGAGATTTCACCAACAGTTCACAGAAACGCAGGAAATTGTAGAGCTGCAACAACCAACATGAGAGGTTATTTTCAGTGTTTTCATTCATGAATGCTCAACAATGAATATGACAGGCTGCATCTAGACAGGTCTAATCTGTCCATTCACTCAGTTCATACTACACCAACAATAGTAAACATTGTAGGAACCATGCATCCTCTGAGAATACTCACTTCTGTACTGTGTGCTGCTAAATAGAACCTTTAAGAGAGAGAGAGAGTTGATTGCGAGTTGATTACCTGGTGGTTATTCATGATATAGGGGTCCTCCACTTCCACAGCCGTCACAGAAGAATCAAGGAAACGTCCAAACAAGCTCTCGTAGCTGTGACTCGTGGAATTATTCTCAATGTGAACTTGCTCATGATATTTCCCAGCTAAAATTTAATAACACACAAGCAGGTTACTTTGTTGGCGAGGCGATGGATTTAATATGTAATACAGGATTATATAGCTCAGAATGGTTCACAGTATTTTGAAAGGGGCAATATGTGTCAGCGATCTTCATCTTTATTGGGAAATGTACTCTATCATTCTATGGCTAGGTAATTTTATCAATGGCACCTTATCTTAGTTCATTGTGTAGTCTGGTTTATTAGGGGTTAGATGGTGTTGATATCACCTACACTAAACGTAAACGATCCAGCCGCATGCCACAATGTTTTTATCTAGACAGCTTTTTTACTAAAAAGATATATCTATTATTGTAAATATTCTATAATATATATATATGTGTATATCTAATATATATACATATAAGCCTAATGGCAGCATAGGTCGACCGCTCCATTATGAGAGATAGGATATACAACCTCCGAGAAAAGGTCTCTGAAAATCACCAAAAATATTTGTTTGTGTGCAAATAATTACTGATATCATTATATGCCTGGGTACACTACGTATACTAACAGTTCAAATTTAAAAATACAAATTATTGTTTCTGCATTCTGCAACCAGGGGTCAAAACTGTATGCAGACCGGCTCTGGTCTGCTTAAAAACGGCGGTCTGTCTAAGGCAGTTCCTTATGCATATTTGGTCGACGTATGCTGCTGTTAGGAGTATATATATATTTATACTATATATATATACACTAATCATCTATGCCTGTGGCTTCAGTTTCTATTCAGTGATCCACTAGATCTGTGTTTCTAGGTTCTACAGTTACCTGTTCTTGTTCCTCTTGCTGTGTTACTGTTGTACTGGAAACTATCTGACCATTAATTGTGAATTGTTTGTAAATATTTGGTTACCAAATAAACAATAGATATGTTTGCAACTTTCATTTATTGTTGTTTTCACAACTTTTCACACTACATCCACACCAAACTAAATATATATGTGGACTGATAACTTGTGATAATGCAGGATGTCGGGCATGTTCGGGGGGTGGGGGAATTGGCCTGATTGAGGGGACAAGAGAAAAGGTTGTGGGGGCAATGCCCCCAACTTGTATGTAAAAAACATCCTGAATGGTATTATTGACTTGTTTAAATTGGCTAAAAATAAGGTACATTAACTGACAAGTGAAGAGTACATAAATGATAAGAAAGAGGCCCACTTTCTTTCTCTTCTTCAATGTGGGCCTTCAATTTTTCAGCTCTGTCCATGTATTCTGTTATCCGCTGTCGAAACCGCTGTCTTTTCACCTCCTGTTTTGTCACTGCAAAACACAATAAACACATGCAGTTCAATTTGTCTTTCACATGGCATGGAGAAAACTACTTAAATATTACTATTTTCTTAAAATGTCATAATTTATAACATTCCGAGGGTCAACCACTTTGTTTATTTAGCAATTACCCATAAAAAAACCTTCATCTTCTAAGTTATGACTACTTTCATTAGGTTGAAGATTTTGTCATTTGGGGACGTAATCTTCGGCATCAGGAAAGAAAGAAGAAATGTAGTGGTGCGCTTTGGTGGGGTTATAGGCGATGTAGAAAGGGGGTAGGGGAGGGAGGGAAGGGGATGGGGGGTTCATAAGATTAGAGGTGGTGCTGGAGCCTGGACTCAAAAGAATCCAGGGTGGTCGCATGCACTTAATTAGTCATATGATTCAATTAGAAATAGGCTTCAGGGTAGCAATTAAGTCAGCTGTTCTTTACCTATTGTAGCTGTGACCCAAATTCTGATCATAGAACTTGCTTGGTGACCCATTCATTCAAAAAGTTGTGATGAATTATAACACAAAAGTTGACAAAACAGGAAACGTAATGTTAAATTTATACGAGACGTTACGTTTCCACTTTAGACGTGGACTATACGGGCGTGACAGTTCTATATGCTGGGTAGTTGTACTGTAATGTAACTGCATAGACAGATGCTAAGTAATTTAGTAATACAATGCTAATTGTCTAATTACAGAGTTGCCGTTTGGTTGCATTTGGCACACTGCGTCCATGCAGTTGTGTGTCATCATGAATTGAATGGTATGTTTTATATCAAAGTGTGCTTTAATTCCTTGTTGGTTATATTAGACGTGTGTCTACCTATATTGTCTGTATCATGTCCTACAATGGAAGGGCTGTATTTCCGTTGCCTATGTCTCTAAAAGGTTTAACATATACATATGCGAACATTGTCCTAATGATAATAGGTGTATAATTACACGGTGCAGAATGTGACATGAATGTATTGGGATTGCTTATCTATTGCTGTTACTTTGTTATGTTAATATATACATGACAACTATCCCTCTGGGAGCTTACAAGTGATCAATTCTGTCAACTCTGTCGGGCCCCAAAATCAATTGCATATTGGAATACTTGTTTTGATTCCACAGCCACTTCTATGTTGGTGCTTCAAAAGTACAGTGAAAATAGATATAAATAAAGTTATATAAGGAGAAAAAACAGGAAATCTTCACTACTACGTACTGTAACTCCCGAGTGACTTGTAACTCCCAATTGTACTTGCCAAAATAACAAGTACATTTAAGCACATTAAACATTCCTGGCATTATAATTAATCATCTGTTTATTGGGTCTGGTTTTACTTTAGGCAAAGGCAGGTTGTTAACGTTGCATTCTGAGTTAAACTACCATGTTAACTTTCTCAAGTAAGTGTATGTAGAAGATGAACAATATTTACTTATTTGGTAACACTGGCTACCATATGTCACTTTGCCATTTGATGTTATTCGATAAATTATGCTTTTGCAAAATTACGGGTTAAGTCAGCTGGCATCAGAATCACCATAGTGGAATTGAAATTAAAATGAAAAAAAATTAGTTGGAACCAGAATTGCCATAGTGTGGGTGGAATCGGAATCAGAAATGCCACAGTGTGGGTGGAATCAGAAGAAAAATAGTTAGTTGGAACTTGGAATCGGTAATGTGGAATCAACCCCAGGTCTGGTCTGAAGGATATAACGTTAATTTATTTCATAGGGCAGGGCTTCACATAGGATCAATTTTTTGCCAGTTCAAAATATTTCCAGGTAGATACACGAGCATGCACATGCACACAATGCCATCTAAACACATGTGACTGTTTATGTAATGTTGCATATTGTAAATAGTTAACATTTCTAGATATTATAGAACTGGAAGTGTTATTATTTATGTAAAAAGTTTACTGCTGTTTGCCATCAAACATTCACTCGTTGACAGCTAGTTATGATTTAGAACAGGTACCCATTCATTCCACGAAGACATCGATGAATCTGTATGTCTGTCTGTCTGTATGTATCAGGCCTGGGGTAATTGTAACAGAAATATGTAATAGTACAGATTACAAATGTTAAAGTAATACTAATAGGTTGAGCAAAAACTCAATGTAATAGTAATAGGAAGCAATGTAATAGTAACTGACCTATTACTTTATATTACTATTGAACATTTAAACAACATTTCAACCACATAACAATTCCATTTGATCAGGATGTAGATTCTACTATTTTCTTCAGGTTTTGTGGTTGTTCCCCCTTGTCAATTTCAGCAAGGCCCTGGTGAAGTTTTACCCTAGAGTTTTAATTTATGAGCGTTTCACAGCAAGAGACACTGGTATAAATTGACTGTTGCATTGACTAAAGGGATTAAACTGGGCTTTCACTGCTTTGAAGCCAGTTCTGCCAAATGCCAAGTTGACAACTACTCTTTTCAAGTAAGCCTATGGGTTTAGTAACCGCCTTTATGGTCCACACAATTCAGCCTAAACTACAGTGGGTGTCAAAAACATCCTGGTGTATTTGTACTTGAGCCAATACTTAATTGTCCACAAAGCACCAAGAAGCAGTAGAGCAACGTGGTTTAATTAAACTAATATAATCCACCAAGTTATGTGGCACTGACTATTGCTTTTGTCTTCAATTCCAGTATGGTATTTAAACATAAAATGGAACATAGGCCTATAATTTTTGTTTATGTTCTACCCTTAGTCAATGTAGTTAGTAGATTGTACTAAATATGGTATATGCTACATAGATATATATTGTTGTAAATATTTGTGAATTTGTTATACTTTATGATACTTCCCTGATGATGATGATGAAAGTACTTGACATTCTCAATTATTATTTCAAATACTTTAGGCATGGGTATCAATAAATAGCAAGTTAGATTTTTGTATTTGCCTGTCGTGTTTAACTTCTTGAGACTGTAAGTAAGTAAGTAACTTTATTTTACAACGTAACAACATAACATACAGTTAACATATACATGTCATACAAATGGAAATGTGTTACATTGCATGGATGTCACTTGGCTAACAGCCGTCTTCCAGTGACACCATTTGATTATCATTACTCAATGATTACAATCATGACAATCATCAAAATCATGTTAAACAACTCACTCCAATTCATCACCAACCCACCTCCGTACTAGATAATATTAAACCGGAGTATTATTTTAACATATAGTATGTGCTGTTGTTGGTGATATATAACAACGAACTGAGAAGTATGATCAATTGAAGTATATGTAAGTGAATAGAAAGGCGATCCAAACATTTGTAATTGGTTAACAACGTAGTGTAAGAACGGTAATAGACTTACAAACAAAGGTAGAGTTTCATTTAATCAGTTTCATTACATTCTGAACATCTAGGATTTATACAATTCACTTGACGAAGATATGCGTTTAAGTAGAAGTCACACAACACGCGTCTAAATTTTAACCTGTGTTTAGTGTTTCTTATTTTTTCGTTTATATTGTTCCAGATTCTTGTGAAATTATGTTTTGGTAGTTTAGACGAAAAATGTGTTCTAGGTGTCTCTTTAACAAGAAGGTTTCATTGTCGGGTTATTCTTATACTTTTGTCTAAAGTCTTTTTGATCGCAAAATGTTTAAATGACTTTGGTAATAAATCATGTTTAAAGTCGTACATAAATAGTGAGACCTGTAGTTTATATACATCTGACACTTTTAGTATTTTGTCAGACTTAAATAAAGGATCAGTATGACTCCTATATCCTTTTTTTATTAATTATTCTTAAAGCACGTTTTTGTAAGATTTCTATTTTCTTTGTATTTCCATTGCCCCATGCTTGTATACCATATGTTATATGACTGTGAATTAAAACGTAATATAATGATTTTAATGACTTATATGGTAAGAAATATTTAACTCTATTTATTGCAAAAATAGCTCTAGATATTTTGGAACTAATTATGCTGATGTGTTCTTTCCATGTTAAGTGCTTATCTATATACAATCCCAGAAATTTTACAGATTCGTCATTTTTATACTTGCCAACTTGGTTGCTGACTTCATTATTTATTTTAATGCTATTGTTTACCTCGTAGTTTGAGTTTACTGGACTAAAAACACAGAAATGTGTCTTTTTGACGTTCAAGCACAATTTGTTAGCACACAACCAATTGCATAATTGTTTTAGTTCTTGATTCACTTTTATGACTAAATGTTCAATATCATATCCTCAATAGTAAACAGTGGTATCATCTGCAAAGGATAGCAAGTTTAGAGAACTAGAATTCACTATGTCATTAATATAAATTTAAAAAAGCACAGGTCCCAGTATGGATCCTTGTGGTACTCCATGTGTCATATTGATCAGTGGAGATTTGCAATTATTTATTTCAATATATTGTTTACGATTAGAAAGGTAACTGGCAAACCATCTATTACTTATTCCTCTGATTCCATAATGATTGAACTTATACAACAAAATGTCATGGTTAATTGTATCAAACGCCTTAGATAAGTCGAGAAACACAGCCAATGTAATATCTTTGGTAGTTTTGTCATTTGCATCTGCTATGTCTTTAAGTAAGTGCAATATAGGGTGTATAGTGGAATGTTTCGAGCGAAATCCATATTGATGTTTGTACAGTATATTATATTTCTCTAAATATATTACTAATTTGTTACATACTATTTTTTCCATTATTTTAGGAAGTGTTGGTAAAATACTTATTGGTCTGTAGTTATTAAACACATTAATATTTCCTGATTTATAAATTGGAATTATTTTAGCGATTTTTAAATTATCAGGTACAACACCTGTAACAAAGGAATTATTTATGATGTGCACAAGTGGGATTGTTATTTCCTCAATGGTCTGTTGTACAAGTTTTGTAGATAAACTATCGAAGCCTTCAGTGCATTTAGTTTTTAGTTTTTGCACTATTCTTTAGATTTCATTTACATCAGTAGGTTGCATGAAAAAGTTTACAGGATAGTTATCTTTTAGGTGTGCATGAAACGAGGTTGTGGGAGGAGGTATTAAATCACTCACTGATTTACCTATATCAGCAAAGAATCTGTTAAACTCTTCAGCAATAAAAGCAGAATTTGATACTTTTTCTCCTTTTACAATGAAAGTTTGAGGTAATTGAAAACTCTTTTTTTGATTAAATATTGCCTTCCTCAGTATATGTTTCTTTGATGCTATGTTTACGTTCTTCCAGTATTTCAGTATAATACTTAATTTTTGCTGCTCTTTTGATCTTATTAAATAGTCTACAATATACCTTATAAGCATCCTCTCTCGCTGTACTGGGCTTATTTAGCTTTCTGCGGAGTAATTTGTCTTTGTTTATTGAGGACACTATAATGCCTGATGTTACCCAGGGCTCTCTTTTAATATATTTACTATTTACTCTGATAGTTTTAACTGGGCAAGATATTTCATAAAGTGATGTATATGTTAACATTAAGTTGTTGTATGCTTCATTTGCATTGCTAGTAGATACGACAGAGGAATAGTCAGCCGTGGCCAAAAGACTCCTAAATTTTAAAATGCTGGTCAAGTTTAACTGGCGTTTTTGTTTATATACTAATTTTTGTGTAGCAGGTTTACCATATATTAAATGAAATATTCCAAAATGGTCAGTCATGTCTGTAACGATAATCCCCGATTCATAGTTGGGGTGAGTATGATTAGAATATAAATGGTCTATAAGAGTTGCTGTAACAGGTGTTATCCGTGTTGGTTTTGTTATGTGTGGAATATATCCTTGTGCTATTACATTATCTATAAAATCATTAGTTTTGTTGTAACAAAGTTTAGTAAATTAATATTATAATCCCCCATCAGGTACGCTACTTTATTTTCATTTGAGATTTTGTCTTGGATGTCTAATATGGTACCCATAAATAGATCAAAATCTGCACGTGGATGAGAGTTGGGACGATAGATTACACCCACAATTATAGGTTTACATTTCTTAATTTGAACCTCTACAAAAATGGACTCAAATACATGAGGGATAAATATTGACAAGTCTTCACGTTTAAAATAGGTGTATTTGTTACTGATGTATAGGCCAACTGCACCATCTAGTCTTGTATTGAATAGTCAATTGTGATACCCATTTATTTTATAACGTAAAACATGTTGAACTTTAAAAACTTCAGTTAGTCCAATGAGATCTAGAGTCAGGCCTTTTTACGACATATTAAAAAGTAATTCTTGAAGAGAATCCCATTGTGTCTCCAAACTACGGCAATTGATGCAGAACATTGATAAAGATATGTTTTCTGGTTTAAATGCTTCAGAAAACTCAACTGCAGTAAAATATTTACAATCATGTGTGTTAAGAGAAAATGGAGAATCATCATACTTTTCATTTTCAATGTGTTTGGCTTCATTGAATATTGTTTTTAAGTCAAAGTTTTTAGTTGTTTGGATCCGGCTAATATTAATAGATTCTGCCATTTACAAATGTATTAGAGCACATCATAGTGATTCTTTCAGAGTTCGTTGAATTTTTTTTACAAAAACATTCAAAAATAAGTACATAAATATAACTAGTGTATGAATGCATATCATAATATACATCATAAGTACATATCCGTTGAACAGTTGTATACATACAAGTAATGATAAACACATTGATGTTGACGATTAACCAAAAGAATACAAATTCAATTATTAGTATCAAAGAGTAAGTAGAGATAGACATCGCATGGATTTCTATCAGGGAACATAACAAAATAAGAAAAGAAAGGCCAACTAGGCTTAGAGTCAATAACATCATGATATGTACTTGGGAGAGAAATAATACAAAAAAAATTGGGTAGACTTAAAAAGAAAAGAAAAAAAAAATTCACTTTTTAGGCCGGTTTGCAAGTTAGCATATAAAACATACTAAACACCACTGACTGCAAGTGATTAATCACTGCCATTGACAGTGCTAACATAATATGACATATATAAATCTCTGACCACCTGACAATCATACTATCATACGCCATTTTGAACGTTTAAAGGCTGCTTTGAATGATAAAACAAAACCTTATAATTATAGAATCAAGCAATTTTACAGTAGTAACATATGTTGAATTTAATATGTTGCAGTATATATCCCGATAATCACAATATCATATGCCAACTTACAAACTTGAAAGGCACAGTAATAGCAAATTTGATTGAAAAAATGCCAAAGTGTCAAAATAAAAACAAAAAATTACCCTTAATTATAGAACAATAATCCAATATTACAATGGTAACATAATGTGTGCATTACAGTCTCTGGCCCGGTGATCATTTAGAAGTTCAAAGGCACAATAGTAACAACTTTGAAATATCAAAGATTATTTCAAAATAAAATTTTCGGGGAGATTTAAAATACCCTCATAATTATAGAATAATGCGATAATACAGTGACCGCATAATATATTGGAACTAACATGTTACAATATTTGGCCCAATAATCATAAATATCACATGTCACTAAAAAGGTAAAAAGCACAGTAGTAGCAACTTTTAATGTTGTTTTCGGGAAGACTTAAAAGCCGTAATAATTATATAATAATAATTATTATATAATAAGTATATAATAATAATAATAGTAATACAATAATAATATAGTAATACAGTGATGGCATAGTAGGTTGTAAATTATATGTTGCAGTCTCTACCACGATAATCATAGTATCTTACTTGGACAGTTCAGAGGCGCAGTAGTAGAAACTTCAAATGATCCGAAAAAATGTTTCAAAATAACGTCCGGAGACGCTCAATATGTATTTAAGTCTTTTTGTCCCAATAAGTGAGTCAAACAATTCTATTTATTGTATTTATGCTTACAATGCATTATACCATAAAATGTTCCGATGAAAATTGTAATAGTGATAGTAATTGCTTCAAATGTAATAGTAATAGGAAGAATTCAGCATGTAATAGTAATAGGAAGGAAACAAAGTAATAGATTACATTGCAATGTAATTGACCCCAGGCCTGGTATGTATGTATGTATGTATGCAAATATGTCGAGGCCTACACCACAACATACCTTTGAGGACATCCATGAGTAGCTGGATGCCTTCCTGGTAACAAACAAGTGCCTGCGAGAACTGACGTTGAGTGTCCATCTCTACTGCTCGCTTCAAGAGGCTCACTGCCGACGCCTCAATGCCAGCCTCCTTGTCACTCATCTTGCATCATCCGCTGTCTCATCACCATTACATCAGCACTGGATTCTATGCAACAATCAAAATTACACATTGATACTGGTAAATAACCTTAAAGCTAGGTTGATTATTCCATTATGCGGAATCTGCCAGTGGTGGTCATTCTTACCATGTCATTCAGTGAATTAGTTATTTTGAATGTGGAAACCACGTGAATGTGCCAAACTTGAAAGTCCCTTTGGATTTGATATTCAGCATCTTTACCTTGCAGTTAAGCCTGCCAGCATCCACAATCTAACTATAATCACACCTATGTGAGCATTTCGTCAATGAAATTTAAAACTAAATGCTGCCAAAACAGTGTGACTTTGTGAGTTCTTCTAATAAATCCTCACAAGCAAGTGAGATATAATAGTAGATATAATGTATAATGTTTGGAAGTTAGCTGAATCAGTTGTATTTTTTCCAAGTAAGTGACTCCACCAGTTGCGACTGTACCAACCGTGAGAAGTTAGAACAGTGCAGACATCCACGTCCATATCAAAAACAAAGCCAGCAATTCCAGGGAATCCCAAGATAATAATAATAAGATAACTTCTATTGCACCTAATCCTTGGAGACCAAGCTCAGAGGTGCATCAAAACAAAAGGGTTGGTAAATCTCAAAATTGATAAGCAGTATTCAAGTTGTCAACAAATGTAAGCAAGGTTAAAGTTTTAAATAACAATGGAATTGTGTAATATTTTCAACTGATCTAACACTATGAGGGAGCATATACCAATTGAGTTGGTGCTGCAATGGAAAAATACCTACCTGGTAGCTTCAATGTTAGTATTGACTCGATCAAACAATAAAAAGTAAGTCAGAACTAGATGATCGGAGCTGGATAGATTTTCCTACAGTAGTAAGCAATGAATGTAAATATGCTGGTTGCTTATATGAAAGTGCCTGGTAGGTAATGGTACAGATTTTGAAAATTATACAATATCGTACATAAATCTAATCCAAAGATTTCAGAAGTGGCATTCCCATAGAATGAGAAAAACGCAGAGACTAAGTCACAACCCTGGGCCTAGCTAAGCAATTCTGTACATGTTGTAATTTTGTGAGATCCTTAAGAAAAGGGCATTATTGTGCAAAAGGGAATTACAACTCAGTCTATTAGTAACAAGCGCAGCTGCAATAGTTTTTGCAACAGAAAGAGACAAATACCCCATAAATCGTGAATATGATAATAAGTAACAGCATTGACAAGTTTGAGAAATATTATATGTCATCTGAAATTTATGTAGTCATCAAAGATAACCCATACACTTTGTGTTAAAAGTGTAGGTGTGACAAACTGGCTTAAATTTTAAAAGGAAGTACTCTGTTCCTAGTTTTCAATGTATTAATTAATAATATATAATGTTCTTAAGACTATACTAACTATGTTGAAGGTATATTGCCCGCCAAATTGTGTTTAGTTTAGCAAGCCCGTAACAACGGTCGCAATTTGAAGGCACGCCCACGGGACAGATGCATGTTCAAATAGTGAACAAAACATCCAGTTTCAAAACAAGCTTTATTGCTATTGACAATACGGACGATTTGGGCCGAGTTAACTGCTACAGCCTATACCCTTTGATCTTCAACGATGTTCACTTTCCAACGAATTTAGAAATTACTACACCCACTAATCCCGGGTCGTCAGTAAGCCTAATCCTACACTGCGGTAGCGACAGCAACTTACTTGGTCTTACTCTTAGCCTTGGGCTTTGCTGGCTTAGCCTTAGGCTTAGCCTAAGTAGGGAGGTCAGACCAATTTACCTCCCCTTCTGACAACATGGGAGACAGGGGTCCCAGTTTAGTGGCCATAGTTTTTTATCATGCATTCTACCTGTTGGTTTGTGAATTTTTTTATGTTGTAATAATGTCAATGTGTGTATCTGCGCTGAAAAAATATTTTTAGGCGGTGTTTATTAGCGGTAATGATTTTTTTACTCTCAGTGTCGTATTTTGGTTTTCTTGATTTACGCGTGCGGCCATCTTGGATCACGTTGACAGGCCCCACCTATCAAACTGATTTGCGAGATTATGTTAATGAGTACATCCATATTGAAATATGAAGAAGAAAGAGGAAATTCAGAGGAAAATGAATCTGAAAATATTATTGTAATCCGTCGATAAAAAATTATAGTAATTATGGATTTTAAATGGCCTATGTTTGACGATGTTTTGTGAGTATTTAGTTAGTTGGTTTCAGCGGAAAGCATATGCCGAAGGGTAAAGAATTGTGTCAACGATAACGTGATTACAGTGATGGCTTACCAATTGATAGCACAAACATGCACAACGTCCGTTTATGGAACCCCCGTCTAAAATGATATCGCCATTTTGCCTTCTTCCCTGTATGCGCGCAGTGCGTCATGGTATACAATGCACTCGTGACTCGGATAGCGATGTGATCGACAGCGGGTGACTTTGATTAATACTGCCAAGTACATATGCCTACACCTGAGTAATTCATTGCTGCCATGTTTAATGTAACTGATTGATGTTTATATTAATATATTATTAGTTTATTTATTGGTATTACTTTAGTTTAATTATACAACTGTTGAGCTATTTAGCATATACATAATATTGTGTGTTGGTTACATTATTACAATTTATGATCATTTATGTTTCAATTCATTTATTTTATTATTATTTGTTTATACAATTTTGTATCGTTATAAATTATTTTGATGTAGGGCCTACTGTTTTTGTATTTGATATGTATGTACCAGTTTTTTATATATATATTAAGATTACAGAATAAGATTATATCTTTGTATTTGTCACTATATAGTATACATAAAATAATGTACATTAAGTAAACATTATGATTTATTGTATCTATTAATTATTATATAATCATAGACAAATAAGTATAATAGTACGCCCTATTGTTGATGATAACAATGGGTTTAACCACAGTATATTACAAGTTAATTGGTTTGGCAAACATAGTAGTTATGGGATTTGCCCAATGTAACAAGTGTTGTGTATTGGGGGACTATTATTGGCATTTTGTGCCACAGTGTATTACGAGTTAATTGGCTTGTCAATCATAGCAGTCATTGGCTTTGCCCAATAAAACAAGTGTTGTGTAATGGGATACTAGTATTGTCAGTTTGTGGTTCTAATTCACAATCAACAAATCCTTTCATGTGGTTGTAAGTTCATACAGTTGTTTTAATGTTACGAAGATAGAACCACATTGATCATCTTTGCTCAGTTGCTGTCATGTTCATGATTTAATGCTATTGTAATACATGATGTGTGTGCGTGCGTGCGTGTGTGTGTGTGTGTTTACTTTTTTATGTGTGTATTTATTGTTACATGTAATTTTGTATTGGCCTTCTTTATAGATGGCAAAAGACTCAAGATGATAAAAAGTAATTTTCTTGTGATTTATGTACACAATCAGATCCGTCAGAAAACGTTTGGAAAAATTCATGAAATTTAGAACTTTGCAAAACTGTAGTTTTCTGTTGTACTTAGCTACATGAAATAAATAGCATTGTACTTCTTATAGTGACCACTATGTGGGAAAATATTTTTAACAAATTGTCCTTGTGATTTATATGCAAAATCAAATCTAACGGAAAATTGTCGGAAAAAACATGAAATTAGAAACTTTACAAAACTGCAGTTTCTTTAATATTTCATTGATGTACATGAAACAAGCACCATTGCACTTCTATTAGTGACTGTTATCAGGAAAAAATAATTAAAAAACAATTCTTGTGATTTATAAGCAAAATTAGATCTGTCAGAAAACCGTCAGAAAATGTCATGAAATTTGAAACTTTACCAAGCTGTAGTTTTTTTTAATATTTCACTTAGATACATGAAACAACTACCGTTGTACTTCTTATAGTGACTACTATCAGGGAAAAATGAGAAAACATTTTTTTTTACGAAACAAAATTTTGGTCCGACCACCCTAGCCTAAGCAAACCTGGCAGCAAATTTGATTGACGTATTTTGAAGCACCCTGTCAATATAATGTCTTATTGCTTTATATAAACACGAACATATACATACATATAAGCCATAGCACATTTCGTGCCCACATTTCTACTATTAAACTTCGCGCCACAACTTTAGTAGACCCGATTAATATCAGCAAATCCAAAGGTGTCAGTGGTCGGGTGTAACATCAGGCTGTCTGCTATGCTGGGGTCAATCTACAGTTAGTTATCCCATTGCCTTGGTTGTCGTGTTAGCGTTTTGTATGATTATACGAAAACGTGACCTACAATAAAATATTAAACTTCTTACCTGCTGTTATCATCATCTCATTGACATGCTGGTCGAGTTTAGACAACATCTTATATTTCTAGCTCTCGTAAAAGGCAGTACTCCGGCTAAAGCCAAGGCAAGGGTCAAATAGCCCAAGTGTGGCCAAACATCCTTCCGCTTAGTTAAATCAGCTAAAAATACACAATTTACTGTGAACAGCACACATGGAAATCTGACTACTCAAATTCACTTATGTCAGAGCATGTGAATTTTGTAAAAAAAATTATTTCTAAAAAATACACTGCCTTTTTCTGTAACAGAACATGAAGTCTAACCCTAACTAGAGTATGACCCTTTCTGCCATTTAGGAGCGTTTTTATCCTGGTACTTATCTGCAGAATTGCTCGCAGTGACTTGGTCGCTAGCTAGTGGACACGCTTAGGGGAATGATCGCGCCACCAATATCAATGCTTCTATTTCAGACTCAACATTCCGATTCGTATAGAGTTGAACCACGGTATTGGATCACCTCAGTGGTTGGGTCACCTCGCAACTAGGATCACGTTGGGCGGCTTCACGACTAGAATATAGTTCTGTGATTAATTTAAACAATGTCAAAACATATGAAAGTGACGCAACCCGGAGGCGCTCGAGACCAACCGCAATCGCGCATAGGCCGAGCCGCTGCCCCACCCCCGCATGCGGTGGCTCGGGCCGAGTTATGGGCGACGTCCCAGAATTCCCGAGACGATTATACTTTTAGACTTGTTACGTGGTCTGTCAATCTACATGAATCACTGCACTAAAATAAACCATTGTCATTAGGGGCAAACAGTCATTTTATTGTTTAGTCATCGAAACGTATTGCTGAAGGTCATACTACGTACAACTTGGGTTGCGCTCTGTCGATCAATATAAATTACAGACGTTGTAGGCGAATGGTATCACGTATGCGCATGTGTAACCGTAGATGTGTATATTTGTTATTTTAATAATTTAATTTATTTTGGCGAAAAATGCTTTAAAATTTGTTTGAGAAAAGAACTGCTCTCTTTCAGAGCTATAATTAACATGTTAAGTACATCACAGCAAAGGAGCTCATTTAAAAATTAACCAAGCTAATAAACACATTAACAACAAAAAGCATGTCGTGTCGCTGAGGAGGGGTTGATCACACCGGCCATCCACTCGGGGGAATGGCACTTGGCTGAAGTGAAGTTTAAAGTCCTACGGTCCTACCCTTGTCACGGACCCTTATCATTGAAACAGTGCCCCCCTTTTCAAGAAAACAGATTCATATCTTCCAATCCAGATGCTGGGAATACTACCTCCAACATTTTCAACCCCAATCTCCTGCCTCCCACATTTAGCCGCCAGTCTCTCAAATTTCCCTTCTCTCCCACCTGATTATTGCCCCATGGGTCTGCCAATAACCTTATTTTAATATTTAAGTTATTTAATTAAATAATCCATCCCTATCCATTGAATATATTCCCCTCCTTTATCCAGGGACAACACCTTTGTTCAAGAGACTGAGGAAGACAGATATTTCCTTGGTCAAAAACCCCCACACCAGCAGATAAGGGCGAGAAAATGGTTGCAGCTAGAGACAGAAGCTGGAGAACAAAAACTGTCAGCATTGAGTGAAGTATGTGTCGAAGAGACAGTCAGTACGGAAGACATACAACATGTATCAGGTGGGCAGAATTACTGTTTATTAACAATTGAAAATAGCACATATCTGCATTGAATGTCACATGTATAGCTACTTGGGACTATAACACACGCCAGCACTATGTAAGGCCCACAATATAAAACTCCTGTCTTTATATGTGTTTACTATAATTATCATGAACAAGGGTGCAGATTACTCATTGCAGTAGAAGTCTTGAAAACATCATCACATAAATTTCTTCGACAATATTCAGAGGTAGGCTTGATGAGTGGTTTTCTTTATAAACAGGATCAAAAGGACTGACAATTATATTTGATAATATTTATTGTTAGTACTTGACATCTGACTTTGTTCTTTCATATTCGCACACAGAGGTCCCAAGTGACACATCTAGACAGACACCTAGAGTCTACACTGCCAGTACAACAACACAAACCAGTGACTCGATGTTGTGGAGTGCAAGAAAGTTCCCTCACGATCATGACGGAATGTACTTTATACAGGCATGGAACATTTTTTTGAAGTTTCTTTTTGTCTTACAGTCACTTGGCCCAGCAGCATAAAACCTAGTTTTTACCATGGTGTGATACCATCTATATCGGTGGAAGATCAATTCTTTGTTACTCTTGTTAAGATGCGCCAGCACAAAACTAATTTGGACCGAGTAGAATGTTTGATATAACTAAGGCCACTATGTCGAATATTTGTATTATTTGGATAAATTTCATGGTTTGCCAGTGGGGGAAACAGACTTGTGGCCGTCTCAGCTTTAACCAACTAACGTTAAGGATAAGTTCCCTTCGACAAGACTTATTAGTGACGGCACAGAGTGTCCAATAAAAAATACAAAAGAACCATTAGTGCAACAAGCCTCTTTTTCTACCTATAAAAACAAGAATACCGTCAAAGTTTTAATAGGGACTTCACCTGGCGGTCTTGTATCCTATGTATCACCCGCATATGGTAGATCAACCAGTGATCGTCAGATTTGTGAGAGATTCAACCTGATGGGGAAGTGTGACCCCGGAGACAGCATCATGGCGGACGAAGGGTTTAATGTTCAAGATCTATTTGAGAGTTACATGGTTAATATTAACATTCCAACCTTCTTTCGGAAGAAGAACAGCGCAACTGTGTTGCATGACCACAACATTTCCAGCAAGAGCTCATATAGAGCGCATCATAGGACTTGCAAAGACGTATAACATTTTAAAGGAACCTATGAATAACACTCAGTAAATAACACTGAGTCTGCACTGGCAATACAGAACAGATAATACAAGTGTGTTTCTACTTGTCTAACTTCAGAGCCAACATTGTGCCAAGGCATGCTTGAATATGGCAGTAAATATTCTTATCGTGTTTCCCAAAACGTAAACATACGGGCTTCTCTGTATTATCTTTCTGGAACTTTGAAGCTTGGACAATTTTGTTTACTCCACATTGCTTCAGTTTACTCAGCTGTATAAATGATCGGATACCGCGCTATATAAGAAGTTACCTTTGTTAACTTTTAGGTTCAATTCAGGTTGGACCTCTCACAGACTTACATTAAAATTAATATTGGTAATAATTCCTTTACAGGAACTTATTTATGATTGCAGACTTGAAATGAGAAGAGTAAAATTCTAGTAGTTTATTCACCATGGTCTCCACGAATTTTTCATTTTTATGCACTGTTAGCATGACCTCTCCCTTGACGGTAGACCCAACAAGCACACACTGTTAGCATTTCCAGTCCCTTGAAGGCAGACACAACAAGCACACACTGTTAGCATGACCAGTCCCTTGAAGGCAGACACAACAAGCACACACTGTTAGCATGACCAGTCCCTTGAAGGTAGACACAACAAGCACACACTGTTAGCATGACCAGTCCCTTCAAGGTATACGCAACAAGCAAACACTGTGATCTGTTTGAACAAAACAGTTGCCCTACGATTTGGTAGTAATAGTCATGATTTTATTGTAAAAAAAAGAGACCCATCAGCCTCTTTCAGGTAAGGAACTGTTAAGGGAGACATTTTATTTTCCATTGCTGTGTAAGGACATTTAACTTCCAAAATTGTGTCTGTGTCGATTACTCTGTCAGGTGAGGCAGCAAGTACTCACAAATATGTCACATGCTGCAGTCTGAACTTTAAACTGTTTGTCAAATTGTTCCACTGCCACATTCTCGTACCTACGGCCATGCAATACAGCTGGTGATCTAATGTCTACAAATGTTGTAAGTGATTCCATATCTCTCCTGTCTGTGGCCTTGCAGATGGCACCAAAGTTTGATGTAGTCTGACATCCCTCCACTGCTTGTTATTCACTCGCTCCATAGTTGCCCTTTCCAACTCAGTGTCCTGCTCCTCGTTGATCTCCGAAACCTGAAAGTAATGCAATAACTAGTTTTTTTCCGACAATATATAATCAGTTGTCACGGTTGTTTGATTTAAATCGTTTTATTTAAATCACTGAATTAAATCAATCTTAGACTAAAAAATAATTGATTTCTGATTTCTGATTTGATGATTTGTATGAATTTTGTTTTGTTTTGATACATAAGTACATTGTTCGCTTAACCTATATAGTTGTTATTTTAGCTTGGTTTCAAATCAGTTGCTCAAAGAGCTGCATTGCCAATGGTTTGTAATTTGCTGTGATGATGTAAAGTTAGTAAAAAGTTATAAGCTCTTATATAATAGCGCAGTTTCCAGTCCTTTGGATGCTCAGATCGCTTTACATTTTACTCCCTAGCAGACTTGTTCAATTGAGCACCATTTCAACTTCTCTGGGAAGCATTCAGCCATGCCGCAATTACTGCGCGAAGACTATTCATACACAAATATCCACCACTGTCTATAGCCAGATACTCATTCATACAGCTAAGTGAACTGGAGCAACGTAGAGTGAACGAACTTGCCCAAAGTTCAATACGGCAGCACCAAATTCAAACTCGGGTTCTCTTGATTGAAAGTCCAACGTTCTAGTCACTAAGCAACTGCGCTCTATTGTAACCATGTGCATTGTTTCAAAGGAGCACATTGTGTAAATACAGATGTATGTGTGTATGTTGAATTGAAAAGCATGAACATAACTAACCATTTAATCTTTCAAATACCTATCTTTTGGAGTTAACTTCAAGTAGTTGTGGTCATTGGCAAGCTAGGCATGTGGATTGGCAAGAGGGAACAGTTGCATCACAGGCATAGGTTGACTTTCCTGAAATATGTATATGTAGAGATATATGGATGTGTTACAATGCTGTTCATTGTATTATTTGCATTATACATAAAGCCAGAGACTTCACTAATGCCCATGTTTTGACAAGTAACTATTCAATGGGTCTGTAAAAGGAATATAAGATTTGTTTCGTAAAGTCCTCCAGTAGAAATACATACAATACATCCTATATTATAAAATGACCGAGGATAGGGTATGACGATCTTTAAACATATCATTGCAAATAGTGTGAAATGTTGTTATTCTATTTGCAATGAGAGACGCATGACACTTAGTTGACTCATATAGTTAACGCATACACTGCGGAACCTGTCTGGAGTAAAGGCGTTGTTCTGCAGTTGCTCTGGTCGAGGATCATATATGAGGTCCGCATTGTCCTTCCCACGAATTGTATGTAATCTGCTGGACTTGATAGGAGTTCCTTTAAAAAGGTTTAGCATGATGGAACGTCTGGAGGACCTGCAGGTCAAGTCAAAGTGTACATTCAGCTACATATTTATTAATTGTATATGCATTTTAACCCTTTCATTTATTTATTGTTGCTGATATGTTGACAAGAGCGTGTCACGTTCTTTAAACTATCCAGCTTATTTGTTTAAAAAATGGGATAAACTAATTGCCATTTTTGGTGCATTGACAGTTGACCCAATATTTGTACATAGTACATTGAATGCAGAAAATAAAAGTATTTTTGAAAAACGTCACTTCTGTCAAGATAGTTCCTGTCTGACAGTAGCGTGTCAGGCCGAACAGAACTGCTGCAACATGCTTGCAGTGAGCTGTAGGGCCCAGCCCAGCACCACATTCACATTGTGCTTCTTGCACCACTGCGTTCATTGTGATTGACAGCACAAGGCCTGACTTGCAAGGGATATTTTAGTATTTGCAAGTTGGTGTAATTCGCTAGGGGCAGCACAGGCTTAGCTTAGGTTAACGAATACTATTGCATATTTGAGCAGAATATTTTTGTGCAAACGTATTTAACCAAACGACGTTCCAGTGAATTAGTTGACACCAATCTTGCACAATGACAGCGTAAATGGATAATCGAAAGTAAGAAATCGACAATGACAGCGTAAATGGAAAATCGAAAGTCAGAATTCAACAATGTAGCATTGTGGAATTATGGCCATAATATCGTTCCATACTAAGCAGCTTGTCGCTGACAATGTGCAGATGGCTACAAGTCCATGCATCAGGATGCAGTGACGATACGCCCTGAGCGTGTCACGTATCCGGTGCCAGGGGGCTTACCCGATGGGGTAATTGTAGCGGTAGGTATTTCAGCCTGGTCTGAAGTGGCTTGGTCACTGCTTGACCCTGTGTGTCGTACATCTGCGCCTTGGTCGTCGTTGTTGTCACGCATGAAATTGAAGCGCTCACATGTTGTTCTGATGTGCTTAATTACGATTACGCCTTTACGTTGCGCCACTGGTGTGTTCCACGAGATATGATTGTGGTTCTGTTTCCTTGGAGGTGACGATTGCAGGAGCTATAGCTAGTCCACCGCTTGGTGATAGGATCTTGAATTCGCACCCTTTTGCTGGGGATCAACTTACGGAGTGGTCGACTACGCATGTCATGTGCGGTCTGATGCTTACGTCGGAAGTCGCGTAAGTTCCTTTGAATGTCCTCGTCGAGCTTGGCTGTGTTGATGGCGGGAAGGTTTGATTGTACCCATTGACGTGGTCCTTATGCTGATCGAGCATGCATGCCATGTGTGCATCTTCGTCGGCTTCAAGTCTTTTTTGTAGCGTCTGTTTGACTACGCCTACAAATCGCTCCGCCTTCCTGCATGTTTGCCTGCGTAAATGAGGACTGCTGGTGACATGATTAAAATTGTATTTCCTGCAGAAGTTTGCGAAATCACCGAATGCGTATTGAGGAGCGTTGTCGGATATAACCGTCTGAGGGACCCCGAATTCGGCGAATATTGATGGCATGCAGTTGATGACACTAGAGGCGTATGTCGAGCTGAGTTTGCGAACCACAGGGAAGTTGCTGTAGTAGTCGACAACCAGAAGATACAGTTGTCCTATGCCAGTACGTGGAACAAGTCAGTCCCAACAACCCTGTGGGCAATTGTGGTATATTGTGACGTCTAAACGATGTCTTTTTCACGTATAAAACACGTCAAATTTAGGTTGCCAGTGAAAGAATATTTTGCGTCTAATTTCTTACGTAAATATGTAGATGTCTGATAAATATCTAAATGATGTCTTTTTAGACGTCATCCATATGACAAAAACAAGTGCTAAAAGATGTCGTGTGCCCACTGGGTACATTGCAGGATTATGCATTCGCAATGTTCAAGCAGCAATAACTCAAAAACTGAAAATAAATCCTGGGAAAATCCAGCGGCATATTTGTAGATAAGATTATTATCTTTGCTGTGATATCAAAAATATTAAATCACATCGCAAGTTTGAGCATTAGCAATGTTCAAATGGCATGCAATAATTCAAAAAGCCACCATTTATATGTCCATCCAGCGGCACATATGTAGGTAAGATTATTATTTTTACGGTGATATAAAAATATGAAATTCGAAAAAAATAAATGTCGCCACAACGCCGCCTATTACTGGGGGGGGGGGGGGGCACAGAACAATGTCTACCCTCTAATTGCACACACCTTTCACAGTCGTCAAAAATACACATTAATCTCTCATAAAATTTACATTTCCACCCGCCATTGACGCTCGCCACAAAAACAAACATTCACGCTCACATTTAATGGGGGGGCAGAACCATGTCTGCCCCCCAGAGAAATCCTAGGGGTGCTGCTGCCCCCCCCCCCCCGTTCCCGCGTCTATGGAAAAGGGTCTTGAACAGGGTGACGGATAGGGGTAAACATTAGTTGAATATCAGGACACTATTTTAGTGTACATTTAATTCTGATTTGGGAATAAAGGTTAATTTCGCTTAGTCTCAGTCTCAGTGCGAAAACGGCGTACCACAAATTCCTGTAATTGCCTCGCTGCAGATTAGGGGAGAATTACGCTTCGCGAAATTCGCCCACTGCTATCCAATCAGAAGGTAGAATTTGTCCACGCGACCGTTGCTCGGTAAACAAATGTCCGCGAATATTGTGTGACTGAGATAAATAATTATTTTGGTTGTACTGTGTACTGTGGGTGCCATGATAAAATGTCTGGTTTACCAAGAGAAGTTTTGAAATGGCTACAGAGCCTGGACTTGTCATGGCAAATAAAATGTCCAAAATGGTAAGCATATGTAAAGGTCGGTTTGGCGATAATGTTCTGAATAAAAGGCTGACAGTGACAGTGACAGTATAGTACTATATAGTCTATTGAGTATATAGTATAGTTGAACGAGACCTCATAAGACCATTACATTGTAACCACAATACTATAAACTAGACGGTTAATATAACGCTGCCGAGTGCTGGAAACAACTAGGAAATTATGTGTTAATCATATTCTACTAAGAAAGGAAGGTTCCTTACGGGATCGTTGGGCCGTTGAGCTTGTCGACGAGCGTCCCTTAATTTAGTTTAAATTTAATATAAACATGCACTTTTCAAAAAAAAAAAAAGATTTATTTGCGAAATACATTCATATTATAACTCTCTACCAGTTATTTATGTGGTGTTATGGAAACAATTGTTAGACAAGTTGGTTTTAATGAAATGCTTGCAATTTTCGTTACAAAAAACACTGCCCACGTCAATACTGCTCTCAAGACAATTAAGTGGTCAACTCAACCGAGTCAATGTACGTTAACTTAAGATTTAAGCATCCAGGTGATTATAAGACTAATAATAAGACTTCTACTGCGCCTAAGACCAAGGTCAGAGGTGTTTCAAAATAAAAGGATTGGTCAATCTCAAAATCCATAATCAGAACTTTGTCAACAGATGGGTCAAGGCGCTAGGGAGCTATGATGGATAAGCAAGGTTATAAAGATAAGTTTTTAAATGGCGAAAGAATTTTTTCATATTTTCAACTGATCTAACACTAAGAGGGAGCATATTCCAAAGAGTTGGTGCAGCAACAGAAAAAGCCCTAGTTCCAATGTTAGTGTTGACTCTAGGAACAAAAAGTAGGTCAGAACTAGATGATCGAAGCTAGATAGGTCTTCTTACAGGACTAAGCAGTGAATGCAATTAAGATGGTTGCCTACTGGACCATGCCTGGTATGTAATGGTACATATGTTAAATATTATACGATAAGGTACAGGAAGCCAATGCAAAGATTAAAAAAATGGTACATAGCGAAAAAAACGAGATCTTATAACTACCCTTGCTAACAAAATTTGGACACGTTGAAGTTTTGTAATATTCTTGCTAGAGATATTATAAAGAAGGGAATTGCAATAGTCAAGTATGCTGCTAACAAGCGCTGTAGCAACAGAAAATTACATATACTGGCAAATACGGCAAAGATCACAAATATGATTAAAACAGGAGTGACACGTTTGAGATATGTGTTGTCGGAAATTGTTACTATCAAAGATCACTCCTAGATTCCACACTGAGTTTGCTGGCATGATATGCTTATTCAAAATACGCATAGGGAAAAAACCATAAAGTTTACTACGCTGCATTGGAGTACAAATAATGAATAATTCAGTATTATTTGCATTTTATTTCAACTTGCTGTCAGTCATAAATAGATTGAAGCTTATAACCAATGAAAAACAGATGTTGACGAAATTGCCTTGGAAAGTCGCGCTCACTTCTCGTAAATCATACAGAGACAGCACCGAATGTAGCAGATAGATCTCGCAAGATTCGAGAGGATGCAGCTTATATTGGAGTCTGGTGGATAATGACCCTGCGGCTTTCACTGACTAGGCGAAAGATTCTGCATTATCTCATCTCTAAGTACTTAGTTAAGTTAGTACTGTGGTAAGCTCAGTACTGGGCAATATCCCACAACGAGGGGTGCTTACTGGCTGGCAAAAAAGATAACAAAACTGGATAAAAATTATTAAAATCAATGTGAGGTATTTAATTATTAATGGGAGAGGGCCGGCCGGAGCCAGTCTTCAAGGGTGGCTCTCAAGTGAAGGCAGTTGGGGAACCTGTGAGGTGGCTTCTTGATTTAACATAGTAATCAAGGAATTGCTAAGGAAGAGAGTCGAACGCTGACTCTTGTAATCCTCCACCCTGTTGTGTAAATACTTGTGCGATGGCCGATGGTGTGGTTCATTGTTTCAAGGAGAACATAAATTTGCAATAATGAAATTTTATATTTTTGTAACACGCTGTAAAGATAATAATCTTATCTACAAATATGCCACTGGAACTATGCAGGATTTTATACTTTTTGAGGTACAGTGTATTGCCTTTGAACATCATAAATGCTTAATCATGCAATATGATATTTGAAATTGTGTGATTGCTATGTACCAAACAGAAAATGTATATAATACATTTGCAATGTTTAAACAGCAATAACTCAAAGAATAGAGACAATTCCTGGATTATTATGTTAACAATTATATAAAAAATAAATTCCGCAATTGTAATTTCATGTATAACTTGAAACAACAAGCCACACTGTCGCACACCATGCTAAATGCATAGGTGTGCTCAGTGGCCCTTACTAGCGTGACGTCACCAACATCTGACGAGTTAGTTGTTTTGTGACACACAAATGATTGTGTTTTAGCGGGCTTATTGACATGAGTTTACAACCAACAGACTTCATATTTTGCACATTACTTGACAAAAGTATTGTTTAGCTATACAAAGCTTCAAAGAAAAAAAAAATTCATTTCACTTAGTCATAAAAAAACTACTTGGACTACAATACAACATTTTACGTGAATTGTATAATTTCATACTACTGTGCAATTTTAATTTATCAAAATGCTCTTTTGGTCTAGACTGAATCTTACAAATGACACTACACATTGAATAATTTTACACAGCATGTATGAGGCTGTGTGGCATTTGACACATGTTGGTTTTAGGTACCCACTCCCATCACTCACGTGTTGGGTTTTGGTGGCCAATCTCCCATCTGCCATCTGTTGGTTTTAGGGGCCAACCTCCCACAATTTTTGTGAATCCATCTATTAACAATGTTTGAGTGAGCCTCAAGTCAGGGGAAACTGTCACTTGCTGCTACATTCCTTCTGGGATGCATGCACACACACTAGTGCTCTCATGCCTTATTAATCACCACTTGTAACAACTGTAGGCTCACTTACAGTATATTGATGTCTTTGCAGGGATTTCAGTAATGGCTACTTGCTTGCTGAAATATTCTCGTGGTATTTTCCACAAGACATTGAGATGCACAACTACAACACAGGAGATTCACTGTTTTCAAAGCAACTCAACTGGTCAATACTGAAACATGTGAGTAGAATGTGCCTCATGGTGTTGATCTATTTGCACAAGTACACAGGTCTGCAAAACTCCAATAGGCAAGTGGTTTAATTGAGAATATTGGATATGCCATTTCAGGTGCATTTCACTGTAGAAAACTCAACAGAGTACAAATAAATTTCTGTTTTTTATAAGTTTGTTTAACAGTCTGGATCATCTACGAAAACACAAGTCCAGTGAAACTATTGTGATCTCTGGTGATTTCCACCAATTACCAGACAGAACTTGCTGCCCTCATTATCTGAAGAGTCAAACTGACATAATTATAACCAAATTAGCCTTATATTATTTTCATTCTTCAACAGCGGTTTGAACATTTGTTCTGTTTGTATAATGTTGACATTTCCAACTAGCTTGAAGATAGCTGGACATCATAATCATAGGATGATTAACACAAGAAAGACAACATCTTGCTGTGTGGGTGTGCGTGCACGCATGTGTGTGTGTGTGTGTGTGTGCATGCGTGCGTGCGTGTGTGTGTGCGTGTGTGTGTGTTAAACTTTTCCTCCTGGATGCTTTGCATCTTATAAGTCATACTTTTTTTTTAAATTCCCTGTTAAGGGTTTTTGCCAGTTTTATGGTTTGTCTCATGTCTTAAAATTTCTAAATATTATAGAACTTAAAACGTTTTTATTTATGTACAAAGCTTACTACTGCTGTTTGCCATCAAACATTCAGCGTCTATTTGTTAGGCGGGGAACAACGTTGAGAGCTACCTTGGGTAGTTATGATTTAGAACAGGTACCCATTCATTCCACGATGAGATTGATGAATCTATGGAGTGTGATTGTGGAATTCTCTGAGTGATGACATAAAAAACATTAATAATATAATAGCATTTAAATTTTAAAAACTTTCACAAATATGTTACTGTGGAAAACTAATTGTTAAAGTATTGAATTCTGCTGTCTAATATTTGATGACCTGTGTGTCTTGCATCACAATAAATACATTGAGAATGTACATAATATGTATTGATTCTAGTGTGTGAAAAAGGAAAAAAGTACATGTGTTGGAAACCTAATTCGTTTACCTTAATACGATTGTCAGGGGTAAACTTACACAAAAGTTACTGACTTAATGTTTACCCCCTTCAAACATTGTATACGCACTTATGTGTATATGTATGTATTTTTCAGATATGTATAATTATATTGCATTGAATATATACAGATATGTATAATTGTATTCATCATCGTCGTTTAGAGGCAGTGTTTCCAGACTCTCCTGGGTTCGCCTTTCTTCCAATTGCCCTCTTCCACTTTACACGGTTCCGTGCATCCCGATGGTCGATACCCATCAGACTCAAGTCTGCAGACACGGAGTTCTGCCAGGTCTTCCTTGGTCTGCCGACGGGAGCTGTCCCCTCCACCACTAACTTAGTTCAGCCCTTCACCCAGTCCTCATCGTCCTTTCGCTCTACATGCCCATACCACCTCAGCCTACTTCTTCTGATCACATCCCCAATCGCCTCCACTCCTACTCTTCTTGTAAGCTCTGCACTGGGCTGTCTGTCGCTGAGTGATGCGCCACACATCCACCTCACCATCCTCATCTCAACCCTTTCCATCCTCGTGTCATGATCGGTCCTCATGGCCCACGTCTCGCACCCATACAACAGGCAACTTCTGACACAAGCTGTGTACACCTGGCCCTTCATCTTCGGGGGGGGGGGGGCGCTTTGGAAGTCAGTATTGCATTGAATATATATATATATACCGGTATATATAGTTATATACATGTGTATGTGATTATGTATATGTGTATATATATATATATATACATGGTTGTCTGTATCATGTTGCCAATGTTTGAAAAAACGAATCAATTATTCAGTCCCAGATGTTTGATGGATGTTAATCGGTTATTCACAAAGTTACCAGTGTTTTTAACAATTGTTCCAAGCCATGTAAACCTTCCACTGATCAGTTAGAAATGTTTTACATAACTTGCGTTGCGAAAAACTTCAAATTTATGTCATGACATCTGTCAAGTACAAATACACACATGTGCTAGCTTGATTATTGTTAGATGCCTCCAAAGAAAATTTTATTAAATTAACCAGTTTTATTACATTATATTATTTGATCCTATCAGAGCTACCAAGTCTCATGCATTTAGCATCCATCTCACACATGAGCTTGTCATTCTCACGCATATTTGTAAATTAAAAAAATATTAATACAGACAGACTTATTTTCATGTACATGTTGATATATTGATTAATATGCACGGTGAATACGGCGGAGTATTGATAGAATCCGCGACATTATTATCATCGTCAGTGACATGTATAAAATGTTGTTTTCCAGATTTTTTATAACTAGTAGTGCTGCCACCTAATGTCCTGTTTTAAAACGCCAGTGCTACCACCTGGTGTCATTTTTGGAAACTGAACCTCACGCATATTCCCCAACTCAACTTAGCAGCTCTGTCATATGCTGCCATATCTGAAAGATGCATTGTCATCATTGCAGTTTATCAAGAGATGCAAGCTAGATATACCTAGTGAGTACATTGAAGCAACCCTTCATTCCAAGGAAGGCGGAGCTGTCTTACTGATGGAAAGAGTCTACCAAATCCTCACCAATCGCAAGTATGTAAGACTGAAGGCTCCAACTGCCAGTTATCTTTACCGACACATGTGGTGCCATCTGCTGGACAGTTGTGTGCTACATGTCATTTCAAACCACAATCTGGTTCCTATACTCTACGAGTATTTGTTATATATATATAGCCCATGGTCGCCTATAATCTATAAGACTGGATACGGTTGGATAGCACTAACCCAGCAAACATTGTCTTCATTGTAAACAGCTGTACAGGCTGGGGGAGTAAGGACATTAACATCTCTCAATGATCATAAAAACAGCTTACATCATTGAAAAGAAAGTGGCATAATCAGCTGAGAACATATCACTACGAATGCTAACAAATGGTAGGCTGCAATATATGGGTTTATTGAGCATTGTAAACTATACTAGTATTCCCAGTTCAGTGACAACTAGGAACAGTAGAAACCTGTGACGTTAGCCTTTCTATGAAAATGGCAACAAGGTTTTCTGATGGCTAGTTTTAATTTTATTAACGTTTGGATGCATAGACCACACAAAATTGCCTTCTGTTTCCCTTTTAAAATATTGGTCACTGCGCGTTGATTCACTCTTTCATTTGCCTGTGTGCATTAACTTTGAATAACAAGATTACAACTTATAATTATTTATTCAGTAATAAATTCTTCTTCGTCGATCACTCAAGACACCTGTCGCCATCACAAATTATGCTGTCAGTGCCTCGAGATTTACAATAACTAATTCAAAAGCTAATTAAGACACTATGCAACAGCCACACAATGGGTGACTTGAAAACAATTAAAACCATGACACCAGTCCAGTGATATAAACCATTTAGCCATGCACATTGTTTGTGAATCAGTGTATTTTGGCGGCTATGGGCCTATATATCAGTTGTCAGTTCAAACGTTGAGTGCAGAATCAATTGCATGTTGTTTTAATAATTGAATTAGTTCTTACATGGTTTTTATATTTCATTGATTCCGTCTGTTGATTCTGTTTGAGTACAAACAAGACAATGCCGATATGAAATCTTTGACTGAGAAAAGTTCCAATGTGTGATATGCGCCACCTAGTAACTAAACGGGTGATATGGTCGAAACATTAACAGTGCAACAATATTGTTCCTAATGTATCCACTAAATGGTGTCATTACATTTTATAGCATTATGTGGTTATTTTGGGCTGGGTTTGACTGAGTAGAAATGTCAGTCTGTCGGTTGGTCAGCTTGAAGTCTGAAGGGTTACCGATTCTGGTTTGTTGTGAATCTCTACTATGGTGCTATAGGTTTAATTGTTATATCATTATCTGGGCATCACAGATTTATACAAACATTGACTCTCTCTTAACAGAATTCGTAAGGTGATACCAGAGTATGAAATAGACTTCACAGACAGAGCCTACCAGCAGCGGCTGCCAATGCATGCCCGCACAACTGTGGCAATGTCTCTGAAGAACAACCTGCGACTGACAGAGTTACTGGCGGACACAAACAACATCCTTGCGCAGGAGAAGGTACCATCTAACATCGTCTAACTAGCTCTCTTTGTTGCTCAGTACTAGTAGCAATAGATGTAGTGTACTAGCTATTTCTAAATGAAAAGGACTCATTGCTAAATTGCATGGATGGTGAAACATTCTTGATATGATAATAATATACGGGCAAAAGCACGGTAATGCATTACAAAACCGTGACATATACACCACAAAAAAGTTTGTCATTCCTTTTGAAAGTTATCTACTTCATAAGTTAAGATATCTAGCATTCACTATAAGCTCAAAATCATTTTTTATGGACCAAAATGGCATTAAAGTCCCACATTTACCAATCAGTGGTAAATAAATGCTTAAACACATAGTGTTGGGTAATGCATCCAACCATTTAACACTGTTTTCATGACATACTTAACAATTACTGATAATTTATACAACATTCACCGATACCCAGACCAAGTGCTACTGCAAGAACGCTTGTAATGATCACTCAAAATGTTATTATTCAGAGTAATTCACCTGCTTTAAATACATTAAGCTACTACCAAACTAATCTATCACGTTTATTGACTAGTGGAAATTATCTATGACATTGAGATGAAGTATCCAATTTGCTTATTATGCAATGTATGCATATATTTGACAGGCAATCCATGTGTAGAAAATAAAATTAAATGCTAATGCATAAAGTTTCTTGTAACAAACGCTATAACTATGTGCAGTTGGAACATTCAGCCTAAGCATTTCATGGACACAATGCAGTTTAAATAACAAGGACAATATATCTGTCAACCCATCAATGAATAAAATCTGTCAATTCTCCCGTACGTATGTTGCCGCGTGAAAGAACGCACACATTTCTTTAACACCTCCATCAGCGTCAACATTGTTAAGGACGTTGGAGACATTAGTTACAAAACTTTCCACAAACAATTTTTGACGGACGATCTGGTGCACTAGTTTACTGTAAAATTTATATTTTATCGACACTGGAAAACTTAAGAAAACGGTTTCACACAACTAAAATTATATATATCCGTGCAACTGTAAATAGCATATTATTGATTTCCTGTCATATTTTACTATGAATAATGACAAAGATTTAACATTGTTTGACAGTCACATTCAGCATACGTGAACAAGCCAAATAAAAATTCAAATAAAAACAAATTATACACATTTCTAACTTTATGGATGTGAAATTATCAAGAAAATGCATTTATCCATGTAACAAGTATCTTTCTTGCATGAATCTGTGATTGTAACATGTATGTTTACAACTATACCCTTGTGAGCATGTCACAAAATAGTCATGCATTTTTCATTACATTTCATCAATTAAACATGAAAATAGGAAAAACTGTACATGTAGATACAGCTTTTAGCTTATGACATTACAGAAGGGAAACATAGAATAGGTTCTTATAGGATATATGTTCATGGTGTGATTTGCAAACACTACACAAGTTTCTGGCAAAATAAGTGTGCAGATTTTAAAGAAAAAATATGGCATTGGTGAGAACCAGTGAAGAAATACTACTGGTATATTATGCTGTCATACTATCTCTTATCCTCAGTAAATGTCTTATCATATATAGTCACTTCCTAAGTCTATCCTATTCAAACTACTCTTGCAAAAATGAATTTGCTACTTATCTGCAGGCACAAATCATCATCAACAACCACATTGAGAGACGGAAGGAGGAACGCAAGGAGGCTCCTGACAGATTTAATGTCTTAGCTACACTGGGGGAACGCAGTGTTCGACAACCACCACCAGCTAAAATCCCATCAGACAATAAAACCATATCAAACATTTCAGTCAAGATGGGCATAAACCAGGAAAATAAGCAGAAAGTAGAAAAAGGTATGTGACATTTCTGTAATAACTACAAGAGAATATTAGTTATAAAATAGGGATAATCAGTTATTACATTGATGATCCATTAGTTAGGCTTTTTTGTTACGTCCCTATGGAATGTATCACTGATTGTTAGCATATTTCATGTTATCCAATTGTGACTTATGCAAATAGGTGGTTGTTGGGCGACTTAAAAGTTAAAAAAATATTTGAGCAAGTATTAGAAGAATTTGCTGATCCTAGCCTCAAGTGAAATATCATTTGTCAATTAAATCAGCATTACAATTATGGCTAAAATCTAACATTTGTTAATGGCATAGTGCATCTAGTATTATCAAATCTAATACTACCTACTTTGGGAGTATAGTAGCTTTTTAAACATTTACTTTAAACACTCAATACAAAACAAATATTTAGCAAATTTATAATGTGCATTTTATTTACTTTAGATAAATACTAAGTAGTGTAGGTTCAGAAACTGCACAACTGCGTAACTATGTTTATCAAATTCTATTCACGATCAGAACGAGTCTATTCGAGTGATCATGAGATAACTGTCGTTGCAGCACTGGGTGAGCCAACCGTGCAGTTCAAAGAGGTCAAGGTCAACCAGATGGACCGAAAAGGACAGGTGAAGTAGTTGGATCCTGAGACGGGGATATCATTGCGGTGCGAAGTACCGCTCATGTCTTGAAGAACGACGGACTTACGAAGACCTTTGTATTTCTGTCGAGAACAACATGCATACACTCACTAACAATGAGGACACATTTATTATAATGCCCACATGCTTAATTTACAAACCTGACAACTAATTTTAGAGTGAACTGACTGAACACATTAAAATGTGTATCAACTTTTGAACAGCAACCGCAAACAAGTTACCAGTCAGTGTTACTGGTTTCTATTAAAATGTTGGTCTCAGTGTTACATTAAACATTTGATCAGTGTTACGCCAAACCAGGAATTGCAAGTTGTAGTTGTTCCTGAACTCCAAACTATCCCTAGTGTTTTCCAGTGTGTAGCCACTAATGTAACTGGTAGAATGCCTCACAACTGCATTATTAGTGACTACAATACCAATGTTTCGCGGCAATAAAATATGGATTCTAACACATTAAAACTGTTAAACGCCTCAAAGTCACTGTTATTCTGGCCAGTTGATATCCACCATAGCGCTTGTTGGGCAGGTCTAGTAGGTGGGAGCCTTGTGACATGGCTGAGCCAGCTCATTCAGAGGTTGTCCTGATTGTATCCGGACATCTATGTTCATCATATGGTCGCTCCAGTGTATGCCCAAAATCTGTTGCTGGCATTTAGTGTCGAATGCATCAATTTTGTTTTCTTGGCTTGTATTTAGTTGCCATGTTTCACATCCATATAGGAGGGTTGGTATAACGTTTGAGTGATAAAAGCGCAGTTTAGATTTTAAGGTAAATTTCTTGTCCCAAATTTTCCTCAGCTTGTTGAAGGCTGCCGACACTCCCTACTCTGCAGTTTAGTTCATGATCAATGTTTCCTTGGTTGTTGATGGAGCTGCCAAGGTAGTTTTCGACTGTTTCTACTTTTTTCTGATTGATCCAAACTTAATTAAATAAATGGCTCATATGACACTGGTTTGTTATTGAAGAAACAAAACTGGCCAATAATGGTCGAGATTGATGTGGCTTACACAAGTCATTCGCATGCTAAAAGGCACACGTTTGATTAATTCAAGACTGGCAAAATATTATTTCTGGCCAAGGGCTTGGGGTCGACTCAACAGTACTTTAAAGGCCATTGAGGTAACTACATGACAGTTTAAGATGCGGCGTCGACTCGGTAGTATTCTTAGGGCCACGGACAGTTGACTGTATAAGATATGGGATCCGACTCAACAGCCAATATGACTTTACTCTTTGACATGTCGCAGATGTTGATCCTTCATAATTATTACGTGTTTGTTGTATGTACTAGCAAAGATGTTCACCCTTTAGATGGCTCTAGTCATTGTACACTAAAAGACCGCATTACCGTTTTGCTTGAAAAAGCCATGATCTTGGTCGAGAGGTGGCACTGGTCTGGATTTCTATAAGATAATAGAAGCAACGAAAAAAGAAGTGTTTTATTGAAATAAACTCAAAAGTCAGGTCGGCAAAATACATGTGATGAAAGGAACATTTCTGTGATTGATAATAAACCAACTTTGCTTACTTATCAGTTATTATTGTTAGTGTCTTGCCATACATAACATGAACAGTGGCGCTAGCGTATTCTCGCAGCAGCACATTTTTACTGTTTTATCATTGTAAATACCCCCTCAAAGCAACTTTTAAAAACTATTAGTTTGCATAAATTTGATTAAATAAATGGTAGAATTTATAATAATGATGAATATCCTATGGAAGAGTTTGTTCAGGTTTTTGTTGAAATGATTTTGTCCTACTGCGTACAGCAAAATAGAGAAGCACCAGTAAGTAGACTGGTCTAGCCAGTTTCTACCAAGCGCAAATCGAATATGCTGTTTTGTAAAAAAAACTAGATATTTTGCACATTGAATCGGTATTCTAAATTAGTACCAGTTATTTAATTAAATGGTGACCATTCAACTTGTTAGCAAATTTGTTTTTAGTTAAATTCTTCGAATTTAGATAAAAGCGAAAACATTTTGCAGCACACGAATCCTAGCTCTTTTTTCTGTCGATTCGTGACAGCGTTCACTTATATATATGTCTGACTAGTGACGTATCTAACGTGAGAACCAACAAAATATATGGCAACAGAAACTGGTAGTTTGAAGAAACCAGTCTGGTGTACACACAAACGCAGAAAAAGACAGTTTCATGTTGTATTTGTACAGACATTACGACATACTTTAACAAGAGTCATCGCACGCACGTTTTGATTGTCTGGTTTACATTGTAAACAAATTAGGTTTACCTTAAAATATATGTGGGGTATTTTGAAAACAAAATAGAGATGTTATGTCCAAACACTGGGGTCATAGATTAATCCCTGAAAGTTTCGAAGGTCGAAGCCGTCTAAGAGTAAAACGTTAACATTCCCATGTACATACATAAGTAAGCTTGATTACAGCAAGATGTAAGGTACAAAGATTTACATTTTTATTGTAAAAACATACTATATAAATGAAGCATAAACTATATCTATTCTAATGTTTGACCATCCAAATAGTTTAAATTAACCAAAAATTTCAAAATACATTTTACCATTATATGTTTCACAATACTGTACCAAACTTACCATTATATATTTTTATGAATACTGTACCAAACTTACCATTATATATGTTTATGAATACTGTACTAAACTTACCATTATTTGTTTATGAATGATGTACAGGTCTGTGTGATGCGTAACGTGTTGTAGTGTAGTGTATAGTGTGTGCTTCACTCACACTGTCAGCTACAGCCGCCAGATAGCTCCTTGGAGTGAAAAGGGAGCCGAGTGCGTAAGTCTCCCCTGCTGGTACATAGCTTCTCCATAGACAAGACCCCAGCACAACCTCATTGTGGTACACTGCGGATACTGGGAACTTTGCGGCCCCAGGCTAATGTGTTAGGGATCTCAGAGCAGGTTGGAGCCTTAAAGGTACAGGGTAGATCACGCTCACTAGCCATGGTAGGCAGGTGATCTAGGAGAAAGAAAACAAAACCACACTAGCAGGTCAGCCAGGGCAGTGCTGCCGAGTGGCTATGATGTCCCAAATCATATGATGGTACAAGTAACGATGAAAAGAGGGCTACTGCGTCCGGGGCAACCGACGTGTCATCTACCTTGGCAGCAGAAAGAAGACAACAAAGCCCAAGGGGATCGTTCAGCCGGCGGCGATCCAAATATGAAGTCCAGTTAGGCAGTTTGAATCTCGGTTCAATGAGTGGGAAAGCAGTCGAGGTGGTGGAGATTATAGAGAAAGCGATTGGAGGTGCTGTGCATACAGGAAACGAAATGGAAGGGTGATAGAGTGAGAATGTTGATGGATGGATTCAAGGTACTGCACGCAGGAGACGGAAGTAATGGAGTTTGCGTCATTGTACCAGAAGAGATCAGTAAGACGGTGATTCAAGCAGAAATGGAATGGACGCATGATGATTAGGAAACAGCTGGTGTGTTGTCTGTATACGGGCTACATACGGGAAGGGTGAGGCAGAGAAAGAGGAGTTCAGGGATCTTTGGAGAGGATGATGGGATTGGTGGAGTTGGAGGTGATGTTGTGTATTGCGGGAGACTTCAATGCACATGTTGGAGTAGCGGAACCAGGTAAAGAGTGTTGGCAGACACGGGTGGGGAGTGAGGTCAAGCTCTGGTGGAACTGATGGCTAGATACTAACTCTTTCTTCCAGAAGTGAGAGAGCCATAAGATCACATTCAGAAGTGGACAGCACAAGACAGAACTGGATCTGCCGATAGTCCAGAGGCTAGGAAAGATCAAGGACTGCAAAGCTGTAGCTGGAGAGCAGGTCACGACACAGCATAAGCCAGTGGTGTTCGTTGTGCGTATGCAGAAGAAACAAACTAAGACCGTGAGTCACAGGACTATTAAGTGGTGGGTGTGTAATGACGGTGTCGCTTCTGAATACAAGGAGCGGGTGACAGCTAAATATGAAGAGCTCAGTGAAGAAGTTGGCAGTCTGGAAAAAGTACAAAGAAGCATTTATGGGAACTCCACAGGAATTATGTGGGACAGGGCGGAGTGTCTAGAAGTAGTAACCAAAGATGGTGGACAAACGAAGTTGCAAAAGCAAACAAAAAGTAGAAGCATGGAGAGAAATAGAGAAGACCAAGGAGAGGGGAAATAAACCAGATACAAGGTTGATACACACATACGGACAGAAAAAGAAAGCGGCAGAGAGCTGTTGGTAAGGCGAGGAATGACATGGAAGCAGATGTGTGCAGCAAGCTAGACGAGGACGGTGGAAAGATGATATATAGAATGGCCCGAGACAGGGGTGAGAATAGTAAGGACGTGAAAGGAGGGACGATAACCAAGGACAGAAATGGGAAGTTAGTGACAGAATAAAAAGCAGTGTTGAAGGTCTGGGAAAACACTTCAAAGAGCTTCTGAATCAGGAAGGAAATAACAATGATTTGGAATTACCACCGTATGTGGAAGGGAAAGTGGAGTTAGCTGATATTACCGATAGAGATGCAAAATGTGTTAAAATGGATGAAGAAGGGGAGAGCACCTGGTACTGATGAGATGCATGTTGAGATGGTAATGGTAGCAGGGCAGAGTGGAATCAGCTGGACAAAGAGGCTGCTGAATACATGTATGAGGCAAGATAAAGTACCAGAAGAGTAGTTGACAGGGCTAATTGTCCCAATATGGAGGAGGAAGTGAGATGTGCAAGACATGGGGAAATATAACTGTCCATTATATACATCAATTGTATTATATAACATCATTAACAAATAAGACAATGAGCGTTTGTATCTTTAATACTTTATATGATCTCTCATAAACCTTACCATAAATGGTTGCACATATCACAATGCCAAAAAGAAATCTAACACAACTTACAACAGTGGTTGATGACAGTATTTTATAAATAAATCTTGTCATACAGCAAGGTGAATACTCAACCATGTGGAACTGTTTATGTTGATTCAAGTCTCAACACTACAAAACAAGTACGTTAAAAATATCTGAGTCGTAATTATTTTATTGAACTGATTACATCTTCAATAATACACACTGTATACTTTTGTTCACTGGGTATATATATTGTGATACAGCCTTCATAGTTGCAGTCATAAATGTTGTTGAATAGTTCCATTTGTGAACCTAGGTGTAGTGTGTGACATGACGAGTGCATGCCAGACAAATTTACACGTAATTAATTTCTACATTTTTACAAAAACGAGAAAAATGATTTACACCAAATCAAAGCTGCCAGTAATGTAAAAGGCGCAGTTTCCATACATGAAATGTGAAACACCGCATCTAATTAATTTATTCACACCCTATCTACAACATTTGAGGCAACCCAAGGCATAAAATCTGATGTGAAGTTACTAGAACCGAAATGTTTTCGTCAATGTCCCACTACAGCTACCTGTATAAAACCGACTAGTTTGCTATTTACACGACAACTGCTGCACATTTAGCCACATACAGGGACCTATACTACACGGAGCATTCACCCATGCAACTGTTGTCATGGAAACCACTGCTGCTTGTAAGATGGTGCTACAATGCTGCAACCTGTGATTCCCCAAGGTATGAGCCAGTGCCTCAGAATGTCAGGTCCTCAGTAACCCAAGTGTTCCTCAAACAGTACTTGTACGTCTAGCATGCTCCACCTTCAGGATTCACCGCCGTTTCTTGTTACGTCGCCGAACCTTCAGAGAGACATACAACTTTAAACAGCATCACCTACGTATTATGACCATTTAAGATGTATCGGTGGCTCAGAGGATTTGAAAAATTACTGGTCCTACATTCTAAAATTTCCTGCGCACAATACATCACAAGTTGAAGAAATTATCACTGCAAATTTTTGGATAACTGATTTTCCTTTACAGAATTTCATTTCTGAAAAAGGTAAATTGTAATTAAATAAAAAATTCTGCTTCAAAAAAGCAAATTAATTTTACAAACGCCACATTTTCTTTCAAAACAATTATCTAGCAAACTGTGTGTATTGTTGAGCTTATAATGAATAACCAGACTATGTGTCAGGTGTTACCATCTGCGCTCCAACGAATGACATGATACAACCAGACTACGTGTCAGGTGTTACCATCTGCACTCCAACGAATGACATGATACAACCAGACTACGTGTCAGGTGTTACCATCTGCACTCCAACGAATGACATGATACAACCAGACTACGTGTCGGGTGTTACCATCTGCGCTCCAACGAATGACATGATACAACCAGACTACGTGTCGGGTGTTACCATCTGCGCTCCAACGAATGACATGATACAACCAGACTACGTGTCAGGTGTTACCATCTGCACTCCAACGAATGACATGATACAACCAGACTACGTGTCAGGTGTTACCATCTGCACTCCAACGAATGACATGATACAACCAGACTACGTGTCAGGTGTTACCATCTGCACTCCAACGAATGACATGATACAACCAGACTACGTGTCAGGTGTTACCATCTGCGCTCCAACGAATGACATGATACAACCAGACTACGTGTCAGGTGTTACCATCTGCACTCCAACGAATGACATGATACAACCAGACTACGTGTCAGGTGTTACCATCTGCACTCCAACGAATGACATGATACAACCAGACTACGTGTCAGGTGTTACCATCTGCACTCCAACGAATGACATGATACAACCAGACTACGTGTCAGGTGTTACCATCTGCGCTCCAACGAATGACATGATACAACCAGACTACGTGTCAGGTGTTACCATCTGCGCTCCAACGAATGGCATGATACAACCAGACTACGTGTCAGGTGTTACCATCTGCGCTCCAACGAATGACATGATACAACCAGACTACGTGTCGGGTGTTACCATCTGCGCTCCAACGAATGACATGATACAACCAGACTACGTGTCAGGTGTTACCATCTGCACTCCAACGAATGACATGATACAACCAGACAATACCCTGTAGTGTTTCATAAATATAAAGTGGCGAGAATAGTCAGACCTAGATTTTGTTTAATTGTGACCCCAATTTTAAGGACAAGCCATAAAAATGAACAGAAATTAACTGAAACATTGGTGGTCCAATAAAACATGAAAATTTAAGCTCTGAAAAAGGAATCAGTCCAGTGAGCCTTTTTCAGAGGCATCAGAACCTTAAGCTTTTCCAAAAATCTCCAACTGCACCCCACTGAAGCTCACTAAAATATTGGGGGGGGGGGGTTAAATATTTCCAGCTCCCACCCAAAATAGTGAGGGGCTCAGCCCCTGGTTCTAAAGCCTACGTATATATGAGAATTAACAAAATGTATCAAGTCTGTGAGAGCAGTATGACAGGGAGATCTATAAAGTATGTGAGAGCAGTATGACAGAGAGATCTATCAAGTCTGTGATAGCAGTAGGACAGGGAGATCTATAAAGTATGTGAGAGCAGTATGACAGGGAGATCTATCAAGTCTGTGAGAGCAGTAGGACAGGGAGATCTATAAAGTATGTGAGAGCAGTATGACAGAGAGATCTATCAAGTCTGTGATAGCAGTAGGACAGGGAGATCTATAAAGTATGTGAGAGCAGTATGACAGGGAGATCTATCAAGTCTGTGAGAGCAGTAGGACAGGGAGATCTATAAAGTATGTGAGAGCAGTATGACAGAGAGATCTATCAAGTCTGTGATAGCAGTAGGACAGGGAGATCTATAAAGTCTGTGAGAGCAGTATGACAGGGAGATCTATCAAGTATGTGAGAGCAGTAGGACAGGGAGATCTATAAAGTCTGTGAGAGCAGTAGGACAGGGAGATCTATCAAGTATGTGAGAGCAGTATGACAGGGAGATCTATCAAGTCTGTGAGAGCAGTATGACAGAGAGATCTATCAAGTCTGTGAGAGCAGTATGACAGGGAGATCTATCAAGTCTGTGAGAGCAGTAGGACAGGGAGATCTATCAAGTCTGTGAGAGCAGTAGGACAGGGAGATCTATCAAGTCTGTGAGAGCAGTATGACAGGGAGATCTATCAAGTCTGTGAGAGCAGTAGGACAGGGAGATCTATCAAGTCTGTGAGAGCAGTATGACAGGGAGATCTATCAAGTCTGTGAGAGCAGTATGACAGGGAGATCTATAAAGTCTGTGAGAGCAGTAGGACAGGGAGATCTATCAAGTATGTGAGAGCAGTATGACAGGGAGATATATCAAGTCTGTGAGAGCAGTATGACAGAGAGATCTATCAAGTCTGTGAGAGCAGTATGACAGGGAGATCTATCAAGTATGTGAGAGCAGTAGGACAGGGAGATTTATCAAGTCTGTGAGAGCAGTATGACAGGGAGATCTATCAAGTCTGTGAGAGCAGTATGACAGAGAGATCTATCAAGTCTGTGATAGCAGTATGACAGGGAGATCTATCAAGTCTGTGATAGCAGTATGACAGGGAGATCTTTCAAGTCTGTGAGAGCAGTATGACAGGGAGATCTATCAAGTCTGTGAGAGCAGTATGACAGGGAGATCTATCAAGTCTGTGAGAGCAGTAGGACAGGGAGATCTATCAAGTCTGTGAGAGCGGTATGACAGGGAGATCTATCAAGTTTGTGAGAGCAGTATGACAGGGAGATCTATCAAGTCTGTGAAAGCAGTATGACAGGGAGATCTATCAAGTCTGTGAGAGCAGTATGACAGGGAGATCTATCAAGTCTGTGAGAGCAGTAGGACAGGGAGATCTATCAAGTCTGTGAAAGCAGTATGACAGAGAGATCTATCAAGTCTGTGATAGCAGTATGACAGGGAGATCTATCAAGTCTGTGAAAGCAGTAGGACAGGGAGATCTATCAAGTCTGTGAGAGCAGTAGGACAGGGAGATCTATCAAGTCTGTGAGAGCAGTAGGACAGGGAGAACTTGTACGATGACATTGTGTTGACTACTATGATACCTACACTTAGTTCAGCCACTTCTGCATCGTTGGTTGAGCGCTTTCTCTTTGACGGGGATGCGATGCTTGATGCTCCCTTCGTACCAACACTGTTTGATGTTGACGTTGCACGCCTCCTAACATAAAAATATGAAACAACAGCTGTCACATGTCATATCTAAAATGATCATATATGGCGGATGACAACCATGTGAATACCTCAGCAGCATTCTCAGACAGCCCATCCCCCAGTGGCATGTCTACCAAGCTTTGTTTAGCCATCTAATTATCCTATCCAAAAAAGTCCGTTATTTTCATGCTAAAACTCTCCACAATATGTACATACTGAACAATTACTCTCAATATTAATACATTTAACAAAACAAGTGAGATAACTGGCAGTGCCCATTTATTACAGTTCACGTTCGCAATGCAAAATGTCCAACCATTTTAACTGCAACTGATAACACCGGTCCCCTAACAATCTGTAGTGCAACTAGAGCTAGGGCCTCCCAAGACAGAGTACTTGCTGACACATTTAGGAAAGTCCATACACCAAGGCAGAGAGTACTTGCTGACACATTTTAGAAGTCCATACACCCATCAATGCCACTAGAGCTAGGGCCTCCCAAGGCAGAGAGTACTTGCTGACATATTTAGGAAGTCCATACACCCGTCAGTGCAACTAGAGCTAGGGCCTCCCAAGGCAGAGAGTACTTGCTGACACATTTAGGAAGTCCATACACCCGTCAGTGCAACTACAGCTAGGGCCTCCCAAGGCAGAGAGTACTTGCTGACACATTTAGGAAGTCCATACACCCGTCAGTGCAACTACAGCTAGGGCCTCCCAAGGCAGAGAGTACTTGCTGACACATTTAGGAAGTCCATACACCCGTCAGTGCAACTACAGCTAGGGCCTCCCAAGGCAGAGAGTACTTGCCGACACATTTTAGAAGTCCATACACCCGTCAGTGCAACTAGAGCTAGGGCCTCCCAAGGCAGAGAGTACTTGCTGATACATTTAGGAATCCACACAACCAGCAGTGCAACTAGAGCTAGGGCCTCCTGAGGCAAAGTGCTTAGGAGTTCATACACCCAAAATGTCTTAACAAACCGAACGACAGAAACTCTTATTATTTGTTGGCTTTGCTAAGACCAAAACAGAGCAAAATTAACAATCATTCTCCTGTGAAATTAAAAACTATATAATTGTCATTGTTTGTAAAATCTATCACTGTGTGTGATGTGACACATCTTAACAAAATGAGTAACATGTCGGATTTTTTCAATATTGAGTTATTACTACCATTGGAGAGAGCAGGGCCTCAGCTTTCATACGGTGTGTCATACAAGAAGATATCTCAATTGTAACTGAAGTTACGACTCGCCAAACACATGTGAGGTTGAAACCTTCAAACCCAGAAAACGGCCTTCAAAGTTTAAACAACATATTTGTTGTTTCAGGTAATGTACCATGAAATTTGGACCACTTAAAGATAATGGCATTCCGAAGACATTCTGTTAATATGAAAACAAGATCTTTGTTAGAAAAAAAAGCAGTACAATTAATTGTTTTGTAATTATCGCCATTGTTAAGAAATGCTAAAACTCGGCAGCACTATTATACATTATGCCTTAGTTAACACTGTCATATCTGGATGATATTTGGATCACTCGAAGATAATGGAATCCTCATGACACATTAATATAAAAAACAAAACCTGTCATAAATAAATTACCAACAAATTAATTGCTTGTGTAATTAATTACTGAGTGTTAAGAAAAGTGAAAACCAGCAGCTCCTTTATACCATTATACTTTTATACATTAAATTCTGTAGAGGTAAGTGTCACTAGTACCGGGTACGTCAGTAAGAATTTATTATTTTTATTATTAAGGTTTGAGCGGCGGTTATCGTGTCAGTTGGTTTCTTTATTTTTTATTCATAGAACATTAGTAGTTGTTGATATGAACATATGTACTACAAAAGAAAACATGGCATTAATGCCATATGTCACCAGCCGTCCTTTAAAAACTAATACTTTGTGTCTCAGTGGAATTCCTCTTCAAATTCTTGGAAACTATAATGATGTTTCCGTAGAAACGATGACGTCAGTTTCATGCCAGCGCAGATGTTCGCGAGTGTAAATTTGTTCGCCGTGAACATGTATCATTACATAATTGCATCGTGATGTTAAGTATATCAAGTTCCCGATGCAAGGCAGTGGCACTGTCACGACAGTTACACTTTGCTAATGTCTTAATTAATAGATTTTGAAGAACTTGCATTTTAGTTAAGTTAGTTTTACATGCTGATCAATAAAATTCAATCCCATAATTAATATGGGGAAATACATAGGCATAATATAATTGCCTTACCATATCAGCATTTATGAACGAGGCCATGTGATCAAATAAACCTGATAACTTAGACACCTTTGAACAAAGTTCCTTAATATGTTCTGACCATGACAGCTTACAGTCTAGATATATACCCAGATATAGCTGAGTTAACCCTTTCAATGCGTTTGCCCTGCAACAACAATAGCACGACTTCAAGTTCCATGTCTACCGAAAATTGTATAACTTGTCTTACTCAGGTTAAGAGTTAGTTGATTGTATCGGAACCAGACACTAAGTGATTCTAACTTCTCCATAGCCGTATACACAGTATCATTGACACCCATTCCACTAATGAACAAGTTAGTATTGTCAGCAAACAAACGCAAAGATATGTGATCCACAGCACTAGAGATATCAATATTATATAATAGAAATAACACTGGTCCTAAGATGGAGCCCTGCGGGAAGCCAGTTTGAACATGAGCATATTCTGAAACTGTGCCATTAATGCTAACACATTGCTGTCTATCTCTTAAATAGTGAGACACACATGACCTCTTATTCCATAATGATCCTGCTACATATACAACAAAATATTGTGATTAACGGTGTCAAAAGCCTTACTTAGGTCAAGGTATACACCAACAACTATTTCCCCATTTTCAAGAGAATTTCTAATATTTTCTATTATTTCAATAATCGCTAAGGTAAAGAGTGATTACTACATAGCATGCATTTTGACTTTAAAATAGAAGTAATTAAAACATAATACTGATTGAACTGGAGTGAAATAATAGCTGCAACTTGTATAGTAAAACATCTGAAAAATATTCCTAATATTCCATTTTGACTAAATATGCTTTAACCTTTTCGAATATACCTGAGTTATTCTATATATTATTCTGTTTGACACTGGGACAATGGCAGGCAGTGATCTCTCCAGTCAGCCACCCCAGTGATCAGAGATAGGGCAAAGTCCACTATCAGTAATAAGTAGAGATCAGTGGCAGTTATCAATAGAGATCAGTGCAGGAGGCTTACAGCAGCAGGGAAATAGTATGAACATTTTGCATTTTGGAGGGCCCTGAGGTGCCCTTAGATTGATTCAATCAAATACAGATTGTGCATAGTGGTAGTACCATCAGACTTGTCTATGCAAAATTAGAGAAAACGTTGCTGAACAGTTTCTGAGATATGGCAGCTAACGGCGCACAGTGGACGCAGTGTGATGGCATTAGTCCATTGGACCTTTGGCCCAAAGGACTAAAAACTGTTTGCCAATGAAAAACGTCACATTTTATGCAAACCCCGCCTATCTGGTGGCATGTCTGTTATCTACGACAACCAGGAAGCATTACTTAAAGTAATTTTTTTTAACTGCAATTGTTACAAATCTATAACTTGGCATGCAAACTGGCCAAGCATGTGCGTCAAATTGCACGGGATTGATTTATGATCGGTAAAGGGGTTGTGCCAAAAATACACTTCAAGTTTTGGCTGTCTTTCAATATTGTTCACAAAACAAACCTGTACGAATGTCAATAATATATTTGCGCTTACAAAGATGCAAATTTTTCTTTCAGGGTATTTCTCAAAATGAAATAAAATGCCATTTTAAGGTGATGTTTGACATATTTTTAATTGTCTTTAAAAGCATGGAAATGCCCCTAAACAACCTAGAAACTTAATTCTTTTTGGACTAGAGTATTGCTTGATGTCTTAGGCAAATGCGATAGAAAAAAATCGTCTTACACATTGCGCCTGACTGTGTTCGTCTTGAGGGTGCTCTCTGACGCGCACTTGGTTGTAGTTGCTGCTGCTGCTTTTGCTCGCGTCCTGCCATCAAACACATTTCCGATTATAATCTTGGCTGAATAACTCACAACTTACATCTGGGATCGGTCTGAAAAAATACATGCATCTGGCCTTTGGGCACATCAGATACAGAACTATGTGCCTTTTCAAAATGTGACGTGCCCCAAATCAGTTGATTAAAATGTTATTAATTAATTTGCATGATAGTATGATCGCTTAAATAATCTGATAAATGTGAACATTAATTTTTTTTAATATTAGGCATGTAATCATGTTATTCTTTAACTTGTTTTGAATTTTATTCAGGACTGCCTATGCGACATATTTCCGGGTACAAAATATATAACCATCAATATCAAGATTCTAACTGAGAAATACGATGCAGCAGTTTGTGACATTGAGTGACAATGATTCACATACGTGAGAGCACCAACTAAACATATTCAAAGAACCATGTTAATTAAAAAACTCACTGATACACCAAAAGTGTGGAATAGCCTCAGTCAGTCTGTGGTTAAGACTGCATCGGTGCTGTCTTTTCAGAGGAAATTAGATTACAAGTTGTGGGAAAACCACCCAATTAAATGATACTATACAGTAAGACTATTACATGTAAAATTAGAACATGGCATTGTCTTTTTTCCAAAGTTTATGACCCAAGGTGACAGGGGCATTTGTAATGAATGTACTATTTGTGAGCCTTGGTGACGGAGGCATGATTTATAAACATGCTTTTAAAAATGTTAATTTTTTGTTTATAATATACTCCAATTGTAATATTTAGCAAACATACATGAATTTAAAAACGTGCATATAGTGTAGATGTACGGACGGATATTATTTTCTATAGATATGAACGGATTGCACTTTGTTCAGCAAGTGTTGAAAGTTGACAATGGACGCTGTTCACGATGTTCAACTAAAGCTTATAAACAATGTCAAAGACAGGCAGGGAGTAGGCAAGGCACAAGGGTATTGATTAGACTTTTCTCAGTGTCCAGTCATCAATGTAAGATGTAATTTAAATAACTCTATTCAGGCCATTGTTCTGTTTGATGTCCGCGCGGCCGTTGTCTGTGTTCTAGAGCAAACCGGAGTGCTATTTGGGCCTCAAAATGCACTAAGCCTAAGACGCAATATTGTTATAGCATAAATATGCCTGGGATGATGTGGAATAATTAATTTAATTATCTCGCATCAACGTGTCAAATTTAGGCAAAACTATAGTTAATAACGGCAAAATGGAGATGGGTCCGGATTCTACACAAGTGCCCCTAAATTTTCTCAGTCACGTTTTTGTATGTGTCTTTTGGGCACGTGCGACAAAAAAGTATGCGGCATTCCAGCGTACAAATTGATGCGTTTCCGCACTCCAAGGGAATCCCTGTTGCGTTACTCAATAGTTTCAGACTATGTCAATGAACCAACCAACTAGTTTTTATCAAGGAATAGGCTTTCGTTTAGAAAACAACTGTTCACTTCCAATTTTTTTACATTTTCAGCAGCGTACGATTTCTAATTCTCTGTCTGATAAAATCGCAGGACTTTGATACTCAGGCTGCGAAATAAGGCCGGTCCGATCGTCCTGGACAAGTAGTTTCAGTGATCGGACTAGTCCATGTTTAGAGGAGCAGTCCCATCGGACTAGCTGTGATTATGTGAATTAATTTACGCTGTGTATAAGCTAATTGGGTGTTGTGATGGAATAAAACAAAATAAGACAATAAGGTAGCATTTTATCACACACAGCTAAATATTCTGTATGACCGTCGAATGGGAAACTTTCTGAACGCGGTGAATGGTGGCTGTTTACATCCGGTTAGCATAGTATAGGTGAGTGTGAGTGACATGGACAAACACGATACATGTGCGGGTTACAGACATCGTTACGTTCTATCCCATCGTGATCAATGTTGCGTTATTCCTGCATTATTTAGCTACAAGACAGACTCCTAGAGTTCAGTTAGCTAGAAGATATACTCCTACCTGGTGGTTGTCTGTGAGTCTAGAGTTCATTTAGCTACAAGACAGACTCCTACCTGGTGGTTGTATGTTATTCTTGAGTTCATTTAGCTACAAAACAGACTCCTAGAGTTCAGTTAGCTAGAAGATATACTCCTACCTGGTGGTTGTCTGTTAGTCTTGAGTTCATTTAGCTACAAGACAGAGTCCTACCTGGTAGTTGTCTGTTAGTCTTGAGTTTAGTTAGCTACAACACAGACTCCTAGAGTTCATTTAGCCCCAATATATACTCCTACCTGGTGGTTGTCTGTGAGTCTTGAGAATTTGATTTCCTCGGTGATGATCGCATGCTGCTACTGTCCCCGTTGTGATCAGGACTACGCCCCCTGGAGAACAAATGCGACAATAAGTTCTCACTTAAGCGAGGGCAATATCAGTATAAGAGGGTTCTGTCAAAGGTTTGGCAAGTGGTGGAACAATTTCACATCAATCAGCGGGGTAACAGCTTCACTCCCAGTTATACTGCAACATTATAAAATCGAGTTGTGTGTTTTAATGCATTTTTCCCGGATCTGACAACAGAAATTTCATAAATGTAGAGTTAACAAACACATAGGAGAGGAAGACCATTTGTGCCAGTCGTTAGTTACAATCTATATTTATTTATTTTTCAAATCCATTTAGGATATCAAAAACTCAAAAATACAATAATGACACAATAAATATTTCCCATGCAATATCTGTGTGTTTCTGGAATAACCCTTAATCAACATACTTTGTTGTGTCAACCCACAAAAGTAATCTTTATTAAACACAATTTAAAGGGAGCCAGTCAGTTTCTCTACCTGGAATTAGTGGGCACAGTAATTTGTAACAGGAAGTCTGCGATGTTGAACATGGGAAAATGGGACATCGTTGAACATCAAAGGTAAAGCAGTTAACTCAGCCCGACTCAGCCGTATTGCCAGTAAAGCTTGCTTTGAAACTGGATGTTTTGTTTACTATTTGAACAAGCTCAGGGGTCTTAACTTCCAAATTGCGAACGTTGTTACGGGCTTACAAAACACAACTTCGCAGTACACCTTCAACACAGTTACTATAGTCTTAAGGGGAGGTATGGCAGCTAGATAGGACACTTTTTAAAATGCATAATTAATATAATTTGTTGGCATCCAAGCTGTAGAAAAGCTATTACTGAGTTAAAAATGTATTACATTTTTTTCTGCCAGACCCCCCGTTTCCATGGTAATAAACAAAATGGCCGCCAAATGGTGGTATTCATAGCACATCTAGAAAATTGCAACACTCTGGAAGTAAAAAATGATATGGTAATCTAACTTAGCCTGTTTTATTCTCCTGGATATTCTCCACAATCCGTATAAAAAACATTTCAATTTTTTTTTATATTTATATTTTATTTTGAATTTTCAAAACCGATTTATTGAAAATGCAACTTTTTTTGACTTTTTTTTAGATAACTACAAAGATAAAACACAAATCCAAAATGTTTTTTATACAGATTGTGCAGAATACTCAGGAGAACACAACAATCAAAACCAGATTATCATATCATTTTTACTTCCAGAGTGTTGCAAGTTTATATGGCCAAAAACGTGATTTTCTGTAAATGGCCGTCAAAGTTTACACAGTGATAATATGAATAATATTATTGTAAACAAGTAAAACATTCAATAAATTGTGTTTGTTTATCTCCCAGACATTAATTATGCACAATAAATAATATCTGAGATGAAATACACCCACAGAATTTATACAATTTAGCTTTTTTTTTATAAATTTGCATCATCATCTGATTTTCTGTAAATGTCCATCTAACACTGAAATGTCAAGATGTGAATAGTAATGGCTGTAAACAGCCAAAACAATTCAATTAAAGGTGTTTGTTTTCTCACAACATTAATTATGCATAACAAGCAATGTTTATGATGAAATATATCCACATGATAATAATACAATTTTATTTATATGCCAACAAATGAAATATATCCACATGATAATCTGGGGCAACAGCAAGTTACAGGTTTTACTGAAAAGAACAGACGCCCATATATAAGTTGCACAGTTCTGTAAATATAAGTTAACAAAGCAATAACTTAGTCTTATATACCAAACAGTTAACATGTCAAGTCCAAGGGCAAGGCCTGTTAACAGGCCTGCTGTCATCACGCATCAGTACTAGCTTTGTCCGGCTACAGGACGCACTATTTGGCAAAGCTGCAGTCTCTTTAACTATCATACCGTCACTGGTGCCGATAGTAACATTAGCACAAGCCCCACACTCAGCCATGGCAACGGGCAGCGAAGTCGAAGTGACAGCTCCGACTGGCATTGCCGCGTCTTCGCCAGCGTTTCTGACACGCGACGAAATTAACTTGCGTTTTCCCCACGCAGAAGCCGCCAATAACTGCTGCCTTTTCTTCACAAATGACATTCAGCCACAACGTCCTTTTCCGCAACTTTTCTCTATGCTAACTAACTCTAAACTATCTCTTATCAACATCGTCAGAGACAAAACTCACATCGCTCGAGAAAACCGCCATATTTTATAAACAATGGGAAGTAGCAACAAGTGGCATGCTGGGAGAGTTTTGCGCTCGCGCAACTTCGTAAACCAATCAGAGTGTTCGTAGACACGAGGCGCGTCACGGAACTTAGCGGATGACGACACGATGGTTACCGAATGCCAAATAAGGTAATTCTCGGCAAAATATAGCTTGCATAAATAACGATGTTGGCCGAATGCTTTCACAAGGGCGGGATTACCGACTACGGTGATTGACAGACGACGTTTTGGCGGTTCCAAAAATATCAAACAAGATGGCGTAAGTCGAAGGAAGGACCGCGTTGTCATGGCGTAAACATTGACAACTTTCAGCGCATTTCGCGTCTTCCCAATAAAAATGGATATATCATTGTGATAAGGGTGGACTTTATACACGAATAAAAGTCGTTTAGAGGTATGTTGTTGGTCTAAAAGTGAAGTTTATCTATAGTAAACATACAAATCTACTATCTGGCGCTGGAAAATTAAATTGACATATTTTTTCAAAAAAGCGTAAATTAGCACCCGTACCAGGCCTTAACAACATTAAGTTAATTAATAAATGAAAGACTAGTAACAGTTTCTTTTTAAAAACTGCAGATTTGCTATTTCAGTAGTCGCAAATACTGACTGAAATGTGCCTTTCAGTTTGTGATATACGTCATGTAATAAAACAGCTAACATTGTTAAACCTTACATATGCCACATGGATGGAAAAAAATATTTTGGCACTTTTCTGGGTTCATTTACTTTATTTGAACACTGTCAAGTTGCCCCTTTCGTGGGTGTGAACAAACATAGATGTTGGCTCACGAGAGAACATCGCCACGACTCTTGATTTGGGTTAGCTGGGTAGTAAAAATGTTTTAGATATTATGATAAAATAGTGACTAAAGTAGGAAAGATAATAACTAGATACCGTGTTGATTCCTCATTCAAAGATTGAACTTACTACCCGTAATTCATAGTATTTTTAGAGCTGATTTTCACATATTCTAACAAAATAAATATTAAATTACATGCAAACAAACAACACTAACAAACTACTGCAGTGCGTAGAATTCAGAGAGACATTTCTGTGTCCTGCGCCACCTACCTAGAGGTCTTTGTCGCATTAGCCTTTGCTTTTTTAGCTGCTGGACTTTGCTGCACGGAGACAGCGGCGCGCTTGCCCGAGCGCGTGGCGGGAGACTCAACTACTGCAACGCGTGGCCTGCCCCTGCCCTTCACCTCATTCCCACTGCCATTCGTTGACCGTGCCTTCTCACCCGTCTCTCTCTCTCCATCCTCCCTCACTGGCGCAGGTGCGGACGCTTTTGTCGCTATGTTATTTTTGGCTGCCGATGAACGACTCTTGGCAGCAACTGCCGACGAACCAAGTGTCTTACGGGCGCGCGTCACAAAGTCTGTGATTTTGCTCTGTCCAGTCGATGGCTTGGATGAAGCACTGCTGGTGGTTGCAGCTTTCTTTGGTTCTGGTGACGACGTCTCACTGACAATGTCGCTGTCAGCAGTCTGTAGGCGGGATGACTTCTCACCAGTATCCGGACTCGCTTTTCTGCTACAGATATCATAATAACAGTGTTAGCATGTCGCAGCTGTCTTCTAGAAACAGGTTTACAAAACAACCTGCAACACAATTTATAGTGTTACTGTACGTTCTTATCAGTCTTACTACGATAAGAAACATTAAGAACAGTTTTCTTCTGAAATGAGATTTGCTTGTAATTAATGACATATTAACATCTTTCAAAATAAGTATGTCAGAGTAACAAAAAATTTGAAATTTTAACTGCATCGACTCTATAAAACTGAACTATGCACAGCGCCAGCGATGATGCTACAACATAACCAATACCTGCTAGCTTTTGAATTTGACGACGACACACTTCCCGAGCGGCGCCTCCTGGTGGCAATGCTAGTTTTTGTTGTACTTGGAGCTGGTGCCTTCCTGACAACCCTCCCAGTCGGTCGCTCTGGAGACTGACCACCGGACGATGATGAGGGCGAGGGTGATGCTGTGTAACCCCGCGTCCTCGTCACCCCAGGCACGAGTTTTCTGTGGTCTGGGGGGGAGGCGGCTGGGGGGGACGAGGGCGACGAAGGTTCAGAGGTCTCCTTCTTGCTACTAGTGGCTGCAGCTGGGGCAACAACCCCAGGGACCAGTTTCTTCATCTGAAGCCAATAAACACATACCGTATCCGACCTAGTACACACGCAGAATGCTTCAAATTACGAGGGATGTGAACAAATATCACAAAACATGAAAGAATGTTGTTGTGGAAGCATGTAGTAGGCTGTGTACATTGTCGTCAACCATTTGTGGTGACTACGACTTAGAATGGGACACACGACAGCAGCAACGAGATAAACAGTCAGCCTCATAGATGGGCCGTATCCCGATTAAAAGCCGGCAAATAAGTTACAATTATGGGTCAATCAAGGTCATTGATTAAAAATGGGTTGTATCCTTAGTTATTACTGAATTATTAGATGTTAATAATTATTAGTTATTACAAATACGATACTGGCTCCCTCCCTCACAAACTCACCTTTCGATGCTCAACAACCGTTAAAATTTTCAAATACATCGCTCTTTTATGTTGGCCAAGAAACGCTCTAAAAAGAACTCTTCACCACGAAAATGTGTTACATTTGCTCAATGCATAATCATTTCTAATATCTTTCTATCCTGACTACGACCTTTCATCAGGGGTGACTGAATTACTTTAATTTTTTTACTTGAGTAGAAGTAAAAGTAATTCAGCTCAGAACTACTTGAGTAGAAGTAAAGGTAGCGTCTAAAAATCCTACTTGAGTAAAAAGTAAAACTACTTTCCAAAAGTACTTGAAGTAAAAGTAGAAGTAAAAGTAGAACGATGAGATGTTTTGTCAGGCAAGTAACCAACAATAATTACTGCATCGGCGAACAAAAAAATTAAGACAGAGTTAAAATAATTACTGTTTAACTCCAACATATATGAATAATGTTCTATAGAAAACTATATTTTGTTTTCGCAAATTCGACAGCGGGGCACGGAAATGTGTTCCGGTATCTGCCACCATGGGCGCTAGCTAAGACGACGGCCACGGTCGCTGCACCAACTGCCCAAGAACGCCGTCGAAGCCCAGGTCGAAGGCTAAGCCAGTCATTGTGAAGCCCGCGCTATCTATAATTGCGCGGTTCATGAAGCTTATTAAGATGCCAGCCAACGTCAATGTGTATTGTGTTTAAATGCCATATGTACACTGTTGAATGTTGAACTGAATAAAATACATATATGTTGTAGTTTTAAAATAGATTACGGATTAACACTCCACAGTGAACTGAACGATAATATGGTACCGATGACGTAATGAAACCTCAGCAGCTGAATACGGAAATGAGTTGACAAATGCAGTCCTAAGGTTGACTAAAGATTGAAAAACTATAATAAATACGCTCATAGCTGGCTTAACTTCGTCTTTCAAGCAATACCAAAACACCAATCTAGAACGCACATTTACCGTGCCGAATAATACTGCGATCAATTCGCCGTTTCGTATGCGGTTGACGAATTCATATTTTGGCGCACCAAGCAAATTTGCGTTTATCGCAGCAAAAAGATAATATTTGCGCAATGTTAGCATACTGATCTTCCCTACTGCGCTGCATTAAACACATCAATCCCATTATTATGCGGGCGTAGCCTATGACTATGTGTGAATTTCAATTGCACTTTACAAGTCGCCGAAGCCAGGCGAACCCGCCGAAAGCGCACGGAAGCCACGGCTGGCAGAAGGGAAACGATTCGATTGATGTCGGCGCAAAACAAACAATGCCTCGCACCACATTTACTGTTCGTAATGACTTGACCATACTAACACAAGTCAAGTGACAGTTATTACCGCGTTAACATAGTTTACCAACGCTCTAATTTCTTGTAATTAAATACGTTTAATGAAATGTTGTCGACGGGCGGAATGCCAACAGGTCGACGTAGTTCAGAAACAAATGTAACGAAAATACATTGCGAAGTAAATGAAATTAACGAAGTAAAAAGTAACGTTACCTTAGATAAAACTACTTCGTTACAAGTAGAAGTAGTTAATATAAACAGTACTTCGTTACTCTCCATTACTTGAAAAAACTACTCAAGTAGAGTAACGAAGTAGTTTTACTTCGTTACATGACACCCCTGCCTTTCATGTTGTCAGGCCTATTGAACTACCTCAAGAACACATACACACACATGGTGCTTCTAATTACTATCATCATGTCACACAAGCAAATTCACAAAGAAAATGATGCAGTATGTTTATATTAATGTTTTCCAGCTTGACTTAATGTGTTTTGAATAGTATGATATCGACAGAGTAAAGAATGAACACCCACGTGTGTAACTTGCACCATGAGTTCCCGCGGCAGGTAGCACTTTGTGTTGGAGTAGCTCTGAAAGGCATCATTCCATCCCAATTAGTCGTCACATCTATAGTAGTCGTAGAAAGTTACAGAGTCTGTACCTTAGTGGACACCTTAGCTACTTACAGTAAGACATAGCAACATTTGCCAATTGCCAGACACAAACGACGTTATGGTTAAGGCTCGCATATGGTGTCATTAAATAATAATAATAAGATAACTTCTATTGTGCCTAAATCCTTGGAAACCAAGCTCAAGACAACAGGATTGGTCAATCTCAAAATCCATAAGCAGTATACCAGTTGTCAACAGATGGGTCAAGGCGCTAGGGAGCTACGGTGGATAAGCAAGGTTGCAAAGATAAGTTTTTCAATGACGACGGAATTTTGTTTCATTTTCAACTGATCTAACACTAAGAGGGAGCATATTCCAAAGAGTTGGTGCAGCAACAGAAAAAAACCCAGTTCCAATGTTAGTGTTGACTCTAGGAACAAAAAGTAGGTCAGAACTAGATGATCGAAGCTGGATAGGTTTTCTTACAAGAGTAAGCAGTGAATGCAAATAAGATGGTTGTTTACTGGACCAGTGAGAAGTATGCGAGGACCAGTGAGAAGTATGCGAGGACCAGTGAGAAGTATGCGAGGACCAGTGAGAGAAGTATGCGAGGACCAGTGAGAAGTATGCGAGGACCAGTGAGAAGTATGCGAGGACCAGTGAGAAGTATGCGAGGACCAGTTAGAAGTATGCGAGGACCAGTGAGAAGTATGCGAGGACCAGTGAGAAGTATGTAAGGACCAGTGAGAAGTATGCGAGGACCAGTGAGAAGTACATGAGGACCGGTGAGAAGTATGTGAAGACCTGTGAGAAGTACGTGAGGACCAGTGAAATGTGAGGTCCAGTGAGAAGTATGTGAGGACCAGTGAAATGTGAGGTCCAGTGAGAAGTACGTGAGGACCAGTGAAATGTGAGGTCCAGTGAGAAGTATGTGCGGACCTGGTCTGGCTGAGTGAAGAGCTTCGCTGGTAGGACTGGCTCGGCTGGGAAGTCCTTCAGGATGAAGTTAGAAGTCTTTGAAAGGAGGATTCCAAGAACCAAGTCACACACAGCGTACAGCTTCTGAAACAAGCAACACAGGCAAATGAACATTGGAAACTTGCCAATCTGTGACACAAACAAGTTAGTAAGGAGGATGTATGCAATTTTGTTTAAATAATTTGCCAATTCTCATGTGCAATCAAGCCAATATTGGGACTTGTATTAACTTTCACCCACTACCAACCCCACTATTGTGACTTGTATTAACTTTCACCCACAACCAACCCCAATATTGTGACTTGTATTAGCTTTCACCCACTACCAACCCCAATATTGTGACTTGTATTAGCTTTCACCCACAACCAACCCCAATATTGTAACTTGTATTAGCTTTCACCCACTACCAACCCCAATATTGTGACTTGTATTATCTTTCACCTACTACCAACCCCAATATCGTGACTTGTATTACCTTTTACCCACTACCAACCCCAATATTGTGACTTGTATTACCTTTCACCCACTACCAACCCCAATATTGTGACTTGTATTAGCTTTCACCCACTACCAACCCCAATATTGTGACTTGTATTACCTTTCACCCACTACCAACCCCAATATTGTGACTTGTATTAGCTTTCACCCACAACCAACCCCAATATTGTGACTTGTATTAGCTTTCACCCACAACCAACCCCAATATTGTGACTTGTATTAGCTTTCACCCACAACCAACCCCAATATTGTAACTTGTATTAGCTTTCACCCACAACCAACCCCAATATTGTGACTTGTATTAGCTTTCACCCACAACCAACCCCAATATTGTGACTTGTATTAGCTTTCACCCACAACCAACCCCAATATTGTGACTTGTATTAGCTTTCACCCACTACCAACCCCAATATTGTGACATGTCATTAGTCGGACATACCAGTAATTGGACGTATAAACATCAAAATTAACTTTTCAGATGAAAAGTGAGGCAAACAGGTTTTTGATCTTCGTATAAAATTCAACACTCGATGCTAGGTGGCTGACCTCTGGGTTGTTCTGAAAGACAGCTGTCAGATGACACTACCTTATTAGCATCTGGGTTGTCGGCACACTGGACGTCCTTCGTCTGTTTGATGTTCTCCACCAATTTGCGGTAGAAACTGTAGCTGTAACTCTCGCTCTTCATGAGTGGCTCAAGTAGAAACCATAGGCACCTGAAGGACAGCAACAACATGAAACACCGAAGGAAAGCAACAACATGAAACAACGAAGGACAGCAACAACATGAAACAACGAAGGACAGCAACAACATGAAACAAAGGACAGCAACAACATGAAACACCAAAGGACAGCAACATGAAACACCGAAGGACAGCAACAACATGAAACGCTGAAGGACAGCAACAACATGAAACATCGAAGGACAGCAACAACATGAAACAACGAAGGACAGCAACAACATGAAACAACGAAGGACAGCAACAACATGAAACACCCAAGGACAACAACAACATGAAACTCCGAAGGACAGCAACAACATGAAACAACAACAACTTGAAACACCAAAGGACAGCAACAACATGAAGCAACGAAGGACAGCAACAACATGAAACACTGAAGGACAGCAACAACATGAAACACCGAAGGACAGCAACAACATGAAACAACGAAGGATGCAAAACAGTTAAAAAAAATACTTATTTGTTTTGGAGAGTGACAGAAATAGTCCTCAAACTTACATAAGGCAGTATAACCAGAGGGAACAAAGCAGCATTTATTAAGGAATATTGAAGGTTGGATATGAGAGAGCACAAATTTTCAGAGAAAATAAATTACTGGATAAATGAATACCTACCATGTGTCGTGGATACATTTAAAAATAAAACTGATACACACACAAAGAACAAATTGTTGGGCTCTTGATAAGCCAATGACTTCCTTAGTCAATTGCTGTCTGAAGTATGTCACCTTGGGTAGTAATCTCATTCAATACTGATGTCATATTTAGAAAGAACAATGCTAATAGTGGTAACACATTTATAGTACATTGTATGGTTTGATCATTGTGCGCATCCAAAAGATGCAATTGCCGTTACACGGATGAATAACGTTATACTGTATGGTACGACCAGTATAAGCCACACGGACTGTGACCTACAGAGAAATCTTTGTCTCTGATCTGGGCCACACAATACTCCACAGGAATTATGAAATTTGTCAAACCAACTTAGACATGTGCAGTAGTTTCGACAGTGATGTACATAACTAGAGGGGCTAAACTGGGCAAGATTTACACAAGATTTACACAGAAATAACCAGTTGTATCTTACCAGTGTCACCAACCGGGGTCACTATAAGACTACAAGAAACAAGTGATGGCACACAGTCAATTCACTAACTATTTAGGGCCAAAGGACTTAAAACTTGATGATGAATTATGACTGATCCTTTGATATTTTTGAAAGTGCCAGTACAATACGTCTTAGCGGCCACCTGTCCATAACGATAACCTGAATATAACGGTCACTTTTGAAAGTCCCGAATGACTTCCTATTAGTTTGTACTGTCCACTATCTGTAACCTGGCTATTGTGCATAATGGTCAGTTAATTTGGACAGAACCATTCATAATCAAACTGCTGCTTGCGGGCAGGTCAAAGGGAATTCTATTGTGATGAACACTACTGGTGATAAACACTATTGTGATGTGCACTGATGATGAACACTATTGTGATGTACACTACTGGTGATAAACACTATTGTGATGTGCACTGATGATGAACACTATTGTGATGTACACTAGTGATGAACACTATTGTGATGTGCACTGATGATGAACACTATTGTGATGTGCACTGATGATGAACACTATTGTGATGTACACTGGTGATGAACACTATTGTGATGTACACTGATGATGAACACTATTGTGATGTACACTGGTGATGAACACTATTGTGATGTGCACTGATGATGAACACTATTGTGATGTACACTGGTGATGAACACTATTGTGATGTGCACTGATGATGAACACTATTGTGATGTACACTAGTGATGAACACTATTGTGATGTGCACTGATGATGAACACTATTGTGATGTGCACTGATGATGTACACTAGTGATGAACACTATTGTGATATACACTGGTGATGAACACTATTGTGATGTACACTGTTGTGATGAACACTGTTGTGAGGAACACTATTGTGAGGAACACTATTGTGATGTACACTGTTGTGATGAACACTATTGTGAGGAACACTATTGTGAGGAACACTATTGTGAGGAACACTATTGTGATGTACACTGTTGTGAGGAACACTATTGTGAGGAACACTATTGTGATGTACACTGTACACTGGTGATGAACACTATTGTGATGAACACTATTGTGATGTACACTGTACACTGGTGATGAACACTATTGTGATGTACACTGTACACTGGTGATGAACACTATTGTGATGAACACTATTGTGAGAAACTGTATTTGTGACAAACACTATGCTAATCTGTTGCTAAACTGTGTATTCGTTAATAAAATGATTAAATTTTCTTTGCAAAATGGTATTTTGTTGTGGAGTGCACCTGTGTAGAGATGACAATGTAACATTGCGATATGGCGAACTTCTTTTACACACACGACAAGCTACCTACATCACTGATTGTTACTGAAAAACAGGAACATCAATTAAATATATCAAGTTGTGTATTGTATTATTATTGTTAACTCTAGGTTTGTATTGTTCACGAGAGTACCAACTAGCGAATGTCAACGCAACCATTCATAATACTGTGGCTCCACCTAGTGAGTATCCATGAAACTCTCCATAACAGCAACCTTCCTATTATGGTAATTTTGCGCAGTCCCGTCAATGAACGTTATGGACAGGTTTTACTGTGCTATGACTTACTCTTTGATATTCTTGAAAGTGCAAATACTGTGACTTACTCTTTGATATTCTTGAGAGTGCAAATATTATGACTTACTCTTTGATATTCTTGAAAGTGCAAATACTGTGACTTACTCTTTGATATTCTTGAAAGTGCAAATACTGTGACTTACTCTTTGATATTCTTGAAAGTGCAAATATTATGACTTACTCTTTGATATTCTTGAGAGTGCAAATATTATGACTTACTCTTTGATATTCTTGAAAGTGCAAATACTGTGACTTACTCTTTGATATTCTTGAAAGTGCAAATACTGTGACTTACTCTTTGATATTCTTGAAAGTGCAAATATTATGACTTACTCTTTGATATTCTTGAGAGTGCAAATATTATGACTTACTCTTTGATATTCTTGAAAGTGCAAATACTGTGACTTACTCTTTGATATTCTTGAAAGTGCAAATACTGTGACTTACTCTTTGATATTCTTGAAAGTGCAAATATTATGACTTACTCTTTGATATTCTTGAGAATGCAAATATTATGACTTACTCTTTGATATTCTTGAAAGTGCAAATACTGTGACTTACTCTTTGATATTCTTGAAAGTGCAAATACTGTGACTTACTCTTTGATATTCTTGAAAGTGCAAATATTATGACTTACTCTTTGATATTCTTGAGAGTGTCAATGTCCTCATGAGATCGTAGATCTGGATCATGAGCTAGGAGGTGGATAGCATAGGGAACAGCGTAGTCCGGCAACAGGGCAAACATACGTGCTGAAACACACGCAGCAGACCTGGTAAAGTCAGCCTGATACACTGCTATTTTAACATAATCATAATTAGTGCTCTATAAACCCAATACATACCTACGTGGTTACAATGTCAAATAGAAACGCCCACACTGAAATGACATTTGTGACACTATTGGCTGTTGAAAGTGAATGAATGTACCGTCATCACTGTTCAGCACGATGACGGTTTTTTGGAAAACAGTGTTGAACCACATGTCAAAAACATATAAACACTATACAAAGTTGATATCATTGTAAACCTAATGTATTCGTGGTTGCAATGATAATTATAATCGTTATTAATGTGCACTTGAACTAGTTGGGGAATAGGTCGCTGTATCGTTAGTCCCGCTATAGCAGACTGCAGTATTGAATCGGTATACACTGCTGGGATGTCATTAAAAACATCAACATGACTTTGATCGTTACATTGAGCAACTTGCAAGTGGGCATAGCTTTACTTAACAATACATAGCTTTACTTAACAATACATAGCTTTACTTACAATACATAGAGCCGGACAACTTTTGCCATTTCTCACAAAATTTCAACTCGTCTAATCAAAAATAATCAGTTTGCCCGATGCTTTCACCAAAACTGAGCAACACATTTTCACAACTGATCTAGAATAGCATGGAAAAGTGGGTACTAGATGTTTAACTTTAAGTTTTCGCCTAAAATCAGTTGATGAGAAATACAGTGCACTCCACATAACCCGAGCTTGGTTAAGTCGATTTTCACTAAGTTGGCTCTTTTTCCTCAGTCCTGTCTGTCTTTGTATCTTACAATGATAGTATAAATTAATCTGATAAGTCAACTTCTCTTAAGTCAAAGTTTCAGTTAAATCGACTCGATTTCACCAACTGCTCATATTTCTTTCATTTGTTAACTAAAATTTTGTAAAATTCTATTACAAAACAATTACGTTCTTCCGTCCACCTGCACAGATATAAAATGCTACCACTACCATATTGATAATGATTTTTTTAAGGATTGAGTTATTCTTACACAACGTTTCTTGCATTGCGTTATGTGTGCATATTTTAGTGTGTGGATCGGAAAAGCACTGACTTCCGGTAAAGTTAACCGATGACATCGTACAAAACAAAACACATTGATCCTGATAAGTAGAACTTCTGATAAGTATTTCCATGGGTCCCAGCAGGTTCGACACTTATCCGGAGTGCACTGTAGAAATGTGGAATGAGTTTGCAGTAGGGACGGTGTGTACCATTGGCGGCGGAGTGTTGGCGGAGATACTCTCTCCGTCGGTTGATATTGGCGGTGAGGAACTGTTTCACCTGCGTGCGACGTTCCTTCAGCGGGTCGTTGGCAGCCAGACAGAACGTACTCAGGTACAGCAATGGCAGACGGAATGCCAACAAACCCTTGTTGAGTTTCTGTGCAAATCTCACTCTTACTTGGTAGCATGGGTCCTGGCAAATATACACTCGTCAGATCTTTCTCACATTTCTCCTCTACATATTTTGTAACAGAACATACAATTTTTTAATGTCACAAATATACTGTAAATTGTAATCGCAAATGTTAGGTTAGTAAATTAAACCTGTTGTTAGAAACTGGTTGATGGGTCCTGCAGCTATCAGCCAAGCTAATTTTATATCTTTTAAGATCAATCTTCAGAAAATGTTAAGAAATGGTTTTGAGACAAATGTACTACCACAATAAACAAACAGATCACCTTAGGTCACTCCATAAAGATTGCCACAGATTCTCAGGTCACTCCATAAAGATTGCCACAGCTTCTCAGGTCACTCCATAAAGATTGCCACAGCTTCTCAGGTCACTCCATAAAGATTGCCACAGCTTCTCAGGTCACTCCATAAAGATTGCCACAGATTCTCAGGTCACTCCATAAAGATTGCCACAGCTTCTCAGGTCACTCCATAAAGATTGCCACAGATTCTCAGGTCACTCCATAAAGATTGCCACAGATTCTCAGGTCACTCCATAAAGATTGCCACAGATTCTCAGGTCACTCCATAAAGATTGCCACAGCTTCTCAGGTCACTCCATAAAGATTGCCACAGATTCTCAGGTCACTCCATAAAGATTGCCACAGATTCTCAGGTCACTCCATAAAGATTGCCACAGCTTCTCAGGTCACTCCATAAAGATTGCCACAGCTTCTCAGGTCACTCCATAAAGATTGCCACAGATTCTCAGGTCACTCCATAAAGATTGCCACAGATTCTCAGGTCACTCCATAAAGATTGCCACAGCTTCTCAGGTCACTCCATAAAGATTGCCACAGATTCTCAGGTCACTCCATATCCATAAAGATTGCCACAGCTTCTCAGGTCACTCCATAAAGATTGCCACAGCTTCTCAGGTCACTCCATAAAGATTGCCACAGATTCTCAGGTCACTCCATAAAGATTGCCACAGATTCTCAGGTCACTCCATAAAGATTGCCACAGATTCTCAGGTCACTCCACAAAGATTGCCACAGATTCTCGGGTTACTTCTCAAAGACTGCCACAGATTCTCGGGTCACTCCACAAAGATTGCCACAGATTCTCAGATTACTCCACAAAGATTGCCACAGATTCTCAGGTCACTCCACAAAGATTGTCACAGATTCTCGGGTCACTCCACAAAGACTGCCACAGATTCTCGGGTCACTCCACAAAGATTGCCACATATTACCTCAGGTCATATCAGAACAACTGCATATTATTTCAAGTCACTTCATAAAGACTGTCACAGATTATATTACATCACGCCGGGACTGTCATAGATTATACATATTAATCACGCCGGAACTGTCATAGATTATATTACATCACACCGGGACTGTCATATATTATATTACATCACGCCAGGACGGTCACAGATTATCTATTTCTGGTCCCATCAATGCTGCCATATTATCTCTGGTCACTTCATCAAGACTCCAACAGATTATCTCGGACCACATCATATACGGCAACAGATCATCTCGGACCACGTCACATACTGCTACAGATTATCTCGGTTTATGTCAAAACGACTAGCACAGATTACTTTACTTTACTGTTCAAGTTTTAAAACGAGAGACATGTAACCACTCACATTGAGTAGTAGAGCAAGGGTCTGGAACTGTTCGAGGGTGATGAGGTCAGCATAGCAGGGCTCCTGGGCCAGCTTCAGTATGCAACATGTCGCCTGCAGTCTGAGGCGAGCCATCTCTGCCTTGCTGCAAGCACATGCTACGTCAGTCTACCAGTCTAAGTACAGTAGACAGTCACAGGGCCATCTCTGCATTGCTGCAAGCACATGCTACGTCAGTCTACCAGTCTAAGTACAGTAGACAGTCACAGGGCCATCTCTGCATTGTTGCAAGCACATGCTACGTCAGTCTACCAGTCTAAGTACAGTAGACAGTCACAGGGCCATCTCTGCCTTGCTGCAAACACATGCTACGTCAGTCTACCAGTCTAAGTACAGTAGACAGTCACAGGGCCATCTCTGCCTTGCTGCAAGCACATGCTACGTCAGTCTACCAGTCTAAGTACAGTAGACAGTCACAGGGCCATCTCTGCATTGCTGCAAGCACATGCTACGTCAGTCTACCAGTCTAAGTACAGTAGACAGTCACAGGGCCATCTCTGTCTTGTTGCAAGCAACAGCTACGTCAGTCCATCAGTCTAAGTACAGCAGACAGTCGCAGGGCCATCTCTGCATTGCTGCATGCAACAGCTACGTCAGTCTACCAGTCTAAGTACAGTAGACAGTCACAGGGCCATATCTGCATTGCTGCATGCAACAGCTACTTGAGTCTACCAGTCTAAGTACAGTAGACAGTCGCAGGGCCATCTCTGCCTTGTTGCAAGCAACAGCTACGTCAGTCTACCAGTCTAAGTACAGTAGACAGTCGCAGGGCCATCTCTGCATTGCTGCATGCAACAGCTACGTCAGTCTACCAGTTTACGTACAGTAGACAGTCATAGGGCCATCTCTGCCTTGTTGCAAGCAACAGCCACTTCAGTCTACCAGTCTAAGTACAGTAGACAGTCACAGGGCCATCTCTGCCCTGTTTCAAGCAACAGCTACTTCAGTCTACCAGTCTAAGTACAGTAGACAGTCACAGGGTCATCTCTGCCTCACTGCAAGCAACAGCTACTTCAGTCTACCAGTCTAAGTACAGTAGACAGTCGCAGGGCCATCTCTGCCTTGGTGCAAGCAACAGCTACTTCAGTCTACCAGTCTAAGTACAGTAGACAGTCGCAGGGCCATCTCTGCCTTGTTGCAAGCAACAGCTACTTCAGTCTACCAGTCTAAGTACAGTAGACAGTCACAGGGCCATCTCTGCCTTGTTGCAAGCAACAGCTACTTCAGTCTACCAGTCTAAGTACAGTGGAGTCACAGGGCCATCTCTGCCTTGCTGTAAGCACATGCTACGTCAGTCTACCAGTCTAAGTACAGCAGACAGTCACAGGGCCATCTCGGTCTTGTTGCAAGCAACAGCTACTTCAGTCTACCAGTCTAAGTACAGTAGACAGTTGCAGGGCCATCTCTGCATTGCTGCATGCAACAGCTATGTCAGTCTACCAGTCTAAGTACAGTAGACAGTCATAGGGCCATCTCTGCCTTGTTGCAAGCAACAGCTACTTCAGTCTACCAGTCTAAGTACAGTAGACAGTCACAGGGTCATCTCTGCCTTGCTGCAAGCAACAGCTACTTCAGTCTACCAGTCTAAGAACAGTAGACAGTCACAGGGCTCAGCTCTGCCTTGCTGCAAGCAACAGCTACTTCAATCTACCAGTCTAAGTACAGTAGACAGCCACAGGGCTCATCTCTGCCTTGCTGCAAGCAACAACTATGTCAGTCTACCAGTCTAAGTACAGTAGACAGTCACAGGGTCACCTCTGCTTTGTTGCAAGCACACTGTTATGTCAGTCCCACACCAAAATCGTGTACACTGGAATGTGCACCTACTATGTACACTAGAAACAAGTTATTCTTGGATACATTTGTACACTGAAATGCGACCCACCACCAAATCCTATGCATTGAAAACTGACCCGACCCCTGAATATTCTGGCTCCCCTCTTGGTAACTAATGGCTGCTCCCTTATGGAAGACGGTCTGACTAATCAGACGGACAAAGCCACTCACTTGATGGCGCCACGCTCCATGAGGTCTCCGTCGTGTAGAATAAGCGTGTTGAGTAGCCGTAGCGTGGAAGTGCCAGAGTTTCCACCGTTAGACTTGAGGCCCAATAGCCAGCGCACCATCAACTTAAGTCCTTGCAACTGGGCATAAGACACAAGTGTGAGATACAGGCCAGAAAGCAGGTGCAGTTAGGCAGTGTTCTACTATAGCTGTCTTCACACACAAATTGTTTTGAAGTTAGTTACATAATGTTGTTTCTTATGGGCTAATTACACATACGTGCACGCACGCACACACACAAAGCAAGATTTTTCAATTAGACTGTTAGTCACAACACGTGCAGTTTCATAGACATACCTTTGCCTGTGTTTCCTCGGACACCAAGTGATCAGCACACCAACTTTCTGTAGAACGCCGACAAACTATCTGTTGGAGATATCACGCAAACATGAATACATCGCCTAACTGCGTTTCTTCATAACTGCTTTAAAATTACTGTCTGGTATCAAGTAAACAAAGTACTTTGTCAATCGCTAAAATCCTGATTTACTTCGAACTTTGTGTGCATGAATTTTATTTGTTCATGTGTTTTGACACGTCTTCAATGCACTTAGGACTGTCATGACACGTATCACACTATTTGTGTCACGATGTATGTCTCACTCTGTGTCATTAGATGCATCAGTTTACGTAAGAATTTATAGGTTTAGATTTGGATAATATTTTACTTATCAGGTCCTTATTGTAATGGTTTAAAATTTTGTTTTTACTTTCAAATGTTAAGTCAATTACATTAGATCACTCAAGTCACAAGAAGGGTACACATGATTATCAAAAATTCAGTTTTATGGCACTTTGCAGCAGAATACGAAATTATAACCCATTCTCTATATACAGCAACAGCACTTTCACTTTGTGTTGATGACTGGTAGCAGTTGTGCCAAATGCACAGACTCAAAACAGTTTTCACTGCAAGCTTTTCACAACTTTCAACACAACAAAACATTTAGAAAATATGTTTGCTTGCATCATGCATGTGTGCAATTCTAATAAAATATATCGCGAGTGAGAAATGTATTGCGATTCAGTGATTTGTGACATTACGGATGACTAGGTACAGCTCTGTGGCAGTGTACACTGTGGTCAGTTTAGACAAGTCATGGTATACACACATATCACTCACTAGAGAAACGATTAGTTAAAACTGTCGGTATTACAACCAACCCCTCACCCCCTCCAAACCAACTCCAACCCACCGAGATGCCATGAGGAATGAACTTACCCTATCCTGCATCAGCAGCTCCTTGACAATGAACTTTGACACGATGCCCCGGACGGACATAGAGAACTTGCCAGGACAGAGTTTTGCGATGTGACCAATTGCAACGAGGGTGGTAAGGAAGTAGGGTGATTCGAGGTCAAGGTTTGCTTGCAGATGCTAGGGGAAAGCAAACATTAGTCATGACAACATTACAATAATTTAATACAAAACCTAATATGACATCCTGAGGAGAGTGAGAAGGCGCATCAAACAACCAGTACATCTGGCTAAGATTACATGACTACACACAATTGAATACGGGAGTAGAAGTCTTCTGGAATCACATGGAAACTAAATAAATTGTGTGGCTTTATAATACTGTTGAGCTTAACACTCTTAGTGATGCCACCGATTGAGCTACCGCTCATCAAGACGGACCACAATGGAGACTTTAAATCTCTCATGGAAGAGAACATGCATGGTATCCAGACCTTAGGATGCGTTATATGTACCTGGCAGATCTAATCAATTGAACACGATCTCAACTTCTCTGGGAAGCATTCAGCCTCGCAGAAAATATTGCGTGAAGACGATTCGTATACAAATACCAACCGCTGTCTATTGCCAGGTGTTAATTCAAGTGACACAGTTGTGTGAACTGGAATAACTTGAGTGAACAAACTTGCCCAAGGTTTGAAGAGGATTCGAACCCGCAGTCTTTTGATCAAGTCTAACGCTCTACACACTACGCGCCAGGCCCAACAGCAGAAAGCAGCAATTAAGGCCAGACACGGCAGATAGATATTATTTTTTAATTTGTGCAGTTCATTTTTTTTGCCCAATGCATGAAATGGGTCTTACTGAGTAAAATATATATTGAACTTTTTTCAGCCAGACCCTCCGTTTCGATGGTAACAAACAAAATGGCCATCATTTTGAGCAAATATTGGCAAATTTTAAAAACTGCAAATTTTTATTGAACGCATATATAGTTATAATTCTTGTAAATCCATGTTCTCTATACATTCTATTGTGCAATGATCAGAACACTTTTTTATGTTGTTTTATTTTAAAAATAATTTGTTGGTCAAATACACAAACACATTGTTTTTTTGGCAACAAATATGGCTTTATGACAGAATAACACAACTCATTTGATAAATGCATCAAATTTATTACGGCGAAATGGGACAGTCCGGCGAGATCTCTGGGGCCAGCTGTGACAGCCTGTGATCATGTGATTGCGGCCACATGATCAGAATCCTGTGTCTGCATCCCTCTGGGTGTCAAGCCAGGATATTTCACATGACGTGATCTTGGGCGAGCTACTTGATCAATGGTCATGTGACTGCTGACAGAATCCTGGGTCTGAACCCATCTTGGGTGTCAAGCCAACCCCTTGGAGATACTGACCCTCTTATCATTTACAAAGGTGGAGAAATGGGGCTGGTTGGTGGGTGACGTGCTTCTTTGTTTGTGCTAGAGACAAACTTACAGATAGAAAACATTTGTAAAAATGGGCCAAGTGGCCCTAAAGTTCTTTGGACTAATACGTCTATATGTGACCCCTGACCAAATAAGTGATAAGTCGGAAAAATTGTAACATTGTTTTCTTACATTCTTGTAAAGGTTGGGTAGGGTGCTTTACACGGTTTCAAAAATTATGACTGCTACACAAATTGGCAGAGTTATGGAGCATTGAACATGGTAGGGGTCAAAAAGTGAAAATGAAGAAAACGGCTGTTGAAGTTTTACATTATATATGCAAATGGACTGGATGGAAATATTACATGCATGACATTCAAATGTGGCAGACAGTGTGTATGTTATGTTGCAATGATACACTGGAAATACAAATGTGCTGCTACAAAAACTTATCAAGTTATGCTAGATTATGTCCTTATGTGTACAACTAAGAGAACAGATTATTTGAGAGCAAAAGGTCGACTCACTGTTTGACAGTTTAAAACCTACAGGCACCTGTCCAGTTTAACAGGAGTCTATCAAACAACAGCAGGCACTACCACATGAAATGTCTATGAAAAATTACAGAAAACGTTACTGAACAGTTTTTGAAAAAAAACAGCCCCACAGAACTAATTATAGTTATTGTTAAGATGTTTAACCTAGTTCTATTATCTGACATTGTGCCAACAGATTGGTGTATTGGGATCATTAAGCCTATATAATTATTATATACACATAGCAGAATACACTGGGACAGTGCGACTGCTGCCTGGCTAAATGGATGCAATGGTGCTTTGAAGTTAGTTCTTGTGCCAACTATCCTTTTCACACAAGCCTATAGGTTTAGTAGCTGCCAGCACACTACTGAGCCTAAACTACCATGCAGGTGTGAAAAACGTGTTGATGTATTTGAACTTGACCCACTAATTAACTGTCCACCAGGCAGTAGCAGAACAGTTTATAATAATAATAATCCACAAGTTAAGTGGCAGTGATCTTCCTTTTACCATTCATGTGATGTTTATTGTGAGCATGGCAGACAAATGGTTATCATACGTAGACAGGTACAGAAAGAAACTAACGTTTTCTATAAAAAGAACATGTTTGCCTATCAATGGCATGTATTTCCTATTGTTGCCGTTTCTCCGCATGTGACAGATGTTTTGGGAAGGGGAATAGTGTTCTGTTTCTGGTACAGCAGTGTGTTGATCCAAGGCTCTGCCAGTGACCAATTACAGATTAGTCACACTTTCCACCACCAACCACAGTGAGGTGTGACAGATGTGGGAAAAGGGATTAGTTGAACAAAAGGACTGGAAGCCTGCTAGATCTGCTGCTACAGTAGACCATTTAGTTAGCAAATTTAGCATTTTAGGGGACCTTTGGAGCCCTTAGAATGATTCAATCAAATACAGATTTCTTGTGTACAGTGTCACTACCACATGAAATGTATATACAAAATTAGAGAAAAAGTTGCTGAACAGATTTTGAAAAAAATGGCAAAATGCTCAAACCTTAAGTCCCATCTCACAAAAGTCATTGCAGTCAGATTTCCTTGCCCAAAACCACCTTATTGCACACATGAGTATTCTAGCTGATGATTCTTGACAACTGCATGATCACACATACAGTTGTTAGCTCAGAATAATTGTCAAGGATGCATGCCCCTCTGTCACACTAGAAACGTACATTGCCATAGTAGTACACAAGCAACCGAGTCCATATTCCACATATCAAATACTATTCATTTAACTAATCAGTACTCCAAATGTTGGTAAGATACGTTCAGTATTAACAGAGATATGGCCTATGCCGTTTTCGGGTAGTGGCTACCCTTAAAGTAAAAACTGAAGTGTCATGCATCTGATAACACCAATGAGGATTGATAGAGATTGAGTACTATGAAGAACAGAACTGGTCCTTCCTCCTCCTCCTCGGGGACACTCCACCGTCTGAAGAAGGCCACTTATGCACCAGTGAGGAAATGAAGCTGAAATGAAATATATCATGTATCAATAAAAAAACATGCCTACTGGAAATGTACTGTGCATGCATGTGTTCTTGTATATGTATACAAATAAAGATATATATTTATGAGTGTGTGTGTGTGTGCGTGTGCGCGTGCGCGTGTGTGTGTATAATGTGAAACAACATCACTAGCATGTGAGTATGAGGTAGTTTATTAATAAACAATTGTTTTGATTACTATAAGGCTGAAATCTAAAGCTAAGTAGTAACTGACATCAAACGTAGTCATGACATATAGTTGAATTGTCTAACTTACTTACACGGAAATATGACATCTAAAAAAATAACTCTGTAAAACTTACCATATTTGACCGTCGCATCCATGCCTTTCTGGTTTTAGGACTGCATGTTTCATTTTAATCTCACTGCACGATGCAGTATTGGCAACGATCTCTGCCACTGTTCAATCCCGGCTTCCCTGCCGTCCCTGGGCATCATAGCCGGCGTCGGCGCTAAGGCCTAAACTGTCGTCTGCAGTGGCTACATACGGTTCTGTTTCCGTCGAAATACGCCATTTTGCCACCAGAAAATCCCGTTTCGCGCGTGCATCCTACAGTTGCCAGGCCTTCTGTTTCTTTTTCTGCCCAAATGCATACTTTGCGGCAAATTTATAACGTTTGGTATCAACAAGATTCATAGTGACTTTGTTAAAATTTTCGCTAGACGCCATCATTGTTTACACCCAGAAATAGCAACATGGTGAATTGTGGGAGAAGCGTCACACCATATATGGAATTATCCGGATCACCGCAGGTCACTAGAATGGCGGAACATCCCGATGTTGCCGTGTCACAACAACGAACGCCAAATAAGGAGATAGTCGGTCGAATAGTGCTCGCATATATTAGGATTTCCCAGAAATACGGGTCAAAGGGCAGGAATGCCATCTAGGAAAGGTTAGAGTTAGTTAGAGGATGGATTGTCGGTTCTAAACAAAATGGCGTACGGTGCATCATACAGCAACATTATTAAGGTGTAAATATCGCATATTATCGAACACATACTGCGTCTTGAGAACTAAAACGGGATTTATTAATTGATAGGGGCTCACTTTATTAACAAGAAAAGTGATTTAGAGGTATGAAATTGTTATAAAAGTGAACTTTATTGATAGAACACATACAAAGCTATCGGAATACGGCAAAAATATTTTTTTTTCAAAATACATCATTTCAGCTGCCGTGTCTGGCCTTAAGATGGGTTACATGCCGACTTACCTCAAAGATCTGCTGGTAGATGGCGTCTTTACTGTCGTAGAGCGCATGGATGCAGCGTATCGCGTGCTTTGCCTGTTTTGGTGTTCCTAATTTGACTAGTTTCTGCAGCACTGGTAGCAAACTCCTACAAGAATCAACAATACAAACTCCTGCAAATGTCGTCTATTAATTAAGACAATAACAGGTGCACAATAACAGGTGCGTCACTAGGATCACTAGTTCTAGCAATTAGTTCTCAGAAATGAAAACAAGTTATGATGATTTAGAACAAAAATTTGAATCTTGTTACAAAATATAAACATTCTGTGAACATGGTTAACGCATTTCTAATATATACACAGTCTCAGAATGATAATTAAGGGAGGACTCTGATCAAAAACATTTTTCTGTATTTCTCAATGCATCTTGTTCCAACTTTCAGGTAGTGTCAGTGGTAGAAGAGTAGTGTGTTGATAGACACGTTTTTTCAATGCGTTACTATGGAAACGGCAGCCATCTTGGATTTTGTATGCCCTTCTTGGGAACATGATACCTCTGTAGTGAATACTCCAAACACTGTCAAAATTGGTATGCAGGTAGCTGCGAGTATTCCACAGAGGGAGACAGGGCTATTTTGCCAATATTTGAAAACTATGATTATATAAAAATATTTATATGTCATCCTCGGAAAACATTTGTGACAGCAGAGATGCATAAGCCATTATATAAACACTGTCATTTTCTTCAAAAAACAGCCGTCTTCCCCTGCGGCTTACTCTCAAGATGTACTGTGGGGAATTTGAAGTAATTCCATTGAAAATCAGCCTAGATATTGCAAAACTAAAGGGTGATTTACTTAAAAAACAGAAACTGGAGAAAAACATATTCAAAGTCTGTGCATGTTTTTGACAACACTTTGCTGTACAACATAATCTCCACAGTAACAACACTTGGCACTGAAGATGAGAACTATAAGTTGTGTCAAACAGTGTACAATAACAACAGAAATAATTGTATTGCAAATCTACCTGAATATCCTAACTAATAAGCAACAATGCATGTGAAAAATGATGCACATATTTCATAACAATTACTTTGAAGTTCAGATCAATTTAGTATCTGATGACTGATATTGTCTGTGACACACTGTCTGTCCACAAGTCTACTGCACAAGTCTACTGTCCACAAGTCTACTGCCCACAAGTCTACTGTCCACAAGTCTACTGCACAAGTCTACTGCACAAGTCTACTGTCCACAAGTCTACTGTACAAGTCTACTGTCCACAAGTCTACTGTCCACAAGTCTACTGTCCACAAGTCTACAGTCAACAAGTCTACTGCACAAGTCTACTGTCCACAAGTCTACTGTACAAGTCTACTGTCCACAAGTCTAGGCACCCTTCCTAGAAATCTCCAGCTGCGTAAGTTGTTGCATCTCGAGTTGCTGCCTTTGTTGTCTTCCGCACATGTCGTGCCCGCTTGCTGCTGTCCTTGACTTCTTCAGATGCAGCTGATCTGCCTTCACAGCCGATGCCTTTCTCTGTGTACCAGAAGCAATGTTCATCAGCCGGAAGGTCCACTCAATTGTCGCTTCAAACCCATCATTGAATTCGGCGTCTACTGCACAGACTGCCACAACAACTCGCATCAGGCCAACGAAGTCAGTCTTCGGACACTTCGTCCACAGTTTAGAATGGATGCACTCGTTCTTGTTTTTCCACTTTGTGACACCGATTCAGCAAGTCTCGATGACCCAGGCGCAGGTATACGTCCTTGACCTGACTGGCCACTTCCCATGACAAGGGCGATGTTCTCGCGATGACTGCCAGGCTCTTCTCCTTTGGCCAGTGCCCTCTGGTAAAAACACCAGCTGTCAGTTCCCTCTGGGCAAAGGATGTGGTGCGGCTCGTCAACTGTTGTCACGAAGATGGCATATCACATGACATCGCGAAGATGGCATCTCACATGGCGTCGATGTCCCCGGGTTGGCTGCGGATGGCCTGGGCGTAGTAGCCAGTCAGCTTGGTGATAGTGGCTTAGGTAAGTCTGCCATACCCACGACCACCAAGCATGTCACTGGTCTTCTTGTTCTCCATCATAAATTTCTGGACGACCTGTGCTGCTTCATCCAACACACTGGTCCCCAGCTGCATGTTGGCCGAAGTCACTTCCCTCGTGTGGGTTGAACGTTGAATGGTGCATGGCAGGCATGTCCATGTGTCGACACAGCTTGACGAGGCCACTGTGTCCCACACCCATATCCATTGAGGCAGACACAAGGGACCGCACAACCACAAATGGAGCCATACTCGACTTCGCATGCCCCAGTCGATCAGATGAGCATGTCTTGTTCAACACCTCACCACAATATGTGCAGTATGTCTCCAGCACACAGACGACTCCAAGAGTGCAGTCGACAGTCCGGACAGCAAGCGTGCAGCTGCTGCACGCAGTACATGGCAGCCCTCTCACTAGCTCCCTGAGGATGTTGGACCGCACGAAGTTGGTCGACAACTCCACGACGTCGTCATCTTCCACAGGGTTGACCTCAATCAGCAGACGCTTGTAGGCAAACTTGTTAGTCGCTGAAGTTTGCGTGTCACCCGTCACTTGTGATGTTGATGAATTGGTAACTATAACAAAACAAATGCAGTGTTTTACAGTGTACTGTAATTATTCAATAAATGGAGAAATAAATTCCTGTGATTAATAAATTCTGTTACAGATAAAAAAATACTGTATATGTACGTACGTATGTGTGATCTTCATCATACATAGATAAGTTATATCTAAGGCAATAACATCACGACATGAACTGATAAAAAGTATTTGCACGGTCCATTTCATATATAGTGTCTAAAGTAATTAATTAGTTATTAGTTGCCAATAACAATAGATGAATCTGTGTATCTATGAATATGTACAACCAGTTGTTGTGACATAACCTGGCTAAAATAGTGAAGATATCCACCCTTAGCACACAGGTCTATACAGGCTATAGCATAGGCATAAGCATGTCAGAAATGTCAACAGATAAGCTGGAACGCCCACAAATGAATTTCATTCAAATAAGTATCATAGCATCTAAAGAACATATCAATAATTACCTCTTTGTCGGAATCACCATTGCTGGATGAGCACTGGAAGAGCTCAACGACAGCATCGCCATTACTCGAAGTCGACAGAAATAGATCACCAGAAACGGCCGAAGCCAACGCGTAGCCAATCGGCTCAATGAGGTAGCGTCACGTGATAGTATCTGGCCAATCGGCTTCTGCATAGTATTTTTATAGTAATTTATTCTCGCCGCGTGAGCCGAAGGGAGGTCTCATTTATAGTTGGGACTACTCGGAAATTGTCGGAGCTGTTATGAGATGATTAGTACTACGAAAATATGCGTTTCTGACGATATGCGCCAATAATATATAATAATCGAATAATCGATGTCTGAACATGACGATATTTTATGATTACGATTAAGCAAAAACAAAGACTTAGCAAAGAGGGGCATGCCACTAAATTGACATTTTGTCATAGATTCAATTTTATTTCAAGAATAAAATCATCAGTAGCAAGTACAATAATATTTCATCACGGAAATGTCAACATGTCAAGTGATTTATTTCTTGAAAATCTATATTCTTGACCGGAGTCCCCTCTTCAAAATGGCTATGCACAAAATATATGTACTGTTGGGAAGTACATATTTTCTGTTGTTATGTAAATGCAGAGAACATTTTAAATTACATTTATGCTGAGCGCGCCCTATCCTTTAGCACAGCGAGCAACGGGGCGGCCTGTTGTTTCAGACTGTACATAAAATTGCAATCGTGGAATTTAATATTTGTTGATACCACCATAAAGATAATATTCTTATCTACAAATTTGTTGCTGGATGTACACAGGAATTGTGTTAACTTTTTGAGTTATTGCCGTTTGAACATTGCAAGTGCTGAACCTTGCATTGTATCCACTGCCGCGTATACATGGCTGGATTAAAGTAAAAAAAGGTAAGTTCTTATATAGCGCAGTATCCAGTCCTCAGGACTGCTCAAAGCGCTTTACACTTTACTCCCTGGGAGACCTGTTCAATTGAACACCATCTCAACTTCTCTGGGAAGCATTCAGCCATGCTGCAATTAATGCACGAAAACTATTCATACACAAATGTCCACCACTGTCTATAGCCAGGTACTCATTCATACAGCTGAGTGAACTGAAGCAATGTAGAGTAAACGAACTTGCCCAAGGTTCGACACCGCCGCACAGGATTCGAACCCGCGTTCTCTCAGTCGAGAGTCCGGAGGTCTTACCGCTGTGCTACTGCGCTCCACACCTTCAAAAAAGGATTAAGCATTTGTGATGTTCAAACGGCAATAACTCAAAAACTGAACTCAATTCCTGGGTGCATCCAGCGACACATTTGTAGGTAAGATTATTTGTTTACGGTGAAATGAAAACATATTAAATTCCGTGATTCCAATTTTAGGTACGGCCTGAAACACCAATCCGCATAGATGCGCGCCATGGTAAATTCTAGCAGTGCTACCTGCAGTGACGTCACAACAACCGCTAAGTGTCGCAACAAACTGTGCAGAAAATGTACAGATAAGCGCAACCAAAAAGGGGCCTTGAAAAGGGTGATGGAGGCGGTTAAAAATTAGTGGAATATCAGGACACTATTTTTAGATTATATTTAATTAAAATTGAGAATAAAATAGTTCATTTCATTCAGTTTTTAAAGAAAAACAAAACGGAACCGTTTGGGTCTAAAACTATTAATAAAAACTAACCATTTGCAACTACAATTAAGAATATTATGCAGGCCTCGACATTAACGGTGGCCCAGCACCTTTTTTGAAGGTGTCGGGCCAGTAGTTTTCATATTTTACTGGCCCGATGGGCCACTGGTTTTAATCTGATTGGCCAATGTAATTTTAATTTGTTTCTATCACCTGAAACCCCGTGCTACAATGAAACTAAATCTGCACCTGTCCGACACGTTGCATCCTCACTTGAAAGTGTACGAGTACGGACGATGTTCACTTGTTTAGTTTGATATTGTTCCTTGCATCGCACTAACTTCTGAACATCACGGCAATCATTCCAAAACTCAATTTATTTATAATCATCGTCCAGTAATCTCTCATCTCTGAATCTACAGTTGTTCTTAACTCGTGGCATGGCAATTATCAATCATAAACTGAAAAACATGTGAAGGAAGAAAAATGTTTAATAAACAATATGGGTGGCCATTTTGTTACCATGGAAACGGTGGTCTGGCCAAAAAAAGTCCAATATATTTTTTACTCAGTAAACCCATTCTATACTTTCGGCAGACCAAATTTGACTATTTGCATAAATTAAAGAATAACCCTACCTACCTGCTCTGTCTGGGCTCAACTCTGATAAAGACACATAACACCAAAAAGTTGCCTTTTGTTTCCATTTAAATTGGTCTATAGTCCACTTGTCTTGCAGTCAACTCACCAGGTTTCTGGTCTGCTTTTGGTGGCATTACAAACAAACGAACAAGGACATTCAACGCATGTTTCAACTTACATTTTTTGTACACACATCAAGACTGCCCATGGTGACAGCAATAACTTAGGAATACTGCTTGAAAAACCTGCTGGCTGAATTGGCCTTATACATTACAAAAAAATCTATTTCGTTGTAGGAGCAATGACATTTTTATTTATTGTTTTTAACTCTTTACTGTGCAAGGCGCCCAGAACCATCCGACCCCTCCAATGCGCAACCATTCCAAAACCACTCGCTAAACTCGCGGCTGCTAGGCCTTTCATTTATCTCATTCAGATACAACTTTTACATTAACAATCCAGTTGAAACTGGTGACATAGGCTATATAATAGCCAAGAAGCATGTGGTTTTGAAAAATCTTGAAAAAGAAGTTTGTGTTTGTGAATACAGAGTTTGACTCAAAGGAAGTTGAGTTGCATTCATCAAAATGGATTTCGACATCACGTGGCATTTGGCAATTTTGATCGAGATAATTTCCCCGACAATTTTGAGTCAGATGTCAATGTCTGCAACATCAGTAATGTTGACAACGAACATGGAGACCATATTATCGTCCAACTACGCTGTTTGTTTGACTTTTCGAAGCAGAGATACGAAGTAGATATATACAACCTTCTTGTTGATCATGCACCATCCATATCTAGCTTGATTAGTTTATTTTAGAGATATTTTGTTAGTGTTATCACATTGTTACTGTTAAGGGAACACATACTTGTGAATGAGTTTGCTATCTTTCGCAATTTTGAGTGTTAATTTTGTCCTTGAACAGAAAATTCCAGTCGGTAATATGATTGGTAGACGGTAGTCATTCTGTAAATTACGAATTTTATGTTTTCATGGTTGGTGATGTCGTCGACAAAAAATTATTGTAATTCAAAAACTAACCGTCAGAATTGGATCAAAATAAATGTTTTAATCGGACAATATTAACACACTTGGCTACATTTGTTTCACTGAACAACTTACGTGCTGTGATTTTGTTGGATATATAACATGAGGTTTACATGTTATTTTTTCTTGGTAATTTTTTAACTTTGCTTCATGATCTGAAATTTAATTGATTGCAAAACAAAAATTTCAACAGCATAGTTTATTCACACATTCATTTTTATTGACAACGTAATTCATTTCATGTCATTTCGTGCATCGGGTGTCAAGATATTCCAATTTTTAAGCAAGCAACATACAATATAATTCACAATTGGCCACCATCTTTAAATCGTCTGGCTACAGCAGGGTGAAAAATAAGGTTATCTACCCAGGAAAGAGTTAAGGCATTATAATAAACAACAACAAAACAGTGTCAAACATTCAGTAACACTGCTAGGTTTGATCAGGCAAGTGCTACAGTGACATAGCATGCCCGTGTGTCAACTTTACTTGCCCGTTTGGGTCAGTGATGGTCTATGACAGCTTGCCTGGCTATGTTTTACTTACCCCGGGCAATTGGGCAACTATTAATATCAAGCCTTTGGACTTGCATATTCATTCATCCATATCAATTAATATATTTTCCGTATGTTGTCCTGCGTGGAAGGCAGGAGGCTGACTGTCCCATGTAGAACAGACACCCTTCTTATACGGCCATAGTACCTTGGTAGAAGGCTGCTCAAGAGGGGGTCTACTGTACCCTTCTTATACGGCCATAGTACCTTGGTAGAAGGCTGCTCAAGAGGGGGACTACTGTACCCTTCTTATATGGCCATAGTACCTTGATAGGAGACTGCTCAAGAGGGGGACTACTGTACCCTTCTTATACGGCCACAGTACCTTGGTAGAAGGCTGCTCAAGAGGGGGACTACTGTACCCTTCTTATACGGCCACAGTACCTTGGTAGGAGACTGCTCAAGAGGGGGACTACGGTACCCTTCTTATACGGCCACAGTACCTTGGTAGGAGACTGCTCAAGAGGGGGACTACTGTACTCTTCTTATACGGCCACAGTACCTTGGTAGAAGGCTGCTCAAGAGGGGGACTACTGTACCCTTCTTATATGGCCACAGTACCTTTGTAGAAGGCTGCTCAAGAGGGGGACTACTGTACCCTTCTTCAGGCTGCGAAATAAAGCCGGTCCGATCGTCCCGGACGAGTAGTTTCGGAGCTCGGACTAGTCCAGTTTTAGAAGAGCAGTCCCGTCGGACTAGCTATAATGACGTGAAAGAATGTATACTGTGTGTGTGAAAGTGAAGTGGTGTGATGAAATAAAGCAAAACGATAAGATAACATTTTGTCACTCGACTACATTTTGCGTCTAACCATCTAATCCGGTACTGGGATTACGGGACTTGAAAATGGCCACTGTTTACATCAGTAAGTGGTGCCTCCTAGCGACCATGAGTGTGGAACCACATGATCAAAATACTCGGTTTGCAGACAGCATCGCGTTCTATCATATTATCGTTCGACCATGTCGCAGGGGCGAATCAGTGATTATTTTAGCAAGCAAACAAACTCCAACAAAGGCACTAGAACACATGTCAGCACATACAAGGGAAAATCTAGCGCAAAGTTGAGGCCAAAATCGTCGTCTAAGACTAAAGCGAATGATGCAACATCAACAACCGACATTGACTGAGTCACACTGTCATCGCCGGTCATTCTACATCGAAATCATCCGACACTGCCGGTCCTACGACGTCGACCGATGCTGGAGTCATTGCTGGTCCTTCTAGTTCTACACCCACTTCCACTCCTACATCGTCCGACACTGTGGCTGCCTGTCCATCTACTGCTATCGTCTTATCCAGCAGTGACTACCCATGAACGACATGAACAAATCCAAACTGCACCCATCTCATCTGATTACTTTGCACGTGTACTGTTGCGGCATCACCGTATTTTCTTAATTAAACACTATCATTGCTAACAAGCGGATGAACATTTAATTGTGGAGGACTATTGCTACAAGTTGATGGACATTTAATTATGGACAAACATTGCTAACTAGTTGATGCATATTTAATCATGGACAAGCATTGTTAACAAGTTGATGGACATTTAATTGTTGACAAACATTGCTAACAAGTTTATGCACATTAATTTTAATCGTGGACAAGCATTGCTAACAAGTTGATGGACATTTAATTGTGGACAAACATTTCTAACTAGTTGATGAACATTTAATCACGGACAAGCATTGCTAACAAGTTGATGGACATTTAATTGTGGACAAACATTGCTAATGAATTTATGCACATTAATTTTAATCATGGACAAGCATTGCTAACAAGTTGATGGACTTTTAATTGTGGACAAACATTTCTAACTAGTTGATGCACATTTAATCATGGACAAGCATTGCTAACAAATTGATGGACATTTAATTGTGGATGAACGCTGTTAACAAGCATCAATGTACCCATTAACTGTATATGTATGTCAATGATAATTCTTTCTATAAATGTTACTTGAAGAGAGAATCGATTTGTCATCTTCTCGAATAAAAGCACTAACTAATTTTAGTCAAACGATAGGCCAACGTGATAAAGCATGTATGTGTGTGTGTATTATAATATATGTATATATATAGCTATATAATTACCGGGTACATTTAAGGACTAGTAAAAAAAATTCAGGACTAGTTGTTTGTGAGTCGGACGGACTACCAACTGGCTAAGAGTATCGTGCACCCTGCCTTCTTATACGGCCATAGTACCTTGGTAGAAGGCTGCTCAAGAGGGGGACTACTGTACCCTTCTTATACGGCCATAGTACCTTGGTAGAAGGCTGCTCAAGAGGGGGACTACTGTACCCTTCTTATACGGCCATAGTACCTTGGTAGAAGGCTGCTCAAGAGGGGGACTACTGTACCCTTCTTATACGGCCATAGTACCTTGGTAGAAGGCTGCTCAAGAGGGGGACTACTGTACCCTTCTTATACGGCCATAGTACCTTGGTAGAAGGCTGCTCAAGAGGGGGGACTACTGTAACCTTCTAATACGGCCATAGTACCTTGGGGACTACTGTATTGTCAATTGAAGATGTAACATACTGCTTGTTTGACTGAATATCTATAAGAGTCAATTACTCACGTGTGAATGGTGGGGAAGTTCTTCTGTATCTTCTGCCCGACGTTGTGGAATATCTGCAGTGTGTAGTCCGCTAGGGAGTGGGAAAGTCAGCTTTGAATAGACGCAGCAATGACAGACACCGCTATCAAACGGACACAAAACTACATCGTTACTGATTCATGTGCGACACTTGGGCACGGTTAGATCTGTTACGTGCACCATGTAAACACTAACCACATACACTGACACTACTGTAACATACCTTCTTGAATGTAGACAGCAGAATGATTGCCATAGAATGTAGCGAATAAGAAACGAACACGACACATGGCGGTGGGACAATGTTTACTTACATACAACGTCGTCCTCATCCTTCACAAATGTGCTCAGATATCGGTAGATTTCCTCCTTCTGGAAACAGCTTGGGTAAACAGACGACAACAACTGGAACAGAGTCATCACCTCACTCAGAGGACATCATCTCGCAGGACATCTGTCACATTGATACAATCTATCACGTTCACCTTTCTCATCATGTCAACATACTTGTTACATTCTCTCTCCCTTCCTCCTTCCCTCCCTCCCTCTCTCCGTCCCACCTTCCCTCTCTCCCGCTTTCCCTCCCCTTCTGCAACTTTTTATTCTCAAGGCCAATTACAAAAAATATTAACAAGCTAAGGGCTTTTATTCCGTACAGCTAGAGGGTAGGAACACTGAAACTTAATCCATACTTAATTCTCCTTAAAAAGCTAATTTCATATATATATATTCCAAAGAACTGTATCATAGAAAAAGAGCTGTCTGCTGATGTAGAAATAAGGTTGCCACCTTACAGTAAACCAGCTGGGTGGTAAACACTGAACTGCTGCATGGAACATGCCAGGGCACTTGGAAGCCATCCTTTAAGGCTGCCAGACGACTGCACCCACCAGTAGTAGTTTCATTCCTTTCTCCGTCGCCTCAGGTATGTCATCACAGATCTCGCCCGTGCCCTTCACTGCCTGGCTGACGAAGGTGACAAGTTCCTGGATGGCGGTGCTGTCAATCATGACAGGGGCAATGCGCTCCAGCAGCACTTTTACACTGCCGTACATCACGTTGGATGGCACAGGATTACCCAGCTTCTTCATGATCTCCTTCTGCAACACAAACATACAGGATTACCCAGTTTCTTCATGATCTCCTTCTGCAACACAAACACACAGGATTACCCAGTTTCTTCGTGATCTCCTTCTGCAACACAAACACACAGGATTACCCAGCTTCTTCATGATCTCCTTCTGCAACACAAACACACAGGATTACCGAGCTTCTTCATGATCTCCTTCTGCAACACAAACACACAGGATTACCCAGCTTCTTCGTGATCTCCTTCTGGAACACAAACACAGAGGGTTACCCAGCTTCTTCATGATCTACCTCTGCAACACAAACACACAGGATTACCCAGCTTCTTCATGATCTCCTTCTGCAACACAAACACACAGGATTACCCAGCTTCTTCATGATCTCCTTCTGCAACACAAACACACAGGATTACCCAGCTTCTTCGTGATCTCCTTCTGCAATACAAACACACAGGATTACCCAGCTTCTTCATGATATCCTTCTGCAACACAAACACACAGGATTACCCAGCTTCTTCATGATCTCCTTCTGCAACACAAACACACAGGATTACCCAGCTTCTTCATGATCTCCTTCTGCAACACAAACACATAGGATTACCCAGCTTCTTCATGATCTCCTTCTGCAACACAAACACACAGGATTACTCAGCTTCTTCATGATCTCCTTCTGCAACACAAACACACAGGGTTTACAGCTGCTCGCAAACAGTAGTCAGGGTGACAGATTGTTACTCAGGACATCCAGTATTACAATCCTGAGACTGTGACCTTTACACACACCACACCCCACAGCACTGAGATTGTGACCTTTGATACACACCACACCCAACAGCACCAAGATTGTGACCTTTGACACACACCACACCCAACAGCACCAAGATTGTGACCTTTGACACACACCACACAGCACCAAGATTGTGACCTTTGACACTCATCACACCCCACAGCACTGAGACTGTGACCTTTGACACTCACCACACCCCACAGCACTGAGACTGTGATCTTTGACTCACCACACCCCACAGCACTGAGACTGTGACCTTTGACACTCACCACACCCACAGCACTGAGACTGTGACCTTTGACACTCGCCACACCCCACAGCACTGAGACTGTGACCTTTGACACTCATCACACCCCACAGCACTGAGACTGTGACCTTTGACACTCACCACACCCACAGCACTGAGACTGTGACCTTTGACACTCACCACACCCCACAGCACTGAGACTGTGACCTTTGACACTCACCACACCCACAGCACTGAGACTGTGACCTTTGACACTCACCACACCCCATAGCACTGAGACTGTGACCTTTGACACTCACCACACCACCGAGACTGTGACCTTTGACACTCACCACACCCCACAGCACTGAGACTGTGACCTTTGACACTCACCACACACTCCTCGGCTCGCTTGCAGGTGCAGTCAGGGCTGAGCAGCTTGGTGAGTTGTGTGCGTACGCGGTTGTCATCCTGGATGATCTTACTGAAGCGTCGCATGTGTTCTTGGGCCTTGGCAGGGTCTGGTAGGTTCCCTGTAAAATTAGAAAATATTTCCATTACAGTTTATTTTAGTAGACTATCCCAATGTAATGGATTCTCTCAGAATTGTAAGGAGAAATGTGGCAGGTAAAACGAAGTTCTGAAAAAAAGTGAAATCCATGTTTTGAAATCTAAATATAATCGAGCTAGCATGTGCTTGTGGTGTGTGTGTGTGTGCGCACGTGCGTGCATGCATGCATGTTAAGCCTTTACTCCTAGATGCTTCACATGATGGACACAGAGTAATCGGGGGTTCAATGACGACCTCTTGCAAGAAAACTAACATTTTGTTAAATTTTTCCGTGGATTATGTGTTCTTACTAAATCAAGTTTAAATGAAATGAATTTGTAAATTTCGTTGTTCACTAAAAAATTGCAGTGTTTCCGAATTTGCCAATATTTGCAAAAAATGGTGGCCATTTTGTTTGTTACCATGGAAACGGGGGTCTGGTTCAAATTCAATATATATTTTATTCAGTAAGATCCACTGGGCAAAAAAATTGAACTGTTTGCAAAAATAAAAAAATAATCATATCTACCTGCCGTGTCTGGCCTTAAAGTAATGTGCCAAATATGAAGTATGTTGATTGCAAACACATGTCACTAAGTCCATTCAAACATGGTTATTTGATTGTCACAAAACAACCAGTTTGTTAGATATTAGCGAAGTCACTGAAGGAAGTGAGTTGAATGCTCACAGGTCTTTTGGTCTGTGCTCAACAATGAGGGTTGTTATGTCAAGATATACATGAAATTACAATAATGGTATTTAACCCATTTTATCCTGAAGCTAGTGCAGACGAATTGCAGCCAGTTCCTGATCATATCCAAGAAATAATTTTGTCAGCATCAGAAAATCACAGGGCTTCATTTAAATTGGTGATAACTTTATTATTTTTCTATGAATTTTGAAATGTGTTCTACTATTAGAAAGCAGATAAAATAAACTATGAAGTTATATTGACAAATTAGTTGTTTGATAACATTTATTATATGTTGCATATGACAAAACATTTCCCAACAAATTAAAAATGTTGTTCGGTTTTGTCACTTTACTTTTCACCAGACATTTTCTCCATGAATGAGGCAACATCTCAATGAGCAAGTTGGTTTTATTTTTCACACCATTCTCCGCTGAAAACAATGGTATAAAACTTGTTTATGTATCTTGGATGATTATCTCATTATGTACAATTCTGTAATAACATCCCTACACGAAAGAACAGAATGGCAGCATGTGGTGTTACCGAGAGGATTTATGCAAATTTTTGAAATATCTTCTGTCAATGCTATCTTTTGTTTCTTATAACAAACAAACCAAGAAACTAAAGTAACAAATTTGGTCAACATTTCAATGTAAATTTATATATGAAGCAGTTACTGTCGTTGAAAGTAACATTAAGTTTGTTGCCGCTGAAAATGTGTTGTGGCGCGAAGTGGGCAAAAATAGGTGCCATTGTTGGTTCACTCCAATTTGAAGCCTTCAAAGTACATTTTCACGAACAAATATTGCATCAATTAGCATGCCCGTGCATATTATATTGTCTATTCACTTGTCTGCCTCTGTGTTATCATCGGTGTGAAGTAAATTAGCAGAGTTATCCTTCAAAGTGTCGAAATTTGATGATATTTGCGACTTGTCCGCCACCTCTGGTTTTGATTTACGTGGGGGTAGCGACCTCTACGTCGAATAATCAATCAACAGCGCTGATTTGGTGATTCCTACATGTTTCCCAATGATGGCAAAATACTGACGTTATTCAATGTTAATCAACCAATAATCACAATATGGTGCAGGGTTTCCACGCCAAGTGCAGACTATGACTAGAATCGTATCCTGGATACAAAGAGTAACTACGACTAGAATCGTATTCCGGATAAAATGGGTCAATATTTTTTTATGTCACCATTTAGATAACAATTTGATATACAAATTTGTCAAAGGATGTTTATTATTTGACTGGATTCTACTTGTGATCGGTTTACTCACAGGACAACTGAATAAATCTACTTGTAATGTGTTTATTCACAAAAATGTGCAAAGAGGCCATGAAGTCCTTTGGACTATATGTGACCCCGGCTGACCAAATGAGTCACAGGTCGGAAAAATTGTAACATTGTTTTCTTATATTCTTGTAAAGGGTGGGTAGAGTGCTTTACATGGTTTCAAAAATTATGACTGCTACAAAAATTGGCAAAGTTATGGAGCATTATAGAACATTAGTTGAACAGATCTGTGGGCACTTGTGTCGAATCTGAGTGTTGCCTAACTTTGATACCTCAGTGAGATAGTTCCATCATTCAACACTATCCTGGGCAACACTATCCTAGAATATTGCATCTTACATCCATTTGAGGCATAAATAGCGCCCCAATTTGTATCAACATACGCTGCTATATCGCTCATTTTACACGCGCTGTGCGATAACGCATGGCCGCAGCAGCGCAGACTAGCGCAAACTGGGTCACCATTTGGGCTTCAAAAGGGTCTGGATTCAACACAAATGCCGACTAATGCCATCAGCCTGCACTGTTTTTACTCCCACCACCGTCACAAACCAGAAATTCAACATCAGCTACACCAGCATTCTGATTTAATGTGGAAACATACTATAATAGTAAAATTGAGCGCAAAAGACATCTTTGTTCCTTGTTTTTTCTCCAAGTTCAACATTTATCCCAAACGCAGTTACCGTTTGGGCGTTATGTTACATTGTTTTGTTGAAACTCCACAAGGTGTCATCATTGGAGACACTGGGGATCCTGCGGGAATATTCTGTGATTGGACAACTGACAAGTGATGTCATCCGCGTTGTCCAATGGACTTAATTCCAAGAGATAAATCCTAAGCGGCCCTCAGCATCGTAAAGACGACTAAACGATATTCTAGTTGTTTCCAGCGCTCGGCAACGTTCTATTAACTGACTAGTCTGTATATATTGTGGTTACAATGTTGTGATCTTATGAGGTCTCATTCAATTAGCCAGCCTTTTTCAGAACATTATCACCAAGCCAACCTTTCTATGCTGGCACTGAGGGTGGTCACTGCCAGGGTGCTAGTCGCCCTCAGTGGTTCTTTTATGTCCCAAATTGAGACGGGATTGACATTAACGTGATCTCCAAGTCACGAGGGATACACAGTCCCCAATGATGAGAGCCAGGTTTTTATACCAAATATACCATACCTGCCAGATTCGGGTATTGAACTCGGGGCGCCGACGTGTCAGTCGGATGTGCTAATCACTACACTATTGCTAAATAATATGTGATTTTGCAGGAATATAAGTAACTTTGTGGTGTCGTTTCGTGCCGCTCGCTGACGCTGAATACAACGCGAAAGAACAAAAAATGGGCGCACCAAATAGCTACGAGGCGGCAATTTCGGCATATTTTGGGCGAGGCAGCATAGAAAAACGGCGAGGCAGCCCGCCAGGCTAGTCATATACCAGGGGAAATACTGGCATGTCATTCAAAGTTGGCTTATATTACACGTGTTATTAACGTATAGTGCCACGATACATTAGATATTTGGTGCTTAGCTAATTATATCATTATACCTGTAATGTCTCACCCCAGTGTCTACAATTCCTGAAGCTCACAAAGCACTCACTCTCAGACACTGGGCAATAAACAACAGCCCAGTCCTGGCCACACCAAGACTACACAACAATAAACTGTGGCCATGAGTGACCATTACAGCCAGTGCTCACTGACAACATACTGACCTAAATTCAGTGCCAGGCTAGCCACCTCAGTGATCAGAGATTGGGCAATATCCAGTTATAAACAGAGATCAGTGCAGGAGGTTTAGAGCAGTTGGGAAGTACTAGAACAATTTTGCATTTTGGGGGGCCCCAAGGTGCCCTTAGAATGATTAAATCAAATACAGATTTCTTGTGTATAGTGTCAGTACAATAAGACATGTATATGCAAAATTAGAGACAACGTTGTTGAACGGTTTCTGAGATATGGCAGCTAACGGCGCACGCAGAGTGATGGCATAATTCCATTGGACCTTCGGCCCCAAAATAGGCAAAATGTTAAAATTTACCAAAGAAGCTTTGGGGTCCCTTAGAATGAATAAATTGAATACAGATTTCTCGTGCATAGTGGCAGTACCCTAAGATATGTCTACGCAAAATTAGAGAAAAAGTTCCTGAACCGTTTCTGAGATATGGCAGCTAACGGTGAATGGCGGACGCAGAGTGATGGCATAAATCTGTTGGACCTTCAGGCCAATGATCTAAAAAAACTGACAAATGGATCACTCTATTTGTGATCTGTTTACTCATGAGACAACCGGATCACTCTACTTGTGATCTGTTTACTCATGGGATAACCGAACCATTCTACTTGTGATGTGTTTACTCATGGGATAACCGAACCATTCTACTTGTGATGTGTTTACTCATGGGATAACCGAACCATTCTACTTGTGATGTGTTTACTCATGGGATAACCGAACCATTCTACTTGTGATGTGTTTACTCACAGGACAACGGGATCACTCTGCGATCTGCTTACTCTCTAGATAACCGGATCATTCTACTTGTGATCTATTTACTCACGGGAAAGCTGGACCAATTTACTGGTGATCTATTTACTCACGGGAGAGCTGGACCACTTTACTGGTGATCTATTTACTCACGGGAAAGCTGGACCACTTTAATGGTGATCTATTTACTCACGGGAGAGCTGGATCACTTTACTGGTGATCTATTTACTCACGGGAGAGCTGGACCACTTTACTGGTGATCTATTTACTCACGGGAGAGCTGGACCACTTTACTGGTGATCTATTTACTCACGGGAAAGCTGGACCACTTTACTGGTGATCTATTTACTCACGGGAGAGCTGGACCACTTTACTGGTGATCTATTTACTCACGGGAGAGCTGGATCACTTTACTGGTGATCTATTTACTCACGGGAAAGCTGGACCACTTTACTGGTGATCTATTTACTCACGGGAGAGCTGGATCACTTTACTGGTGATCTATTTACTCACGGGAGAGCTGGACCACTTTACTGGTGATCTATTTACTCACGGGAAAGCTGGATCACTTTACTGGTGATCCGAGTAGTGTATTCATCAGAATCTCCGTTCTTCTGAATGAAGTCGAGCATGGCACGGGCAATATTGCGCAATCTGTAACATGACATTGCATTACAAAACAAAGGTTTACTGCTAACATAAAAATGTATAATAGATTTCCATTTATTAAATGCAGAGATTTCTCCTTTTTGACAGTATCTGCAAGACTTACAATATTTTAAAAGTCTATGACTGGTGCATTCATTCATTTTTTTTCATCATCATGACTGGTGCAATTATAAAACAAATGTAAACAAGATACAAAATAAATATCTGGTTCATATTTTTTGGTAACAATTATTATACCTGCAACAAATTCTCCTGAAGAATCCATATCATTGTCACAACAAATGTTAAAAACCCCAGTGCTGTCACCATACATTGTGCCCACAAGAAATTATAAATTAAAAAAGCAACTTTGAAAATAGTTCCAGTGCCCATTAAAAATTATTGGTAAACACCGACTTAAACAACCTGATGCTTTAGCATGTCAAATCTAATTTGCTTGACACTTTTTGCACACTATCCGACAATGAGAAATTACATAAACTACACAGTGAAATGTTCATCTACGTACCCCATCTGAGCACGGAAGACTTCTTGCAGAGCTCTGCAAACAAGGTCACATGCCTTTAGTAATGGACAAAAGGTTAAACACTGGACAACTGGCCAATTCTCACATGGATGAGTTAATTCTTTGAGGTTAGCTCTTCAGTTGACTTTTTTTAGTCATTACTCAGACTTAGCGGCTCCCGTGTCTATAGACACATGAGGCAGTCAAAACACGCCATCCCAATCTGTCGCTTGCTAGTGTTCCAGAGATGTCAAGTTGCAACCATATAGCAGAGTAATGATCTCATGGGTTTGTCATCACGGTAAACACTGAAGGCATGGTAGGATTTGGGAGGGGTATTTTCTGTTGCCTATCGGAGTGGTCTGGGGTGAACGCTTTGAGCTTCAACATCATTTTGGGTTGCCCAATAGATGTTTGTCCAAAATAATGATTTCATGCTGATTGACCAACCGGGTGTTTACTGTGCATCCCATAGGCAAACATGTGCTTAACAATCACCATCAAGAATGTTCATTTTATAATTACTAATATACATCATGAACCTGTATACACAGAATGCAAGCTGCATAATTCCTTACACAGCTAAAACCATTGGCCTTACAAGAGAATCAAAAATTTTAATAATATACTTTATTTATACACTCATATCCAGAGTAGGGCTCTGTTCAAGGGTGTTCACAACTAATAGCTGCTAAAATGCAGATAATAGAATTAAACGTATAAAAAGACTAGAACTGCATTAAATAAATATTTAAAAATATACTAAGCAAACCTAAGCTAAAAGTATCAAGTCATACATAAAAAAATATTAATAATAAATCAATAAATAGACAATAAAATATAAATGACTAAATTATTAAAATGATAGGCTAGTTAAGCTAATTAAAGGTATAAAAAGGCTAGAACTGCATTAAAATATAAAATGTACTAAACATGCCTAAACTAAAAATATCAAGACGTACATAACAGATAATAATAATTAATAAATAAGTAGAAAATATAATAGTAACGAGTAAATAACGGCGGCCATATCGTTTGAGGGGCAGAATGGCTAGCAACGCATGGTCAGCCAGTCGTAGGGCGCGGCGCAGCACGTGCGGCATGATGAGCGACCCGAGGTATGCCAGCGTCCGATCGTGAAGGGCGCGAAACACAATGACGAGTACCTTGTACTGAATGCGGTACTTCACGGGCAACGAGTGGAGCTGTTGCAATGCGGCCGTCATGCTTCGCCGATCGCACCGCCTGATTCGCAGCACTACTCTGGCCACTGAGTGCTACACCATCTCAAGACGGTGCAAGAGGCCGGATATGCCATACAGGACAGCTTTCCCATTTATGACCACGGCAAAAATTGTTTTTGAAAAACTATACAAGATAGAGAATTGAAATGTTACAGGTGCAATGAGCTATTTTGGATGTCATAGCTTTATTTTAAGGGTTTGTAAACAAAGGTCAACCAATTAGGGAATTTGAAAAAACTTCACCTGAACGGCACAATTCACTATGGTCATAAAACACTTGAAATCAGAACCCAAAACCACCTTATTGCGCAAAGTAACATTCCAGCAAACAACTTATTGCAATTCTATGATGGTATTTGCCATCACTTACTCTGAATAATTTTTACCGTGTGGGCATATGACCATAAACACATAAATCGTTGTTGCCATGGCAACAATTATGCAAATTTTTTCACATTTACAACAGCCTTCACATAAGTAATAAAATTCTCAAATTTTATGAAGATAGGATGAGTTTTCACCAAGATATGGCCCGTAGTTACTTTAGGACCAGCGGCTACCCTTAAATCATGATTTAAATCAAATAACCCTGTTGGTAATTATTAATCAAATTTTTTGGGTGAATCATAGTTACAGGTCATTAAGGGTTATGATGGAAATAAAATGTTGACATGTTTAATGTTCACTTATTGCACCATGTCTTGCATTTTGAGGGATAATTATTATAGAAAATAAAATGTTGTGGCACCTATTTTTAAATACATGCATTGATGAGAAAGCGGGAATTACTTTTCTGTGGCCTAAGAATAACAAATTTCACAAACTTCCTGCTTTATTACATAACAGAAAACACAACCTCCAAACTCCATATAAAACAACTGCATAAAAATAGATATCCATGCAAGACACATACTCCGCATGTGACAGATGTTGTAGAGAAGGGGTATAACTGCCAGATTCTGTTTCTGGCACAATACACAAAATCTACTGTTGGGGGTGGTCTCAAGGGCCCTTCTCAAAACCACATCACTAGATATTGTAAGAATTTTGCATTTTTGGGATCCCTGAGGTGCCCTTAGAATGATTCAATCAGATAAAAATGTCTTGTGTATAGTGGCAGTACCGAGATATATCTATGCAAAATTAGAGAACAAATTACTGAATGGTTTCTGAGATATGGCAGCTATCGCTTCGGCCCAAAGGACAAGCACCAAGTGAAATTGTCACTAATTGTGAAGACAAAGGGTGGGGTGACTTACTTGACGGAGTGGTCATCAACACAAGCGTACAGTGTGTAGAGTCGCAGCATGCGCTCCGCTGGCTCCAAGGAGTAGGGCACCAGCACCGTGTTTAGGCTACGCTCCACCAAGATCCTGCACACATAACTTGCTTCATCACATATCACACCTTTATTGACACTTTCTACGACCCCACAGTTGACACATGTGCCCTCCAATTATTACAGTCCTACCCTTCACGTCCAAGGGACCGGTGACAGTCTACAGTTGACACATGTGCCCTCCAATTATTACAGTCCTACCCTTCACGTCCAAGGGACTAGTGACAGTCTACAGTTGACACATGTGCCCTCCCATTATTACAGTCCTACCCTTCACGTCCAAGGGACTAGTGACAGTCTACAGTTGACACATGTGCCCTCCCATTATTACAGTCCTACCCTTCACGTCCAAGGGACTGGTGACAGTCTACAGTTGACACATGTGCCCTCCCATTATTACAGTCCTACCCTTCACGTCCAAGGGACCGGTGACAGTCTACAGTTGACACATGTGCCCTCCCATTATTACAGTCCTACCCTTCACGTCCAAGGGACCAGTGACAGTCTACAGTTGACACGTGCCCTCCCATTATTACAGTCCTACCCTTCACGTCCAAGGGACCAGTGACAGTCTACAGTTGACACATGTGCCCTCCCATTATTACAGTCCTACCCTTCACGTCCAAGGGACCAGTGACAGTCTACAGTTGACACGTGCCCTCCCATTATTACAGTCCTACCCTTCATGTCCAAGGGACCAGTGACAGTCTACAGTTGACACATGTGCCCTCCCATTATTACAGTCCTACCCTTCATGTCCAAGGGACCAGTGACAGTCTACAGTTGACACGTGCCCTCCCATTATTACAGTCCTACCCTTCATGTCCAAGGGACCAGTGACAGTCTACAGTTGACACATGTGCCCTCCCATTATTACAGTCCTACCCTTCACGTCCAAGGGACCGGTGACAGTCTACAGTTGACACATGTGCCCTCCCATTATTACAGTCCTACCCTTCACGTCCAAGGGACTAGTGACAGTCTACAGTTGACCCATGTGCCCTCCCATTATTACAGTCCTACCCTTCACGTCCAAGGGACCAGTGAGTCTACAGTTGACACATGTGCCCTCCCATTATTACAGTCCTACACTTCACGTCCAAGGGACCAGTGACAGTCTACAGTTGACACATGTGCCCTCCCATTATTACAGTCCTACCCTTCACGTCCAAGGGACCAGTGACAGTCTACAGTTGACACGTGCCCTCCCATTATTACAGTCCTACCCTTCACGTCCAAGGGACCAGTGACAGTCTACAGTTGACACATGTGCCGTCCCATTATTACAGTCCTACCCTTCATGTCCAAGGGACCAGTGACAGTCTACAGTTGACACATGTGCCCTCCCATTATTACAGTCCTACCTTTCACATCCAAGGGACTAGTGACAGTTTACACATGTGCCCTCCCATTATTACAGTCCTACCCTTCACGTCCAAGGGACTAGTGACAGTCTACAGTTGACACATGTGCCCTCCCATTATTACAGTCCTACCCTTCACGTCCAAGGGACTGGTGACAGTCTACAGTTGACACATGTGCCCTCCCATTATTACAGTCCTACCCTTCACGTCCAAGGGACTGGTGACAGTCTACAGTTGACACATGTGCCCTCCCATTATTACAGTCCTACCCTTCACGTCCAAGGGACTGGTGACAGTCTACAGTTGACACATGTGCCCTCCCATTATTACAGTCCTACCCTTCACGTCCAAGGAACCGGTGACAATCTACAGTTGACACATGTGCCCTCCCATTATTACAGTCCAACCCTTCACGTCCAAGGGACTGGTGACAGTCTACAGTTGACACATGTGCCCTCCCATTATCGCAGTCCGACCCTCCCCCCATTGAGACAATGTCTGCATACTTGTCGTCCAGTGAGTTCTGGTAGTAGGCGTGTAGAATCTTGTCTCGGATCCAGGCGAGTCGCTCCACCTCCGACTTGCGCAGTGTGTCCAGCTGACAGCTGAGTTTGTAGATCTGGCCAAGTCCCAGCAGTGCCTCCTTGCGGATCTTGAACTGCCACAGAGACGACAGCTCCGAATGCTATCTACATCAGCCTAGCTTGCGTGCTTCATACATATAATCAGGGATGATGAGAAGTTGCTACATATGTCCTCAAGAAAACACTTACATCTAAGTATACTTTTAATTCAAACACAAGTGTGCCAGCTAAATTTTTTCCACTTTTGTAATTTCAAATTCAGATTGCACAAAATCAAACAGCGAACAATTACCCTAATAAAAATGCCAATTCCTCAACATTTCTTGGCAAATAAAATGAAGACGATCAGCATAAACTAGACTTACTTTTTTGTCTAGAGTGCGCTCCTTGATACAATTCAGTAGGTCATCAGAAGCAGCTGAGAACTCCTTCCTCAAGGCTCCCACAATTGACTGTATCACGTCCGTACGCACATTTTCATCTGGGTCATGTTGCCTCTGACACAGATACTCTGGACACCGCACACAAGCACTATTAGACCAGCCAATTCACTGTACAACACAACCCGCACTCTAAACACCGCACACAAGCACTATTAGACAAGCCAATAGACTTTACAACACAACCTCGCACTCTAAACACTGCACACAAGCACTGTTAGACCAGCCAATATACTGTACAAAACAACCCGCACTCTAAACACTGCACACAAGCACTATTAGACAAGCCAATAGACTGTACAACACAACCCGCACTCTAAACACTGCACACAAGCACTGTTAGACCAGCCAATATACTGTACAAAACAACCCGCACTCTAAACACCGCACACAAGCACTATTAGACAAGCCAATAGACTGTATAACACAACCCGCACTCTAAACACCGCACACAAGCACTATTAGACAAGCCAATAGACTGTACAAAACAAACCGCACTCTAAACACTGCACAAAAGCACTTTAGACCAGCCAATACACAGAACAACACAACCCGCACTGTAACACCGCACACAAGCACTATTAAACCACCCAATATACTGTACAACACAACCCGCACTCTAAACACTGCACACTAGCACTATTACACAAGCCAATACACTGTACAACACAACTCGCATTCTAAACACCGCACACAAGCACTGTTAGACCAGCCAATACACTGTACAACACAACCCGCACTCTAAAGACCACACACAAGCACTATTAGACCAGCCAATACACTGTACAACACAACCCGCACTCTAAACACTACACACAAGCACTATTTGACCAGCCAATACACTGTACAACACAACCCGCACTCTAAACACTACACACAAGCACTATTAGACCAGCCAATACACTGTACAACACAACCCGCACTCTAATGACCGCACACAAACACTATTAGACCAGCCAATACACTGTACAACACAACCTGCACTCTAAACACTACACACAAGCACTATTTGACCAGCCAATACACTGTACAACACAACCCGCACTCTAAACACTACACACAAGCACTATTAGACCAGCCAATACACAGTACAACACAACCCGCACTGTAACACCGCACACAAGCACTATTAAACCACCCAATATACTGTACAACACAACCCGCACTCTAAACACTGCACACTAGCACTATTACACAAGCCAATACACTGTACAACACAACTCGCATTCTAAACACCGCACACAAGCACTGTTAGACCAGCCAATACACTGTACAACACAACCCGCACTCTAAAGACCACACACAAGCACTATTTGACCAGCCAATACACTGTACAACACAACCCGCACTCTAAACACTACACACAAGCACTATTAGACCAGCCAATACACTGTACAACACAACCCGCACTCTAATGACCGCACACAAACACTATTAGACCAGCCAATACACTGTACAACACAACCCGCACTCTAATGACCGCACACAAACACTATTAGACCAGCCAATACAATGTATAACACAACCCGCACTCTAATGACCGCACACAAGCACTATTAGACCAGCCAATACACTGTACAACACAACCCGCACTCTAAACACTACACACAAGCACTATTAGACCAGCCAATACACTGTACAACACAACCCGCACTCTAAACACTACACACAATCACTATTAGACCAGCCAATACACTGTACAACACAACCCGCACTCTAAACACTACACACAAGCACTATTAGACCAGCCAATACTCTTTAAAAAAAAAAACAGCTTTTAACACACGTATGTGTTTGTGAAATATTTTCTACTTCTACAATAACTAAAATAAATTGTACTTGCCCATAGTAACCATACATACGCATTATAAACACTGGATATAAATTCTATTAAAGCCACAGAGAATATAATTCATTACTTTATATTTACTAGCTGGCTGAAGCGTGACAAAAGATGGTCAAACAACATTTGAAAGTTCTCCTCAGTGGATTGAGAAGTTGTATCTGTCATGATGCCATCTGTACCTAAAACAACATGCCAATATGGACAGGCACACGAAATGCTGAAGGTGGAAAACAACGTCATCACCTTTTGTAATTTTGACAAATAAATTAAGACAAGCATAATATAATCTAGTTGCACATAGATGTGTCAGATTTATGCACACTTGTGAATGTGTAATAGCGTTTGAGCATACCAGTGATATCAGGAATAAGGTCGGGCTGATTGACGATGAAGTGTTGTGCAGACTGCACACAGATCCTCCGAACTTCAACGTCAATATCGTTGAATCTGGCAAGGAGGCAACATGAAACTCTCTCGCTAGTCACGCAATGCATTTCTTAATAAAGTGCAAGATTACAACATCAAAAACACCAGCAAAATAGTTTCATCTTTACAGTAAATATTCCACCACTCCAACATGACCAGATTTGTGGGTGCCTATTAGTAATCTGTTTAGGATACCATGGCTCTGGTTGCTGCTAATTTTTGTTGTTTCAGAGCCATCCAATATTATCAAACACATTTTATACTTTACGATGAAAAAGTGCATAATTACAACATAAAATTCAAACATGTTATAATTTTGTTTAAACAAAGATGATAATTTATACACAATCCACTGCAGAGTGTTGTTTCTTATCTGCATCACAATACCAAACATTTTGATTAGAAATATCTGGCAGTACACCATAGTGACCATATATAATCTACCGCCCCATGTATGAACAATGAACTGGACACAACATGTTGACGACAGCACAATGATGGGCAACATAAGAACAGGGTGACATCACCACAACGCAATAGACAGAAGTAGACATTCTGGAAGACGTACTATGAAAGAGCATCATATAGAAACAGCTAGACTGATGAGAATGGACGTGGACATACAGACTGACGGGAATGGATGGATAGATGGATGTGGACATACAGACAGACAGACTGATGAGAATGGATGGACGGACAGGTGGACGTGGACATACAGACAGACTGATGAGAATGGATGGACAGATGGACGTGGACATACAGACAGACAGACTGATGAGAATGGATGGATAGATGGACGTGGACATACAGACAGACAGACTGATGAGAATGGATGGACAGATGGACGTGGACATACAGACAGACAGACTGACGAGAATGGATGGACATGGACATACAGACAGACAGACAGACAGACTGACGGGAATGGATGGATAGATGGACGTGGACATACAGACAGACAGACTGACGAGAATAGATGGACGTGGACATACAGACAGACAGACTGACGAGAATGGATGGACATGTGGACGTGGACATACAGACAGACTGACGAGAATGGATGGACAGATGGACGTGGACATACAGACTGGCGAGAATGGATGGACAGGTGGACGTGGACATACAGACACACAGACTGGCGAGAATGGATGGACAGATGGACGTGGACATACAGACAAACAGACGGATGGACAGACAAACAGACAGACGGATGAACAGACAGACAGATGGACAGACGCACAGACAGCCAAACAGAGACACCCACCTGCCAAGGAAACAGGTCCACAGAGCCTTGTTCTGGGTGGCCAGGTCAGAGTTGGGGGCAGAGAACATGCGAGCCAACAGCTTCGTGACGGTCATCCGGTCTGCCTCACTGCTGCTCTGTCACGCACATCACAGTGTCACCAGAGTCACCAGTGTCACCAACATCACACAGGACAACACCATGTCAACGTAAACAGTGTCCTACTTGAACATTTTTAATGGCTTTACTTCAATTAACAACAGGCTTAAAATCAGTTTGTACGTATAAACAGTAGCACTGTTTACTGGAACACGGTAGTGAATAACAAAGATTAGATCATTATTACTGTTACAGAAACTTCCAACAAAAACATTTGCATCAGTAGACAGTGAATAATTGTAACAATTGTGGCGACAGTTGCAGTGCTCACTTTTAGTTTGAACTCCAACTGCGGCATGACGGCCAACAGCACACTGGGCGCAATCGTATTCAATTCCGAGATGAGGTCGTAGAGTTTGTTTGATAACACACTGTCCTTCACTTTGCCCAGCATCAGCGCGCTGTTGAAGAACTAAAGGACAGACGTATTATTTCTTTCACCCAAACTACTTTATTGCATAAATAATACGATTTGTTAAAATAAATAACAAAATACTGGAAATATGAATTAAATTTCCCATAGCACTTTCCACAAAAACACCCCGTCAGAATTTCTATTCATTCTCTGGCTACCATTATGCAAATCGTTGTCTACTATCTGACCATCTTTTCATATAGACATAAGACAGACATTTCATCAAGATAGAATAAGTATTTTTTTAAGATACGACAGTGAATCAAAATATGACAGCCGACATGAGCGCGTGTCCCTAATATCCATAGCATTACAGGCACTTTATCATCCAACATTAAGAATACACATTACTGTCCAACACTAGCAATGCAGATCAGTGTCGATACATGTTTGTGTGAATGCATACGTGCGTGCGTTACTTACTGTCTGCACGTAAGGCTCAAGCATGTCCGCTGTCTTCGAGATAAGGTCCTTTGCCAGGTTGAACTTCCATTTGTTCTGACTCTAAACAAAAAACAACATCACATGACCAAGTTCTAAATTTTTAACCTGACATCTCTGCTCCACCTAGTGACTAAATGACTTTAAAAGTACTACTGGCACCATCTGGTGACTATGTTGGCATTAGTCTTGTGGTGAAGCGAAATCAGTCAGTCATTTCCAATGATGAATGCATGCAAAATCAAACTGCAGGGTAGTTTCCGTTAAAAGTCAATATGATGTCAACGGGTCAAATATTCCAGTCGTTTTACTACAGTAAGCAGTATGTATTGCGACTCAATCAACTTGTCCCGTCCTCGACAATGTACTGGTTCGACATGGGTAACTACATGCCCCATACAAGCAGCATTAATGTCAAGCCCTGCAGCTATGCACCAAGTGCCACTCGTATATGACAACCACGCTGGTGATTCATCATCACGCGAATGGCTGCCTAAAGTTGTGGTGTCATAGGAACTAACTTGTCACATGATCCTCCAATTTGCAGAGAGCGTTATAGACTTAGTGAATACCATTAGGTAGAGTCTCTACATAGACAGAGTAGCGACAACTCAGAATTGGACGTCTTTTGGTTTCCATTGTCTGCAGTGTGCACATGCATAGAATATCAAATTAATAGAAAATCTCATAGTGGTACTATCTTGTTCCTTTTGTATTAAATATATCTTGTTGCAAGTTTTAATGACAATGGTAGCTAATAGAAACTGAAGGAAGCCGAGAATAAATTGAATAAAAGTGTACTTTTGTCTGCACCACAAATCCCCCTACTGTTTCCGTTACACGAGTGTTATAACAAGAGACATATATCAGCTAGTTGCTACATGTTTTAATTTGTACGGGTAATGCAATTTGTTTTGCCCATATTTTGGAGTGGGTATTCCCGAGTAAACATTAAATTTGTTTCTTTCAAACGTCTCTTTCCCATGGCAACAAATAAAATGTCCACCAATTTAATTAAAGCTAAAAATGCCAACTTTTTTAAAGAAACAAATATTTTATAACACTGCTTTCATAATCCTAATTACCTAGTGAATTTAACTTGAAAGATTCCCTAAAACATTTGTTTATATTAATTTTTAAGTCTTATTGTAAAAGCAACCTTTGTAAAAAATGTCTGTATACTACTCCCAAGATATCTCGCATAACACAATATTGCTTCAATACATTTTGAAGAATATGCTGTAGAATACAATAATCCAAACATAAAAAGCATATAATTTTGAATGAGTATTATTTTTCGTTGCCAAAACGTAAATAACTGAATAACGGGACTGATTAAAAAGCTAACATAAAACACACATACATGTAATGCAATTAAAAAATTCCTGTTTGCTAAGTAGTGCATGCATTTAAAAATCGGTGCTGTAAACCTTTATTTTGCACGAATTATACTAGGTACACATCCGAGGTTGTTGATTATTAAAAAGTATACCCTTTAACAGTCATTAACACCTCCACCAGCTTGCTAAACATTTACACCGCACCCGTCATTTATTTGTTGGCTCTGATGATATACCAGGAACTATTTTCATATTGCCTAAATGCCTTTTTTAAAAGAAAACCCTAGTTTTCTTCACTGGCTCTACTAATGAAGAATACCTAAAAGAATTGGCAGTGAAAGTATTAACAACCACGGGTACCTAATGTGGAAATACCAAGTATCATTTTTAGCTCAACGTTTTCTTACTAAATTGATTTTAAATGCAAATATTAAAAGACGAAAACATAAAGAGAAAAACTGAATTTTATTTTGTTCTATTGTGAAACATATGACGGCGTGTTGTGCATTTAAATGCACAAATCGTTCAGCTATGCACACAAATCCATTTGAAACATGTAGTGATGTAGATTCCCAGCAGATGCTACACGGAACAAAGTATGGCAGAACAAAGTCAGACACCGTCTTTTTTCAGGTAACACATTGTCTAATTAATGGCCCTGTCAAGTGGAGCTTTTTAACTTCCTGTTCCATCAGTTTGGTTATTTTCAAACTGTTGGTGGTCAAAATGTACCTGCAAATAAGCAAAGCTGACTTTAGGAAACTGAACCTAAATATGAGTTAACTAATTCAATAATGTTCAAATCAATACAGTTTACATGTTAGAGTAGGGGACTTCTCAACAAGCATACCAGTGGCTAAATGGAAATACAAGAAATTCAGTGATGTGGCCAACATTTAAGCTATTTGGGGTACTTTACGTAATTGTGCATCAGTACTTGGGGTACTTCTACGTAATTGTGCATCAGTACTTGGGGTACTTCTACGTAATTGTGCATCAGTACTTGGGGTACTTCTACATAATTGTGCATCAGTCGTATAAAGTACACTCCAGATAACTCTAACTCGCATAAGTTGATTTTCATTTAATTCAATCTTTTTCTCAGTCTTAGGCCTATAAGTTTCTAAACCCAGGTCTTGATAAGTGGACCTTCTGATAACTGTCTAGTTATCAGACGTTCCATATCTCAGTATTGCCATGGGTCCCTGGAGGTTCGACTTATCCAGTGTGCACTGTACAGTGTATGTTGTTCCTTTAATCTTATTTTAATAATTATTGTCTTCTTACGGGCCATTGTCATGAAAACTATAAAGTAATAAGTAAAGAAAATCCAATATAAATATCTGTATGTTTTTTACAGAGTCCCATTAATATCAAATGTACTACAAACACGAATCAGTAAAGGTTGATCTGAAGACTGAACTGTTAGTAGAATTTTTAAAAACATATTCATGTTAAAACTTATATATAGTAATGTGCTGGTCTGCTAGTGTTCCAAGTTTGTGCATTGCATATTTTTTAGCAAACCTGAATTTCCGCAACCTTTTACATTGAATGATTACAATAACAGGCCACCCAGGTTGATCATCTACTGTTACATTGAATGATTACAATAACAGGCCACCCAGGTTGATCATCTACTGTTACATTGAATGATTACAATAACAGGCCACCCAGGTTGATCATCTACTGTAGCTGCCAGGTCAACAAAAACGTTCACCCATACGTTCAAACAAATGGGAAAAACTGAATTGGATAATGCACAAACTTAGCCAGCTTAGCCTCAAGAGTCGGACACGCAATATAATAAACAAACTAGATGCAGCTGGCCGTAGGCGTAGCATTAAATTTGACTATTTCAACAAATCATATCTCATATCTTTATCAATTTTGATTGTTCTTTCACATTTCAGTTTGCCGTGGCAACGGCCATTTGATAATATAAAACAAAATAAATCAGCCATTTGAAATTTTCATTGACACCCCCCTTATTATTATGATTACCCGACACAGGAACGAAGACGCGTCGGTTTCCATCCTGTTCGCCTGACTTTCTTCACCCACATTATTTTCCATGTGGTGTTTCCTCGGAATCTAGATACACTTTATAAACTTTTCTGACCGATTTGCAAACCCTGATGCACAGGACGTCGTCATAATGTATCAACATCAGCATGAATCATATTGTCAGATGAAGTAACCAACAGAGTAATGGGAAACAAATTGGCACCCACATGTCACGTGACCCATTTTTTCCGGAACGCATCATGTCGTAACTCTCTCTCGTATAAAGGGACTCTATCATTACGTTGCACCGTCAACCAAAAGAAACATGTGAGGCTGATTGCGTTATCAGTTATTTTTTAACATGTATATGACCATGTTTGGTACCAAATTAAAGGATACCAAGAAGATTATTCATTGTCCTACTGACCAGTTCAAAATACACCAATAGCAGGAAATACGGATGAGTTATTGGCTTCCATTGAAATGGCCGATATCTTTACCAACCAGACAACTGGACATTTCAAGCAAATAAATGTTTTTGTGGCCCACCTTCTGGGGTTCAATGATGTTCACCAGGATGAGGTCGAGCATCTCCTGGGATACAGCGTCGGCCTCCGTGATCAGTGGACACATGATGTCCAGCATAAAGCCGTTCACCTTTGCCGTGTGCTTCTCGCTGTAACCCAAGTAACGTACATCAAGTCTTATACAGCAGTCCTCGTTGATGGCAACAGTTCTTATAAACTCAATTATAGAAACCCATCAAAATCAAAATTGCCGGATTTCGACATGATAACATTGAGAATTTTAACCAAACTAAAAAAAATCCGCTTCATCCTGTCGCATATTGAGGCCAGACACCCCAGGTGAAATGGTGTTTCTTGACCAAAAATAAGTTTTCTGCAGATTATTATATTTTTGTATGCTATTATCAATAAAGTTAACTTCTATGACAATTACGTACCTATAAATGAGTTTCAATCATGGATCAAGCATGTCGATATCATGTAATCAAATCCATTATGCAATCTTTGACTGCCATTTTCTCAAAAACATTTTTCTTCACATTTCTGCATTTAGAAAAGGGATATCTCTGGGAGTAATTATGCTATATAAATCATGTTTTTAGTGTTGCATTCAGCATATTCTACTGTGTGCAATGATCAGACACTTTTTTAAAATCATGAATAGTTTGAAATATATAGCCACATTTGTTGCCAAAAACAAGTTTATTTTTCATATTTTACCCAAAAAATTATTTTTTAAATAAAAACATTAAAAAAAATGCTTTGATCATTGCACAATAGAATGTATAGAGAACATGGATTTGCAAGAATTATAACTATATATGCGTTCAACAAAAATGGCAGTGTTTCCAAATTTGCCAACATTTGCTCAAAATGGTCATTTTTTTAAACACTTGTCTGGTCTGGCTGAAAAAAGTTCAATATAGATTTTACTCAGTAAGACCAATTTTATGCATTGGGCAGAAAAAATTGAAGTGTTTGCACAAATAAAAAAACAATCATATCTACCTGCCGTGTCTGGCCTTAATACTTGTGTAAATAGAACCCTGAAAAGTTTCCATTTAATCATAGAAACTGCCAACGGAAGCATGATTTGGTTTCATTCGACTTCCGCAGCAAATAATCAACTTTAAACTCATTGGCTGAAAAGGATAAAATTATTCACTGCGCCATCTGATAAATGGACTGGCAATTGTGGGATGCCGAGTTAAATGACAAAACCATCTGTTACTATTTAGCCATGGAAATCGCCAACGTTTCTAACTTTTGACACATGCCAGTGAAACTTCAATATTATTATCTACTAAATGCCAAACGAAATAATATTGTATTTACTGGATGACACTGTTTCATGGTAGGCTGTTTAAATATGCTATGCAGTTTAAGGATAGCCACTACCAAAAAACGGCCATATCTCTGTTAATACTGAATGTATCTTACACAAATTTTGAGTACTGATTAGTTAAATGAATAGTATTTGATATGTGGAATATGGGCTCAGTTGCTTGTGTATTACCATGGCAATGATCGTTTCTAGTGTGACAGAGGGGCATGCATCCTTGACAATTATTCTGAGCTAACAACTGTATGTGTGATCATGTAGTTGTCAAGAATCATCAGCTACAATACTCCTTTGTGCAACGAGAGACTTATGGGGAGACACCGCAGTCCGAAATACCCAAAAAAATATTTTTATGACATTTTTTGTTTCAGTTTTTGAGAGCTTGACATCTACTTCACAATAAAGATCGGTTTGTAACAGTTACTCACAGCTAAGTCATTATATTAGCACTAACTTAGATGGCCATTCAATTGTGAAATGACAAGAAAAATTGTAATCGATGAAACACGCCAAAAGTAGTCCATGTTTAAGTCCTGATAACAACCACATTTGTTCACCATACGCCATTTTGTTTGGTATCAAAAGAACGGCCGTTTTCTTGGCTATCTGTCAGTTATGTTGGTAGGCACGCCCCTTTTCTCCAAAGTTTAATTTTCCTGCATTGAAACCAAGTCAAAATTTACGATGATCTCCTTATTTAGCACAGAACTTATACAAATGAGACACAGATCTGGCTGAAAGCTGGTTCAGCCTCGTTTTTGCGGTTTTGACGCGTTTTCTCTCTCTCAAAACGAGGCTCGGAACTAGCCAAAAGCAAGTACAAGGGTCATTCAGCCGGTTTTATGACGAGTTTTTGTTCAAAACGGAGCAAATCAATCCCAATGCTGTGTTGTCTACTTTCCTGCTTACATTATTCGAAGTTGTTGCTATGGAGAATAGTTTAACACTCGATAAACGAACACTATATTTTGTGAAAAAGAGAGTTTAATCGAGATGTCGCCAAAGAAATCGAAAGTTGTACGCAAGTGCCCGAGTGTAATGCTGCACGTCGTTGGTCGTCCGAGAAAGTCAACTTACGGCAGCCGTAATCGACGATGAAAGCGAGTTTATTGAAGCAGACAACACTGCGACTGACACTGACAGCGCCGGGAAGATCGCGACAGCTGACGCCGGGGCGACTGCGCAGCTACAGGGAATGGCCCAAGCAACACTGTGTCGCCCTACAGTCGTCTTGTCACACAAAATCGACACCATGAACAATGTTAAATGTGACAACCCTGACGAACAGAAGGAACTGAGATTGGTGTATCATTGATGTTGGCCAACTCAGTGAAGTGGTCGTTGACGTCTCCTGCCCTGCCCTGCCTGTAGTGCTGGTTCGATACCAGAATTCTTCGATATCGATCGATACCAGAATTTTGTTCGATACTCGATACTCGATACTTACGTTGTAAGTCTAATTTATGTACAGTGTAGATCCCAATAGAAACACACTATCCATCTAGACTAATGGCATAGAAGCACACACTGTTTTTCATTAGGGAAACATGTATAAAATTGATTTTTCATGAATGAATGCATGCTAGACATAACTGATGGCAACACTGTTGCTAGCGCCACCTTGCAAATGCTTGATAGGTCATTCATAGTGTGTGCGTGCGTGCGTGCGTGCGTGCGTGCCTTTAGCTGCAACATGTTGCATTTTTGTCATGTGTCAATGTTGCATCAGTCAGTTTGGTAGATGTGCACTGCTGACTATGTGTGTTTGAAAAACTGTTGCCTGGTACCACTTTTAAGAAACAAGTAGTCGTGCACCCAAGTCTTAGCATACGCTCTGAGCGTCTGTTGGGAACTATACGGTACACCTATTCAATTTACAACTTAACCATTGATACATACTAATCGATATAGTTATGCAAACAATGATTAATATGCAATTTTCATTTTATTTCAATAACCAAATAACAGTTGTAAATTGTAATTGTTTAATTCTAATTTATTAATGTTGTAAAAGTAATTGTAATGTAACATTAAAACAATACAGTATTACAGACAATAGCAATAAAATACCTAGTAATAATAAATAAATAAAACTGGTAGTCACATCGCGTACGTCACTTCTTGACGCTGTCGCTGCAACTGATGGTGATTCACTTCGACTGTAACTACTACTAAATGTCCATTGCTTGGTTTCTGACGAAAATTTTGATGGAACATGTCGTTGACGTTGCTCCTGTTAGTGTTACCACGACTTCCTTAAATCATCATGTTTTGGTAGTCTCTTGGATGATGGACAGTGACATGCTTCGTCAAATTCGATGTATATCCTCCACTAGTTTGGGGGGAGCGTTTCTGGCATAGTAGCCACTCTACAATGTTTCCGTATTTGTTAAAAGACTGCCAAATTGGCAATGTGCGTTTTGACATTTTGTCGTTCATCTTGGTTGAGCGAGTACGGCAAACGGTGGCGCCATCAAACAGCAAAACATAGCGCCACCAAACGGAACGTTGGTAAACGAGTCTAGTGTGTCGTGCTTGAATAATTATTTATATTATTATATTAAACTAGATTCATGAATACTAATGCGTGCAATAAACACTCTATAAAATTATTGGAATGTTGTGTGTTTTTGGTACGCTGTAGAGTGGGCAAGGTAAAGTGGTAAAGCAAACGGTAGTGCCACCCAACGTCGTAACGAGGCTTGAATAATCGAAGCTAAGCTGAGGTCGCACTGAAATATTTATATACATACTTTTTTTGGAGACTGACTCCACAATAAAGCTTTATAAAATCACTGAGATGTTACATTTTATTGTTTTTTGAAAAAGAACCACGCCTAAGTGACCTAATACATACAACATAGTCAACCCTGTCAAGTTAGGAAGTGAAGCCCGCAGCGGAGTAGCCGTACTTTCCGTACATCCGGCCATAACTTCGTCTTCAAAAACGATGTTACGTCTTCGCATCGACATCGAATGGACTCGATATCGAAGTATAGGTATCGACAAAGTATCAAAATATCGAACTGTGGCCGTTCGATACCAAAATATCGAAGTATCGCGATACCACGAAGTATCGGTATCGAACTTTCACAAGTATCGCGATACTTCTATATATCGAATATCGAACCAGCACTACCTGCCTGTCAGTGTTGGTGACTTGTTATGCTCCACACTGTGCCGTATGGTGTACATGGATGTTGTGTTATATATAGCAAATGCTTCAGAGTTAGTGATGATTGACTGACATGTCAAACATGTGATGATTGTATATGGACACACGGCTGTTGCATTTGTAAAATGCCTCAGTGAAGTGGTGCTTAGGTTGATAATTCTCATAAAACCTGTTTCTACATATGCAAGTTTGAAGCAAGCAAGTCTATGGAGTGCTCATTATTCATGTTTTATGTTGGTCACAAGTCACAACCTGTGCAGGGTGGGAAACTGCCTGAATTGGTGCGTCGGCTATGATTCCTGGCATTATAATGTGTTGGGTGGGAGTGGGGGGTAAACATTTTATAATCATGTCACTTTGGACTATTAATCCTATAAACAGTTAAATATCATATATCTTCTTTATCTAACATGCATTTCAGAGATGAAGATAACAGACTGACATGTCACGAATGTTCGTGGATACATACAACCTGATATTATGATCAGTCATTTTAATTATATCCCAGATGGTTTTGAATGTGAAAATGTTGAGGAAAAAATTTAAATAAAAAAATTGTCAAAAAAACTGAATAACATACAAATGGCTCCACACAGTTACAAAAAGTTAGAATAGTTCATTATCTAAATAAAAACATTTGAATTGTATAAATTAGCATAGGTTTTGCTGTTTTGACTTATTTTTTTATTAAAACTCCTAAACACACTTAAATATTAGAAAACAAAAATCATGAAATATCCTTAGTTTTAGTACAGTAACTTCATACAATACATTGTTGGTGAAATTGATTTCTAAATAGGACTCACTTGATAATGCTGAAAAGCAGCTTGAAAAGCTTGCAGAAAATCTCCTGGTTCGATTCGAGTTCCAGGCAGATGTTGAATGACTTCACGTAAGCCAGATTCTGCAAGAGTGACAAGACTATCACAATAAGAAATCATCAGATAGAAAATAAACATGTTCAAAGCAAGTAAGAGAAGAGATCTTCCTAACGTAACTCTGCAAGATACTACCGAGAGGAACATGAGGATAAGTCAGACTAAGACAGCTGGAGAGACCTCATCACTGTATTCAGTTTGAACAGGTCCAAAGACCCAGTACCAAGACTGATAAAAAATATGAAACAATATAAATCAATAAAACAATAAGAAAAATAAGAACCAAACCCCAAACCCTGGCCCTTAGCCAGAGACCCGCTGTACCTTTATGGGTTTTCTTTGTTAAATAACAGGTTTTTAGTTTCTATGTAAAGGTGTGTAATATAACCTGATTTTTTTTTTCATTATCAAGGTACAAAACACTGTTTGCATTGTCACAAAAAGTGCCTTTCATTATGAATGTTTATTCTTGTCACTATACAGCAGCAGCACCACTTGTGAAGAATCCGGGCCTACCTTAGTTTCGTCAATATAACTAGATTTTTGTCTGAATGTTATAGGCCAATCTCAATCTATTAATTCCATCCAGTGATTCTTCTACATTGTATCAGGCATAGTTAAAAAATCTGCATTATTCAGTCTGTTTGCATTTCCTCGGAAACATTTTGTTTTCGATCGTGTTTCAAATGTTTGCATCCATCGTAAACTATGGCTGGTATTTCATGGCAGCTGGGCATTGACAGTTGTGTCCAAGGGACGATCGCGGAGTCAAAGATAGAACTATCCATTTAGTCGCTGATGATGCATCATGTGTGCTGATCTGACTGAATAGATGATCTTCACGACCACAATCAGGACTCGGAAGTTACAGGGAACAGCTCTGATGAAGGTCCAATTTGGACATGTAGATCGATAATGGTATAATATAACCTTTCATAAAATGTCTATGACTTATATCAATACTACAGTAGGTTGCGTTGTCAGAGAACAGCAGGGAACAGTGTGTGAGTGCTAATTGGCAGCCATGTTTTATACATTCAACTAGTGATAGTCAGGAGGTGGCTGCATTGCTTTTCATTTTTGCTATTATTGCTGTCTTTTGTATTTGCTTTTGAATGTATCAATGACATTTTAAAACTTAGACATGTCAGCAACAAGTCTCCTTTGTTTGTGGCCCATCTGCATCAGTGGCCACAACACATTGGACTCACTCGACACAAGAGCATCCCAACTACATCTCTCTCCTTGGTTTGTGAGCTGCTTCTAAGATACTTCTTGTCAAACACAGTCCACCCGTCACCTTGTCTTACCTCCAGAAGGTAGAAGTAACGCTTGAAAGAAGGTGCCTCAGGCTCACGTAAGCCAGCCAGTTGCTCTGTCAGAAACATAAATATCTCCTGCAAAAACAAACAAGTGCATTTAAGTCTAAATTATAACAGTGTTGGTCTCAGTCTGTCTGACTGAACATAGCTACGTCAGTTTTCTAATTATGGGGCTAAAAATTAGTAAGCATGCTAGCAGCCACACAATGCTGGTTCATAGATTTTGTTTTTAAAATTTTGTCCAGATAGGCCTGGTGGTGGGATCTTGGGGAGTTCAACATTTCAAAACGCTTTACATATGTGAAGTTGCAATGCAGAATTTTTTGGGTTTTTTCTATGTCATTGTAGATGTAATCTTCAATTAATTTGCTAGAATTACCCAGCAATGGTGTTTACTGTTTTACATACATAAAACTTAATGAGAATTGTCGCTGGTTTTGTGGGAGTCGGACCTACAGATTCCACTAGGGTTGTAACGATACACCAGGACACATTATGAAACGTATCACACTATTTATCAAGTTATCATGCTATTTCAGTCATGATACATATCACACAATTTGTGTCAGGATACGTACCACACTATCAGGGTTCAATCTAGGATCTTGGATAAGTGGGCCAAAGGCCCATATAGGTTGTAAAAGGGGGCCATTTTTTTAAACATTGCACCTATGGCAGGGACTGAAAATCCTTCCGGGAATTGACTAATTAACCATTACTAATGACTTAATGTGGAGTTCTTGTATTGTATTGATTTCACTTCTATGTGCTGCAGCTAAATAACAAGGATGTTTGTCTGAATTTCCTGAACAGAAGTGGCTGTCTCTACAACTGGCATCCCATCGACAATATCTATATATGTGTGCAACACAAACCCTGGGTATACAGTTAATAAATTATATTATAATAATAGGGGTCAACTTCTTCTGCTGATACTGTAAGAAGCCAAGAAACCAGCTTTGAGCTTACCAGAGATCATCTTGATGTAATATGGAAGAAAGATCAAAACTGATAATTTCAAGTAGTCACCAGAATAAATGAAACTACATCACATTTTTAACTGTAATTTATGCAACATGTTATCATTCATTTACTTCACATATAACAGGATTTGGAAATGAGAATATTTTGAAAAACTTCATAAAATGGTATTTTATTTCGGTTTGTGTTTTGGGATTTTATGAAAATCAATAAGAATAAAAAAAAATTTGCATTTTGTTTTTTACTGGTGGAACTACTCGTCAGGGAAGTCACTTCTATGTCACGGAAGTGACGCACATCAAACACTTTAAAAACAAAACATGACTGAATCTAGATAGCTTGCCTCATTTAGCCATTTTAGGCATCTTCAAACCTCCATATAGCAAATTTTTGTGGATATTTGGGGGTGTGGACCGCGTGCGGGCCTACGATAGGCAAAGACAACATACTAAAATTTAATTTAAAAAGTGCCATCCAATTCCGCTTGGTAGCGAATTTCATTATTGCCTATACTATTATCGGTAATAATTTAAATTTCCAATGAATATTTACGTGTAATACTGTAATACTTTTCGGTTGTATGCATGGCCTTTTGCCCCACATGTCTAGGAGTGACTTTTGCATTTTACTTTGCTTCATGATTCTGTCTAGCGGATAAACTGGCGGATAGTTTACACCTCGGTAAAACAACGTGCGCGCTCTGGCGGATAATTGTATGGCTAGCAGATTTGTGTGGAATTAGCAATAGGTAGCGCGGTACGCTATATTATTGGCCAGAAAAACGACGTAATAATTACTTGATATTGTGTCTTTGCTATCTTGCACACAAATTCCGGATATACGCATAAATTAAGGGATTGCTTTTCTTGTCAATTAATGTAGATTTATTTTTAGGGCGCATCAACTGAATTTGTTTGTGCCAGATGTCACATTTACAGGCGCATTCGTGAAATTTTTGTAGGTCATTTGTTAAAATATTGCGCCAATGGCTCAAGGGCGCGGCCTGGATTGAACCCTGCACTATTTGTGTCAAGATACAATATGTATCACAGTATTTACGTCACAATACAACACGTTTTGCAGTACTGAATACTACTGATGTCGATGTTTTACAGTATTTACGTCACGATACAATATGTATTGTAGTGTCGGGATATATGTATCGCAGTATTTATGTCACGATATGTATCGTAATATCTAATCATAATACAGGGGTCGATTTTAACGGTATTCTGTTACTCCGAGCACCCCAGATTTTGCAACGGATTACCAGACTTGCCGGTACGGGGATCCGGCCGGACTACCGCTATACGTTGGAAAATAGGGGTCGATTTTAACGGTATTCCGTTTCACCGAGCACATGTCTATATTAAATTTACATGGTACTTAACTAAAACAAATTTGATTAAACAATGAATAAGGATAGCATTGTGGTGTGCAGGGTGTGACATGCCAGTCAGCCAGCCGTTGTTTATTTAGCAACTTGGCCTATGACTGCATGGAAAGTGTGACTGTCAATTGCAATTAAGTCCTTCAGTAGCTACAGCAGCATACATAATATCCTATGAATTCACTGAGCACAATATAAGTGTAAAAAAATATGTAACTCAAGCCAGTTTGGGCATGCGGATATAATGAATACAGATGGGCCATATGATTCCACTGAGCACATGTATTTTTAATTTTACATGAATTTGATGGATTACCAGATTTCTTGATGGATTACTGAATTCTATATGTTGGTAATCCGTCTGGGTTACCAGACTTTTTACCTTAAAATCTACAACAACTGTAGTATATGGTACAGTTTTGGATGGGCTTAATCTTGTAATTTAGTTGATCCTTATTATTTTTGTATATAACATTATTAGCTCATTTTATCATTACAGCCGTAGATTGTAATGAGTGTGCGTGGTGACTCACCTTGAGCTGCCGACCGTCCTTGTAGGGAGCATCAGGGGCAAAGATGCGGAAGATGTCCGCGATGCAGCAGGCTATCAGCAGGCGGACGTCCTTACTTGAGTGCTCAAGGAAGAACTCAGAGGCAATGTGAAGTGTCAGCTGCTTGTACTGGCTGTTCTCATCCTGCCCCATCTCCTGGAATGCCCTTGCCAGCAACTACAACCCCCACATGTTTACACTTGCCAGCAACTACAACCCCCACATCCACTTGACAGCAACTACAACCCCCACATGTTTACACTTGCCAGCAACTACAACCCCCACGTTTACACTTGCCAGCAACTACAACCCCCCACATGTTTACACTTGGCAGCAACTACAATCACTACATGTTTACACCCACCAGCAACAACAACCCCCACATGTTTACACCCACCAGCAACAACAACCCCCACATGTATACACTTGCCAGCAACTACAACCTCCACATGTTTACACTTGCCAGCAACTACATCCGTCACATGTTTACACTTGGCAGCAACTACAATCACTACATGTTTACACCCACCAGCAACAACAACCCCCACATGTTTACACCCACCAGCAACAACAACCCCCACATGTATACACTTGCCAGCAACTACAACCTCCACATGTTTACACTTGCCAGCAACTACATCCGTCACATGTTTACACTTGGCAGCAACTACAATCACTACATGTTTACACCCACCAGCAACAACAACCCCCACATGTTTACACCCACCAGTAACAACAACCCCCACATGTATACACTTGCCAGCAACTACAACCTCCACATGTTTACACTTGCCAGCAACTACATCTGTCACATGTTTACACTTGGCAGCAACTACAATCACTACATGTTTACACCCACCAGCAACAACAACCCCCACATGTTTACACCCACCAGCAACAACCCCCACATGTTAACACTTGCCAGCAAGTACAACCTCCACATGTTTACACCCACCAGCAACTACAACCCTCACATGTTTACACCCACCAGCAACTATAATTCCCACATGTTTACACCCACCAGCAACTATAATTCCCACATGTTTACACCCACCAGCAACTACAATCACTACATGTTTACATCCACCAGCAACAACCCCAACATGCTTACACCATTCAACAACTACTACCACCACATTTACATTCACCAGCAACTACAATCCCCACGTTTATTTTTCAAATCTACTCGCCCCGACCCAGTGAATACAGAAAAACCTTAATGTCAAGGCCTGTACAGAATTTCACATGAACTTCAACATGTACAAGAGGACTCATACCTTCAATCTTTTGAGGAGTTCATCCGTGGACAAGCCCTCGTGTAACTCTTTACACCCGGGCGGGTACGTGGTCTTGTGGCTCTTCTCAGTAGCTTTTGGCATCTTGACATTAGTCTATGGATCAGCAATAACTCGGCTGTAGCAAGACAACATCAAAATGTATGATTTACCCACAAATACAATCAAATACCAACCAAATGTGATTATGCCCTCTGAAACAGCTTTACATGTTCTGGACCCGTTTTATAGCCGTCTTATTTGTTATAGTGTAGCATGTGACTAATTTTACACATGCAAATGAGACCCGGAAGCTGCTATCTCTCCAACAATGCCAATATGGCGGGGGTAGACTAGATGTACAACCAGTACAATGCGTTAAAATTTTGGTCATTTTCATTCAGATTTGCTCAGTTCAGATCTCCACAGCTCTATAAACACTGTATTTTCTAAAACTGATCCATCGTTTTATGATTTGATAATTTAGCACGACTGCAATCTAGAATATTTAGGCTAATTGAAAACACAAAAATCTGACAATTGATTATTCCAGCCAAAATCATCTGTTCTCGCACTTTGAAGCTGTATAACCAGCATTGATATTTCTGACTTATTCCTGATTTTGATGGAGTGGGTCACATAAAGTTGCAATGGCGAAATTGAGGTCAGCCCAGATTCTACATTTGTAAGTGCCTGGAAAAAATATGTGATTTCTGAATTTCACAATGTATTATCATTTCATGGCAAAAAAGGCACTTGTGTATAAACCGGGCCCACCTAAATTTTGCTGTTATAACTACATTTTTGGCTAAATTTAATACCTCAGTGTATTTAAATGTTGTGACTTATGGCATTTTTAAGACCCAAATAGCACCCCAGCTTGTGCCAGTCTGCCCCACTGCAGCCATGCGTTAATGCTCTGCATGTTTGAAATGAGAGGCGATAACAGTGCATGTTGATGAAAACCGGGTATTATTTACGTCTCAAATTCTACACAAATGTCACACAAATCTTGATTGCTGATACTTTCTGAACTCATCAAAATTCTACACAAATGCCACACAAATCTTGATTGCTGATACTTTCTGAACTCATCAAACTAAGACTCAGTAGTAAGAGTCATATCACATACTCAATAATCATAATGTTATGACAGTCTCGGTCATGCGCGATGGGCCTTAGTCTAAGTTTCCAGTACAGATACAGACTAACGGGACGGCCCCCATGGCCAAGACAGCAAGACTTGAGTCTTGGCTAGACTCGCTAAGAGTGACTCTGCCACTGACTGGCAAGACGGCTGAAGCCTGAACAAGTTCTAGTTGTTTCCAGCACTCGGCAACGTTCTATTAACCGACTAGTCTGTATATTTTTGTGGTTACAATGTTATGGTCTTATGAGGTCTCATTCAACTAGTCAGCCTTTTCAGAACATTATCGCCATGCCGACCTTTCTATGCTGGCACTGAGGGTGGTCACTGCCAGGGTGCTTGTCGTCCTCAGTGGTTCTTTTACGTCCCAAATTGAGACTTTGTTGGTTGGAAGTAATGAACATGTTATCACGTAATCTCATAGCCAAATAATTCGGAAAATAGTTTACACATGTTATGATTACTGCATCAAGTGGATATGATCATCAATTAACTGCATTGTGTAATCAGTTAGCGAAGAACTGAGAGTAAATATTTATGGACGGTCAAGTTGTTTTTCTATCGGCCATTTTGAATAGTAGCAAACCCCGTCGCATCTCACCTTCTACGAGATCGGCTTCAAAATATAGTTGCAGTGACAATTTTTTATCAATAAGCGCTCTTACTTGATTAGTCTGCAAAACAAACTGCTTGCAACTGTCTTATTGTCTTAGTGTAATTTTACCCTCGTATACAACAAATGTAACTTTTATTTACACCATACTAGTTTAAAAGAAACGGCGCGAAATGATGCGCGCACATGCCGCACTCTATTTGTATTGGACAATTTGATTGGTCAATTTGCCAACCAGGCCATTGTATGCGTTTACATACGTGAACGTGCACTTGTTGCGATCACTAAATGCGTTAACCTAGGGATGCTGTTAACATTAGTGTCATTGTTGGGGTGTGCTGAGTATATACAAGCAAATCATATTATCATGTTTAGATCAACCACATAGTGCCCAATAATAAATTCTGGCTCAATACGATGCGCAGAAAACATGCGTACACAGTTGGGCTATGCTGCAGCTCGTCGGAATGCCTCACTTCAAGTTCAGTCAATGGCATGTTACACAACACGCGTTCAGAATTCGCTCGTACACTAGCGGGAGGACCAAGTCCGGAAAGAGATGTTCATTTACTGTTTGATTATTCTACACATTTATATCATACATTACGTGATAAACAAATCGTTTACTTGAAGCAGCTTCCTCAACAGGTTAAAATGACGTAATCTGTTCAAAAAAATTTCGTGTATTAATTAATATAATATGTTCTTAACTTAAGGCTTAATTTGTTGAAGGTACCTAGCCCGCCAAAGTGTGTTTAGTAACTAACTAACTAACAGTAAGCACGTAACAATGGTCGGAATTTGAAGGCACGACTACGGGTACGTGTTCAAATAGTAAACAAAACGTTCAGTTTAAAAAACGTCTTATTGGCAATACGGCCGAGTCGGGCTGAGTTAACTGCTGCACTCTTTGGTGTTCAACGATGCTCACTTTCCCACGGTCAACACAGCAGACTTCCAGTTAGAAATTACTACTCCCGTTATTTCCGAGTAAACGAATTAACAGACTACGTTCCTTTAATATCGCGAACCCGGTTCCACGGCTAGCAAAACTCATTGGGCTCAATTGAGTAAACGAGGACTTTTTCATTGGCCCATGATTGGCTTTCTTTCATTGGACCAAATGATGATTTGATGTCATCGTCGGGTATAACGCCAAACATGACTTTATTGGCCCGATGATTGGGCCAGAAAGGTGATAATGAAATGCTAATGAGATGCCAAAGAAAAACATTGAGATGCCAATGATATGGCGATGAGACGCCATTGATCGATATGCCAACAAAAAGTTGACGTATCTAATGTGCACATTTAGCTACACTACAATCAAACAATCAGACATACCGTTATACACACATGCCCCATTTATATTTATAACAACATACCTTTACCTGGTAGGTGCATACCTTTACCTGGTAGCTATAATTAAGTCGTATTATTATTATTATATGTATTGACTGTTAGCACCACCAGGTGAAAATGTGGTGTGAGTCCATAAAATACGTGTTAAGTTTAACTGCAAAGCTGTAATTTATTGAACTTATTTAACATATTTAATTTATTTAACCGATATAATTTTTATTACTTTTACTCTTTTTATTTTTACATTGTGTATATTACATGTACATTTGTTTTATATGTCTTAATATGCTGCTCTACACTCCAAATGAATTTCCCTCACAAGGGACAATAAAGTATTGTGATTGATTGATTGTGATTGAACTGTATCTATACTATATGCATGATGTCATCCTCGTCATATTCTTAATATATATATATATCAACGATTTGAGAGATAGACAGCATTTACAAGATGATCTTGACAGGATGATTAAATGGTCGGAAAAGTTACAAATGCTGTTAAATATTGGGACATGTAAATGCCTCCACTGGACATGGGAACGAATATGTACAATATACAATGGGGATACTGCACTAAGTACTACTTACTTAGAAAATCAAATCCTTGGCTTAATTAGGCGAAACACAGCGTATTAGGAAAGTGAACTAATAATATCGCTGTACAAGACACTTGTTAGGCCTCATTTAGAAAATTGTATTCAAGCGTGGAGGCCATATCGCAAGGACACATATATGCTAGACAGAGTACAGAGGAGAGCGACTAAAATATAACAAAAACTGAGGGATCTTAATTTCGAAATACGCTTAAAAGAATGGGGTTTAACAACACTAGAGACCAGGAGATTGAGTGGAGATCAGATAGAATGAATGAATGAACGTTTATTCAACAACAACAACAACATAATACATGCACAGTATGGTTTGCTGCTGCTGCTGCTGCTGCTGCTGCTGCTGCTGCTGCTGCTGCTGCTGCTGCTGCTGCTGCTGCTGAAAGGACATAGCTGAAGTCATAGACTTATGTGTTGCTATGCCCTACTCGAACTATGAAAACTTAATAAATACAGAAGGAATTATAAATAAATCACAAAATAATATTCACAACTCATATAATTTTATAGACTGTTTACTATAGTGCTTGTGTTACTATTACATGGGTTTAACAAAACGTCACCTTCAATTAACAATTCACAAATATGTAGAAAGTAATGACAGCTTGATTGCTTTTTAAAATTGTGTTAAACTTGGAAGCTGAGTCAATTTATTTGGTAAATTGTTCCACGTTTTTATACCCTTGACGGTGATTGACAGCAGTCGGAGGGTGGTGTTTGTCTTTTTAACATAGAACAGTTTGCTTTGTCTTGTAACATGTATGTGTATAGCTGCGGTTGGTTCAAATAATGCTTGAACACGACCATTTAAAGAATGGTTGTTTGCTTTATAAAGTATGATCGTAGTCTTGTATTTAACTAAATCATGAAATTTAAGCATGTTTGAGACATGGAAAAATACAGATGTATGATCATGATAATCAAGATTATAAATAATCCGTATAGCTTTTTTCTGTAACATAAATAGTTTTCTGAGTCTAGATTGATAAGTATTTCCCCAGATCTCACAGCAATATGACATATGTGGTTCAACAAGTGAATTATATAATGTGTGTAACGCTTGACAATCAAGAACATGCCTAGTTTTATACAAAACTGCTATGTTTTTTTATTCAACCATTTTTATGTGTTCTCTCCATGTTACGTTTTCGTCAATGGTTACTCCAAGGAATTTAGTATATGATACCTGCTCAATGTTTTTCCCATTCAAAACTATATTCACACCTGTTCTAGGTTGCTTTTTATTGTTGAACATTATAAAATGTGTTTTGTTCACATTAAGTGATAATTTGTTCGCTTGAAACCACAGGTCTAGTTTTTTTAGTTCGTTGTTAATAACAGTGCTTACTTCATCTGTGTTACTAGCGGAATAAAAAATGTTTGTATCATCAGCAAACAAAATAATGTCAAGCAATTTTGAGACTTCACACATGTCATTTATGTACAGAATAAATAATAACGGGCCAAGGATTGAACCTTGCGGGACTCCACACTTGATTTCCTTTTGTTCTGAGTTACTGTTGTTATAGCATACATATTGTCTACGGTTGGTTAAGTAGCTTTTTATCCAGGCCAGAGCCAGACCCCTGATTCCGTAGCATTGCAATTTACTTAGCAGTATGTTGTGGTCAACAGTGTCAAAGGCTTTTTTTAGGTCGATAAAGACCCCAATCATGCTTTGGCATTTATCCATTGCGGATGTAATTTTTTCGACAAATTCTGTTAAAGCTAGTGAAGTTGAGTGATTACTTCTGAAGCCATACTGCCCATCTGTCAATATGTGTTGTGTTTCAATGAAAGACCTTGGCCTTTTGTTGAATATTTTTTCAAGTATTTTTGAAAATTGGGATAAGAGAGATATAGGTATATAATTAGAAAACTGAAAACGATCTCCTGACTTAAATATAGGAATGACTTTTGCTAATTTCATTTCATTTGGAAATGATCCGCTGATCAAAGATCTGTTAAAAATGTGGATTAGCGGTTGTACAGTTTGCTTTATTACATGCTTAACTGTTTTCATGCTGATTTCATCAGGTCCGTATGAAGTTTTACTTTTGCACCCAGACACAATTATGAGTACTTCTTGCTCAGTAACGGGGGACATATACATTGATTGTGATACAGTACGTTTTACAAAGTCGGTTGGCTTTGTTCCCGGGCAAGGTTCTATGAGGTTGGATAATTTAGTACCTATATCGACGAAGAAATTGTTAAAATGATTAGCTAGTTCTTTATTTGTTAATACTACTATGTTACCGCCAACATGAAACTTGTTCAAATATGTGGTATCAGATTTTCTTTTACCTATTATGCTGTTAAGAGTTTTCCAAGTTGCCCTTATATTAGTCTTACAATCGTCGAGTTTTTTTCTGTAATATTTTTTTTTCTTCTAGACGTAATAATTTTGTTAACTTATTTTTGTAGCGGATTTCTGTTAATTCTGTAATATTTTTTATAAACGCTAAGTACATGTTATTCTTCTTTATGCAAGCGTTTTTTAGCCCTCTTGATAACCAAGGTTTATCATTCTTTTTTGTCTCTCCTGAATACGTTGTAGTTTTTACAGGACAGGCATCGTTATAAGTATTATTTAGTATTTGCATAAAGCACGAGAATGCTAAATCAGGGTTTGACTCATTCATTACAGTGTCCCAGTTTGCATAATTTAAATCGTGCTTAAATTTGTTTAATGAGTCCTCATCTAACGTTCTGTTATATTTATATGTTGGATCATCGTTAATAACCGCATAAATTGGCATATGGTCTGTAGCATCGCTTAAAACAATGCCGCACATTTTGTTTCTACACAGTTCAGAACAGAACATGTTATCTATTATACTAGCAGTCGTGGTTGTTACTCGTGTGGGCCTGGTGATCAAGGGATATAATCCAGAGCTGAACATTTGATCAATGAAATATTTAGATTCAGCTTGCTCTTCGCAGTGCAATATGTCTATATTGTAATCACCACATATATACACGATTTTGCTGGTGAGATTTCCCAGTATGAATGAGAGATTGTCATTAAATTTGCTGATGCTGGTATTCGGTGCTTTATACATACAACCGACATTGATTTTTTTCGTGTTTACTAATTTGTATCTCAATAAAGATGCTTTCAAAACAGTCATCAACAGCATACGATATATTCCTTAGACAAATATCAGAAGACTGGCAATTGTTAAGTACAGATTCACACACATATATGGCAACGCCGCCACCGTGTTTGTTTTTTTCTGGAATTACAGTACAGTTTGTAACCCGAAAATACGACATCGTTACAGTTTACTTCACTTCCGTCCCAATTGTTTTCTTTAAGCCACGTTTCTGATATAGCAATTATTTGAAATTTATACTCCATGCTTTGGATAGTATCTTTAATCTTGGGTAAGTTAGCTTTTAAACTCCGAGCATTAAAGTATATATTACTCAGTTTGATTGGCTGGTTTTTGTCAACACTGCTAAAGTTTGTTGAAAATTGTGCTGGGGTGTAGTATTTACATTGCGTGGGCAAATCATTATACAACAAACAATCAATATCGTGTTCGTAACAGTGTTCATTATAATCAAACGGTGTATCATACGGAGGCGTTAACTCGTCATTTTGTTGTGTAGTTGACGCCATGGTTAAGTCATCACAAAAACGTTTGCCAGGATAGTCAACAGGTACTTGGTAGTTTAACCACGGTTTGCGACATCATGTCGCTCTCTTACCACCAGTTTGTCAAATGACAAATATGCGACTTTGCCCTCTTCCCTGGCCTTCATCATTTTTGGTAGCAGTTCTTTCCGCCTCGCCATGATCCTCTGCGAATAGTCCTCGTTCACGTAGATGCCACGAGGCCGTTTCTTCTTCGCCGCCTGCAGTACCAGCTCGCGGTCCTTGAACGACTCGAATTTGACCACGATGGTCCGGGCTCTCGTCCCCATGCCGCCAGTTCGGTGCGAAGAAGTGTTTAAACTATGGAATGGTTATGAAAATATTGATAGAAATATTTTTTTCAGTTAAGAAAAATAGAAGGACTAGAGGACATGAAGTTACATTAATAAAGGAGCAGTGTAGATTATATATAAGACAGTTCTCATTTTCACAAATGCTGTAAATGAATGGAACATATTAATAAGGCGGATTCCAGTGCCCCTCAATGACATATCATTATTCTGGTGTCTACTAGAGTTGCAGTCTCTTAAGGACACTGTCTTTTAGCAATTAAACTGTCCAGTGTCTGACAAAGACACTACGTACACTACACAACAGCACTTAAGCCACGGGTTAAACAAGAGAAACTGTTGACAACACAGGCAGTTAACAATTGATGCTGAAACAAGAAGACAGCGTAGACACGAACGAACGATCATGCACACTATAGCTGCGCTAACGGCACAGCAGCTGCCGTCGTTCGTGTGATAACGCGGCGGGCATACATTCGCTAATTTAACGTCATATGTGCGTACCTGTCGACACATGCAGACAATAACGAAACACACATACGCGCGCCCACGTGCACACGCACACACATGCGCGCGCAGGCACACACATAAGCACACAAAAATGGGATGACGGATGCATTGGCGTCAGAATTTAACGGAATTAATATTGAAGGAGATGAACCCAGAGCTTCAGTAGTTCAATCAGCACTCCTCCGTTTCGGTCAGACATTATATCGGAAGACGGGCGGAAGGGCTGCTGTTGAAGATTTGGTGCAGCCACGTTCACAATTTTTGCCTTGCGTCTCACTAAAAAAGGAAAAGAAAAAAGGAGGAGCTCAGTAGCGCGGCGGTAAGAGTGTCGAACCTTGGGCAAGTTGCTTCAGTTCACTCGGCTGCATGAATGAGTAACAAGCTATAGACAGTGGTGGATATTTGTGTACGAATAGTCTTCGCACATTAATTGCAGCGTGGCTGAATGCTTCACAGAAAAGTCGAGACGGTGTTCGTTTGAACAGGGCTGTGTAAAGTGTAAAGCGCTTTGAGCAGTCCCGAATATTGGATACTGCGCTATATAAGAACTTAATTACATATACTGAACACACTTCCACGGTGTGGAACATGGCATCGGAAGAGTGAGGCGGGGATTGGGAGATTGTGCTGTTGAAGATTTTTATTGGAGCTTCAGCACCACACCGCGCTTTTGCACTGTCTCGGTCAACACATCAGAATAGGACGAGGGGTGTTGTTGAAGATTCTTCTCGGCGACGTCTATAATTTGTTAAGCTCACCAACAACATCGATTTGCACCAGCCTCGCCAAAATCATCAAATTCCATCAAACATTCACCCCGTCCCTCTTTATCGGATGAATTATTTCAACTTTTCCAAATAAAAAATCTTCACCACATATGTTGTGATGTTGTATCCAACAGACCATATACAGAAAAATATATGAAATAAATATTTATATAAACTAACTTGATATGACAGCACTGATTTTGTATTGATTGTAGGTTTTTTGTAATATGGCAATAGACCAAGCAAAATGTATAAAACTGGTACGTTTCCTCGGGGCAACAACGTCCAATGAATGGTTCTAAATATTGGGGAGGCTATATATATCATATCTCCAGCCCCCACCAAATAATTATCACCATGAAATGCACACTCCTTCCCTAAATATTGGGGGCTAAACCTATATCAAGCCCCCGACCAAGAATATCGGGGGTTCAGCGCATAGCCCGGAAACTGGGGTGGAGGGCAAAGGGGGCATATGCAGCTGCCCCCCTGGAATTTCTCTGGAGGGGCAGACATATGTGTATTTTTGTTGAGTGTGAAAGGTGTGTGTAATTGGAGGGTATATATATATATATACACACATTGTTTTCTATCACCCCAGTAATGGGCGGTCGGGTGGCGATTTTTTTCGAAAGCATCCCCCTCCCCCCCCCCCCCCCCCCCCCCCCGTGTTTGGATGTCATCATTTCAGCGGAGGCAGCGAAGAGAAGGTGGAGAAGGTAAACTGATAGCAGCGCGACGTAACAAATGTGTGTTTAATAGCATTGCCCCCCCCCCCCCGTGTTTGTTCGGATGCCATGAGTCAGGGCCGAGACAACGAAGAAGATGAAGTTACAGCGGCGATAAATTTCCAACAGCCCACCCCTGAATATGTGAAGATATGCGGCGGCGAAAATATTACAGTGGTGCTGAAGCTCCGGACGTGTTAGCCCCCGAATATGAATTTCGTTCGCGCGTCACTGGTTCAGGATCGCCCCCCCTAAATCCCCTCGATCTGTTCCGACTCCTATTTGCATGGATATGCAATATGTTTTAAAATCACCATTGCCTTAATTATTGGCATCTTATTGGTCATTAATTATCTGGTCCAATTATCGGGCCAGTACATGGCCAATGAAGTTATCATTGGTATATTATACGCGTTGCAGAGCTCAAAAATAATCATTGGGCCAATGAAAGAAAGTAAATCGTGGGCCAACGAAAATATCCTGGTTTAACTTCATTGGCCCGATTCGTTCAAGCTGCAAGCTGGGATAGGTTAATTGTGGGTTCACTAGAAATTTTGACGATCTCAGAAAGCAACTGAAAAGAATTGTGAATATTACGGGGATATGGCGAATTACACGTCAAAATATAGTCGTAGAGTACGGGTAACCGTAGGGGAGAACGGGGCCCAATGACCACCTTGCTTTCAGAAGCTGATATAACAAGTCTTTCGCTAGCATGGTTTTATATGGCCGGGGCACCATGGATAAATACATCTTGAAACAAACTATGCATATTATGGGCGTATTCAAAAAATAGCTGATGTGTTTTTTTTTTATCCATTTGCCATAATATATATTATACAATAGTAGCTTATAACTTATATAATATGAATTTCAGACACGCGACTATATAAAGGCACCTTGCAGTATTGTCATGTTTGCGGTTCTGCAGATTAGCTACAGTAAAAATGGTAAACGGCCACTAGAGTATACGTAACATTTGTGGCCATTTGTACCAAGTTTGTTTTGGCATAGCGTACTCAAGATGCTGATTTAATTAGCTTTTCAAGCGCTTCAAAGTGTAAAGAATAGCGATTTAGATGCAAAAGTTACAACACAGTAAATATGAAGGAGCAGCGTATAATTAGCGATTCGTCATCGGCTTCATTCCTGACCAGCTGACACCACACAGTGCCACTGTCGTATGTCGTCTTACTGTGAGTGTGACTTACACAATTCAGGTGACGTTCGACACTCGACACCATGAATACCACGCAGGGTGACCCGGCACAAGCTCCCAACGTAGACGCACAAGCTTATCAACGTGAACGAGTGTTTGAGCAATTACAAAATCTATTTGAAGGAAAAGTTGAAGCTGATGTTATTCGGCACGTCTTGTCAGAATCACAATGGAAAGGTACAAATAACAATTGAACAAAGTCAACAAACCGTACGGTAATTTTGTATTTATGGGGGGCATTACCAAGTCGCGGCAATCTTACTTTCTGACCTAACTATGAAAACGACCACCTACACTGGCTACAGCCGCCAAACTTCTCATATATAGCTTGCATAGATATACACACAATTAGGCACTTCAACAAAAAATTAAATATCATGCTAGAACATTGGGAATGGGCTTAAATTAAAGGTAATAGGTTAAGGATCACATAACTGTTTATTTTATTAAGATACCTTTAATAGATCAAAAGATATTGCGATTTTAAGATGAAAAAACAGCGTCATTTTTGTGTATCTCTTACAATGGCAAAATGGACTCATTTTTGTGTTTTCTATAAGTAAATATTTGCTTTAAAATGTAATAACTTTTTTATTTATACAGATATTTAAATACTGTCTTCAGGGTTTTCAAACACATTGACAAGAGTAATAAATTTATCATATTTTATATTTTTAGTACTAATTATAACCAAATTAATGCAATTAATTAGTTAATTTTAGTTATGTAGCATGCAAAACTCAACAGACCAAAACGCTCCAATTAAAGGCCATAATGTCCATGATTATAAAGATTTTATACATATTATGCAATGTGTATAACCACATTAATAATGGTAATAAATATGCATTAAAAAATAATTTTAAAATAATAATTATTTAATTAATTAGTCAATATTGGGTAATTAGCACACAACCTCGACAGACCAAAACATATCAGTAAAAGGCCATAATGTCCATGACTATGAAGATATTTATACATATTATGCAATGTGTATAACCACATTAATAATGGTAATAAATATACATTAACAAATAATTTAATAATTTATTTAATTAGTCAATATTGGCTAATTAGTGCGCAACCTCGGCAAACCGACACATTTCAGTAAAAGGCCATAATGTCCATGATTATGAAGATATTTGTATCATTTATGAAAGCAGTAAACCACATTAATTATAGTAATAAATGTGCATTAACCAGTCATTTCACATTAACAGTAACTTAATTAATAAGTTAATATTGGCTAATATTAGCACGCTAACGACTGACCACTACATTTCGATAAAAGGCTGGAATGTCCATAATTATGAAGACAGTTATATATAATTTATGCAATGTTTACCACCACATTAAACATTATAATAAATATACATTAACAAGTCATATATATCATTAACAATAACTTTATTAATAAGTAAATATTGGCTAAATAACACACAAACTCAACAGATCAATACAGTAGTCATACTTCACTGTGTCTATGTGTGACTGTGTCCTGACAGGTTGGATGAATGTTGCAGGCTCAGTACAGTCCAGTAATAAATTGTCACTGCTTCATAATGTAATGTTCTGCATTTCAACATGAACTTGATGAAGTAATATTCATAAATTGTTCACAGTATTCCGTCGCTGGACCCAAATGCGCCAAATGCAAGACTGCTTTCTGCGTTACTCCCCATGGGAGTCAAGTCATGAAGAAGAAGTCTGGTGTGCTCACAATGCAGTCTTTTTGTAATATTGGCAGTTGATTGTCTCATAGTTTAATGCCAGTAGACTGCAAGATCTGTGCAGCAATGTTCATACTTGACAAAACCTTTGATTGATACTTAAGATAAGAGTCACTGTGTTTGTAAGATCAGTCAATCTCAAAATATCTGAAATAACAAGACAGTCATGTATCATACAATGATAAATATGTTTATTCTACATGTAAAATCTTGATTGCAAAATCTTGTAAAATATTTTGATATCCCTGCCCTTGTTACTTATGGCTAAGATAACTGTAAAATTCTACATGTCACCATCACAAATATAATGCATTGCATGCTAAACACATTGACAACTTTTGATGAATCATGGTACATAATTTTAATTTAAAGTGACAAACTTATTAAATAATCTATTTAATAAAACAATTAATTGATTGTTAGTTATTTTAAATATCAGCCTTTCAAAACAAATTGAATATTAACAGGACTGGATATAAAATTTGTATTTTCGAAATTCTAGCAAGCCTAACTCAGTCAAACTAAAATGTATAAACCTAACTCTGACTAACAAATACTACTAGTTGACAACATCATACTAATAATACTACGATTACTAGTAATAATAGTAATACTATATCATTAATTAATATTAATAATTAATAGTAGCAGAATTGGCTTGACCCGTATAACTATAAATTATAATCATTAAATAAATGAATAACTTGAGTAATATTATTATCATTATAGGCCCTATCTTAAAGTTAAATCAGATACTGTTGTTTTTGTTTTCACTAAAAGGCACAGACATTAATTAAATAAGTCATGATCAAGGCGCTCCACGATCTCGGTCCGAGTCTCCGGTGACGCGCTCTCGGTCATATTGACACAGATCGCTCAAATGTCACATGTTTTGAATGGCGCAAAAACCACATTGCACGAGCATTTACGCCAACGAAATTTTCAACACATACTAATTCAATCCTATAGATCTACCTACAGACATAATCATTCGATACAAATCATTACTAGACTATAAATTTTGCAACTGAAACACAGCTATGTCATCAAATCGATTAAATTTACCATAATTTTGATCAAATTTGAAAAAGAAAAGGACGTACAGAAAGTTCGACTTACCCGCAAAAGGAATCCCGCTGCGAATGACGTAAACGACCGGGAAAAGAGCGCGAAAATAGAGGTTGAAATAAAACACTACCCAGGTGCCGAGTAAACGAGACGGCGCTGCTGCGACGCCGCTGAGCGCACGTAAAAACATCGCGGTAGCAGGATTCATTGAAGTGCCTAACACAATACGTTACAAAAACAGTTCTCTTTCATTCCAATAACACTCAAAATTCACACAAAAAACATGTAAAACTCGATTTCTATGGTAGTGTCTATCAGTAGCTCCGCCGTTACCATAAAATCGTTATTGCTTTGAGGCGTAGCCTCATACGTGAGCTTCACAGAAATTCTGTACAGTGGCGCTATCATTACTGTACGCGTGTTCGCGCGCGATATAAATATATATGTAATGTATAATTTAATATACACAGGAGCGTGAGTGTGTGTGTGTTAGTTATAACAGTGGCATTGTTTCTGTTCAAAAGTAGCTTGATAAATTAAGGCATAATTATTATCATCAGTATGGTTTGCAGGAAATGAAAGGTTAGAATTTCTGCTTAATGTAAAAATCAAAATAATTCTTATGAATAGCCAATAATTGTGTTCCAGTGGGTCAATTCTTTTTCAGTTGATAACCATCGCACCAACGAATGATACAATTTTGGGAGGCATTCAGACTTGGGATGAATCATATATATTTATTTATGTGAACATTTCAATGTGATCAATGATAATTATGCCTTAATTAATCGAGCTACTTATTTTAACAGAAACAATGACAATGTTATAACTGATACACACTCACGCGCCCGTGTATATTAATGATATATATTATATATATATTTATGTATTTATATCGTGCGCGAACATGTGTACAGTAATGATAGTACCACTGTACAGAATTTCAGTGGAGCTCATTTATGTAGTGACGCCTCGACACAATATCGATTTTATGGTAACCGCGGATAGTTGCTGCCGTAGAAGTCGAGTTTTACTTGAGTTTGTTTTGTAAATTTTGAATGTTATTGGAATGTAAGAGAACTGTTTTTGTAACATATTGCGTGTATATGTATGTGAGGAGAAGTTTGGTGGCTCTATGTGGTCATTTTCATGGTTAGGTCAGAAAGTAAAAGGTCGCTATATGTCATTCAGTCTCATTTTATGTATTACAAAAAGTTAATTATCATACTGCAAAATAGGCGAAAACTTCTCGCTGTACACTTGTCCATTAAGTTTCTGCTGGGCACAATCTTAAAAACCTAAAAAGGCAGTTTTCAACAATATTTAAGAAATCTTTTTGCAGTGTATCAATATTATTAATCAGAACCACTGATTTCATCAATGGCATGTAAACAATGCGTCAAAGAAGTTGTATTTAGTGAAATACTTACAACATTCGTAAGATGACAACATTTCACACTCTATATGAATGTACTCGGTTTCTGCCTTAGTTGTGTTAAATTATAACTGTTCAATAACTTTCCTGTGGTGATTAGTGTGAACAGTTGCTTAACGTTTCATTCAATAAATTGAAATATTACAGACATTTACATCACCGTCACCGATATGGCTCACTATAGTCACGTGGTCTGCGTTTGCTATAAAAATATGTCTCAAAAACATATTTGCCTCGTTTTAATTTAAGATAAATAACTTTGTTGCAAGTTTGTAGAATGTATCCTTTGTTCACATTGACCAATATATCTGACTAAAGATGGACGTTGTAATACGAATAAGCACATGATTACAGACTGGTGTATGCAGTCTAGTAACAAATAACCAATATTTAATTTAGCCATGTAAGTTGGTATATATAATTATATAAACAGTTTATTATTAGTTTTTATTCTTAATTTTTTCAGTTGGAGATGCCCTGAAAATGCTTCAAAATTTAGTCACAAGTTTTGTCGGGAGAGAGGCAGTGCCAGAGCCAATGAAATCACAGGCAGCAGTGGAGCATGGCCAATACCTACAGAGTGTCATGCAGTCAAACACACGGCACCATCATTTGTCACTGACATTGACCTCAAAAATTCCGTTGGCATCAGATGAAACAGGTACATTGCCAATGTTGTCTCCAAAGACCCCGTTTTTTGGGGAACTGGAGTATCCACCATTCACAGCCAGTGTGGTACAGGACTCGAACATGGTGCAGGCAATGGAAGCCCTACAGATGTACGCCCATCAACCTGTTGCACAGATGCCACCTACGCCAGATGTTTACTTTCTGCAGCATGGCCAGATGGCAGGTGGTGGAAACACTGCACAGGCTCCCCATCCACTTACAATGCCACCCCAAAACATGATGCCTATTTCAAGTCCTGACTCATACATCAGTGCAGAACCCACGTACACTTCCCAGATGCAGCGTGCACATTTACAGTCACCAGATGGCACTATTATCCCCGAAGCACAGTTTTCAGGCAGTTATCCTGTGGATACGAATGCAAGTTTTTACCCTTCTGCAGACCCATTTCGAGCAACCCAAAACCTGTATGATGCACAGCATTCTGAAGGAAATGTTTCGGCTGGGTGGTTTGCGCCGTCCTCAGAAAGCAGTGAAGCACATTACGCTGTGGTGGCTGAAGCAGAACAGATGAAGGCTGTCGATGTTGGCCACAATGTGTCTACCGAAGTTACTGATGTCAATAAAGCAAATCGGCCTTCAAAGAAGGTGTTTAGAACCAAAGCATACTCATTAAATCCTGAAGAACGAGAGGCACTAGAGAACTTGATCGAAGATGTGATTATAGGTGGCGTTGACAATGAAGTGATGACAAGTGACGAGTCTGATTCGGACTTCGATAACGAATCAGATGTGAAGGAACAGAGCGAAGGTAAAGAAGGCAATGGGAGCAAGGATACTACTGGTAGTGATGGGCTTCCTAAAGTCTATCCCGCCCAGTTGAAAGTTGCCGTCAAGCATATGAAGAACCTACCTCCAAGGTTTCTGAAGAAGATACATGCAGCCCCAAAGACTGGAGGTGGGGATGTGGCTGAGTTTGACACCAAGAGACAGGAGGAACGGGAAGAACTGCGCATGGTGGCGGAGAGGGAGAAAAGTAGTAAGATGGAGGGGCAGAAACGCGACATCAAGAAGAAGATCCGCAACATGATTGATGGACTTGATTCATACGTGGAGGAGCACATTGTTTTAGTTGACGAGGACTGCTGCAAAACAAATGACAGTGTAGACATGGTGACAAGTAAACCACCTGAGGAAGTGCCTGTTTCTGCCCCACCTCCTGTGACTGATACGGAAAATGCAGGAGGTAGAAAGGTTCCCACTGGGGCCAGCTCCCCAATGCTTGGCATGTCCGCACAGCGCATCGTCCTGAAGCCAAATGTAATCAACTGTTCTGACCTGGAACGTGAACTCTTGGGTGAATCCCAAGCGGAGAAGAAGAGTACTTTTTCTGTTGATGCGCCTGAGTTTGTGCCACGAGCATTCACCCCCATCAGTCAGCCCCCGCTGACTTGTGTATCTCTAGCACAGGGTGTGTGTCCACCTGTGACGACAAGTCCCTACCGAGGCAGCGTGCCAGGCCATAACTCTCCACAACCATTCAGCAGTCAGCTGCATCAGACTCGAACTCCACTGGAAGCACCAATCCCACACAGCTCACCAACAGCGGCGTACATGATTCCTAAAGTCACCTACCCCATGTCTACACCAGCCACAATAGTCGGCATGCGATTCCACCAATACCCCACACCCACATACAACGTAGCAGCCATGCCACAGTTTAACCCTGTTCTGCAACCCCCGTTTGTACCTCCAGGGTTTGGCATACAAGACCTGGGTGCCAATCGTGCTGGCCAAGGCATGTATCCTCTCTACGTGTCACCTCAATGCAAACCTCTCAACCCGTACATCAACCATCTAAGTCCACACTCAAGCCCGAAAGCGGTACGTCGGGTAATTGATCCCAGTGTGATGCACATGGGCATGCAGCCAATTCTTATTCCACGCCCTATGCCCCACCTAAGCCCAAACTCTAATGCCCGGCCTGGAGAACCAAGTTACAGCCCTCTGTATACAGCCAATGTGTATCGACACCTGAGCCCTCATTCGAGTCCGAAGCTGCAGCGCCGAGGAGCAACTGATGGCGACGGAGCTGCTGTGGCTGGTCTCAAACATAAGATACATGGATTGCTAGCAAGTGGCAAGAAGGTGATGATCATCCTTCGAGGCCTACCAGGCAGTGGAAAGACTACCCTCGCAAGGTGAGCAGTTTCTGTTGAATTGGGTGGTCCATACATTTGTGCAGGTTGGTCGAGGGAGATGTGTGCAGCACAGTGGCTCAGTGGCTAGACACTCGATCAGGAGAGATCTCCCATGTTCAAATCCTGGGCTGTCGTGCTGAACCTTGGGCATGTTCATTCATTTTACATTGCTTCAGTTCACTCGGTAATATGAATGAGTACCTTGCTATAGATAGTGGTGGATATTTGTGTAAGAATAGTCTTTATGCATTAATGGCTGAATGCTTCCCAGAGAAGTCGAGATGGTGTTAGTTTGAACAGATCTATCATGAGGTGAAAGTAGTAAGCAGGGAGTCGAGTGTAAAGTGCTTTGAGCAGTCCCAAGGACCGGAGACTGTGCTATATATATATATAAGAACTTACCTTTACTTATTAGATGTAAGGAAGATAAAATTTGAACATGATGGAATTTGAGGACACCATCTCTATGGTGTCCTCCTATGTAATCTGACTTGGCTGTGTCTTAGACTGAATGTATTCCATGTCTGCAGGGAGCTACAGGGGAGTGGAGTGGTGCTATCAACAGATGACTTCTTCATGAACAATGGCAAGTACCAAATGGACTACTCCAAGCTGTCCGAAGCACATGAGTGGAACCGACAGAAAGGTTTATATTTCTTGGTCTATTCAGATAATTCAAATTGGACTATTCTGTCAAATGTTATGGCAAAAATACTATTTTATGTTGGAAATGGTAGCCATCTTGAGAAAAAGTAGCCATCTTGAAATTTCCGATGGCTAACAGGCTTTTTTCAAAATGTCCCTCATGAATATCTATGTCAATTTTGGTGCTTGCATCACTGTTTGAAAGATTGTCTCGCCCATAGACCTGCGACAGTATTGTGTTTAGGTAGAAGACTTGTGACTGACAGTGGCATGCAAATGTCTATTGTTGCATATTGAAATACCATCACATGAACGTTGCTGGCTATTGTGAGCCACTAACTATTAAAATGGTGGCACTTGTACTGTGAACAGTTTAAATGGTACCTGTTGTTCATTGCTGGCTATTCATTTAATTGACCAGTGTTCATAAGTGCAATAGGGTCATCGTGTATTATGTTGTACGGGGATCAACATTCAGTATAGTGGAACAATGGCAGTACAAACTTGTAGAATTAATGAGGATAACAACCCTATTTGTTTGAATTCATATTACATTACACTTGGCTCATGCTGCCAGTTGCCATTTGTACCACTGACGAAATGGCTTGGTGGAAGAAAATTATATGTTGTAAATTTATTAATGTGCCAACTGTCACTAAGTTTCAGTTCAGGTCATAGAACCTTGCGTGTTGTCTGTTGCCAATGTCATAGCACCTTGTGTGTTGTCTGTTGCCAATGTCATAGAACCTTGCATGTTGTCTGTTGCCAATGTCATAGAACCTTGCATGTTGTCTGTTGCCAAAGTCATAGAACCTTGCGTGTTGTCTGTTGCCAATGTCATAGAACCTTGCGTGTTGTCTGTTGCCAATGTCAGCACCTTGTGTGTTGTCTGTTGCCAATGTCATAGAACCTTGCGTGTTGTCTGTTGCCAATGTCAGCACCTTGTGTGTTGTCTGTTGCCAATGTCATAGAACCTTGCATGTTGTATGTTGCCAATGTCATAGAACCTTGCATGTTGTCTGTTGCCAATGTCATAGAACCTTGCGTGTTGTCTGTTGCCAATGTCATAGAACCTTGCGTGTTGTCTGTTGCCAATGTCAGCACCTTGTGTGTTGTCTGTTGCCAATGTCATAGAACCTTGCATGTTGTCTGTTGCCAATGTCAGCACCTTGTGTGTTGTCTGTTGCCAATGTCATAGAACCTTGCGTGTTGTCTGTTGCCAATGTCATAGAACCTTGCGTGTTGTCTGTTGCCAATGTCATAGCACCTTGTGTGTTGTCTGTTGCCAATGTCATAGAACCTTGCATGTTGTCTGTTGCCAATGTCATAGCACCTTATGTGTTGTCTGTTGCCAATGTCATAGAACCTTGCATGTTGTCTGTTGCCAATGTCATAGAACCTTGCATGTTGTCTGTTGCCAATGTCATAGAACCTTGCATGTTGTCTGTTGCCAATGTCATAGAACCTTGCATGTTGTCTGTTGCCAATGTCATAGAACCTTGCGTGTTGTCTGTTGCCAATGTCATAGAACCTTGCGTGTTGTCTGTTGCCAATGTCATAGAACCTTGTGTGTTGTCTGTTGCCAATGTCATAGAACCTTGCATGTTGTCTGTTGCCAATGTCATAGCACCTTATGTGTTGTCTGTTGCCAATGTCATAGAACCTTGCGTGTTGTCTGTTGCCAATGTCATAGCACCTTATGTGTTGTCTGTTGCCAATGTCATAGAACCTTGCATGTTGTCTGTTGCCAATGTCATAGCACCTTATGTGTTGTCTGTTGCCAATGTCATAGAACCTTGTGTGTTGTCTGTTGCCATTGTCATAGAACCTTGCGTGTTGTCTGTTGCCAATGTCATAGAACCTTGCGTGTTGTCTGTTGCCAATGTCATAGAACCTTGCGTGTTGTCTGTTGCCAATGTCATAGAACCTTGCATGTTGTCTGTTGCCAATGTCATAGCACCTTGTGTGTTGTCTGTTGCCAATGTCATAGAACCTTGCATGTTGTCTGTTGCCAATGTCATAGAACCTTGCATGTTGTTTGTTGCCAATGTCATAGAACCTTGCGTGTTGTCTGTTGCCAATGTCATAAAACCTTGTGTGTTGTCTGTTGCCAGTGTCATAGAACCTTGCGTGTTGTCTGTTGCCAATGTCATAGCACCTTGCCTGTTGTCTGTTGCCAATATCATAGAACCTTATGTGTTGTCTGTTGCCAATATCATAGAACCTTGTGTGTTGTCTGTTGCCAATGTCATAGAACCTTGCATGTTGTCTGTTGCCAATGTCATAGCACCTTATGTGTTGTCTGTTGCCAATGTCATAGAACCTTGCGTGTTGTCTGTTGCCAATGTCATAGCACCTTATGTGTTGTCTGTTGCCAATGTCATAGAACCTTGCATGTTGTCTGTTGCCAATGTCATAGCACCTTATGTGTTGTCTGTTGCCAATGTCATAGAACCTTGTGTGTTGTCTGTTGCCATTGTCATAGAACCTTGCGTGTTGTCTGTTGCCAATGTCATAGAACCTTGCGTGTTGTCTGTTGCCAATGTCATAGAACCTTGCGTGTTGTCTGTTGCCAATGTCATAGAACCTTGCATGTTGTCTGTTGCCAATGTCATAGCACCTTGTGTGTTGTCTGTTGCCAATGTCATAGAACCTTGCTTGTTGTCTGTTGCCAATGTCATAGAACCTTGCATGTTGTTTGTTGCCAATGTCATAGAACCTTGCGTGTTGTCTGTTGCCAATGTCATAAAACCTTGTGTGTTGTCTGTTGCCAGTGTCATAGAACCTTGCGTGTTGTCTGTTGCCATTGTCATAGAACCTTGCGTGTTGTCTGTTGCCAATGTCATAGAACCTTGCGTGTTGTCTGTTGCCAATGTCATAGAACCTTGCGTGTTGTCTGTTGCCAATGTCATAGAACCTTGCATGTTGTCTGTTGCCAATGTCATAGCACCTTGTGTGTTGTCTGTTGCCAATGTCATAGAACCTTGCATGTTGTCTGTTGCCAATATCATAGAACCTTGTGTGTTGTCTGTTGCCATTGTCATAGAACGTTGCGTGTTGTCTGTTGCCAATGTCAAAGAACCTTGCGTGTTGTCTGTTGCCATTGTCATAGAACTTTCTGCATCTTGCATGTTGTCGATGACATAGAACCTTGAATAAAAGCTTGTATCGTGTCTGTTGTCAGCCGTGGAAGCAGTAGAGGCAGCAGTGAACCCTGTCATCATTGACAACACCAATGTGCACAGCTGGGAGATGAAGCCATATGTCGCTCTGGTAAACAAAGTTCATACCTAGACTTGTTCAAATATCAAGTAGAGTTACATAACTTACATTGTAACCTTGTAAACAGTTCGATTGCAGTTACAGTTATAGAATATTAAAGTAAAACTTGTTTCTTCTCTTTTTCTGTTTGAGAAATGTGTGTATGTTGATAATAGTCAGTTTTGAATTCATTTGTTTTGTTACTTTTGTAAGTATGCATGCTTGTGTCTGTGCATGCATTTGTGAGTGTGAAAACCAATCTGACGTGATAATGGATTAAATAAATTCTGTGAAGTAAGATTAAAACCCTTTCCCCAGGCACAGATACTTGAAATGTGCAAACGACTGTGTTAGTAGCAGCATAGTATTGAGTCTCTATTGACAGTGTAGCGTGTGTTCGCATAGCTGACAGTTTGTGGTGCAATTGTTTGTAGGCTTTGAAGTACAGTTATCATGTTGAGTTTGTGGAGCCACCAACCCAGTGGAGACACAAGCCCACTGACCTTGCTGAGTGAGTGTCTAATACACCTTGAGTAGCCACTAGAGTGACACTTCTGTAGTGCTTTCGTCCACAAGACACTAATGATGCAAACATCATCAGTGGTGTAAAAACTAGAAGTACACAAGTTGTCAATAGTGCCTAAGACTCGAGTAGTGTATCTGCCTTCAGTAGTGCACAATACATTAGTAGTACAGCATAGTACATTAGTGGTACAGCATAGTACATTAGTGGTACAGCGTAGTACATTAGTAGTACAGCATAGTACATTAGTGGTACAGCATAGTACATTAGTAGTACAGCATAGTACATTAGTAGTACAGCGTAGTACATTAGTAGTACAGCGTAGTACATTAGTAGTACAGCGTAGTACATTAGTAGTACAGCGTAGTACATTAGTAGTACAGCGTAGTACATTAGTAGTACAGCGTAGTACATTAGTAGTACAGCGTAGTACATTAGTAGTACAGCGTAGTACATTAGTAGTACAGCGTAGTACATTAGTAGTACAGCGTAGTACATTAGTAGTACAGCGTAGTACATTAGTAGTACAGCGTAGTACATTAGTAGTACAGCATTGTACATTAGTAGTACAGCATAGTACATTAGTAGTACAGTATAGTACATTAGTAGAACAGCTCGGCTCTATGCCTCTATGATGTATATAACGCAGCAGTAATCGTCACCGTGTGCCATATGGTGTGGGAGATATTGTAACTGGCTGGAAATCGGTTTCCCTTGTGAATAACAGCTGCAGATTTGTTTGGACACAATCGTTTTGTGATCATGTGAGCTAAATAGTCATTCACACAGCTCTGAGGTTGCCATTAATTAACATAGTACTCTTTGAAATGACAACTTTTTTTGTTTTGAAATTGTAGTTTCTCCCTAAATTCTCAGCAACCCTTTCTCTGGTGATGACATTTCTGTCGACATAGCGGATAATTGTGAGTAAAAATGATATGAATAGCAGACATTGTCAATGCTGCTACATCCTCCTGTCATAGCATCACAGACCTTGCGGCCGGTGTAGTGGCCTGTCGTACTGAAATGGTTGAATGTCGTACATGACAGTTGTAGACATGTCAATCATTAATCTCTTTAATATTCATATGTTCTAAGTATGTATGAAGTATTTTGCCACGTAGTGATAATACATGAGTAATTTGGTGCAGCTTTTTATCGTAACCCACAGAAAGAACATTCATCACGTGACAGTCGAGTCCCTGCGCAGAATGCGTGACTGCTACGAGCAAACTGTCACTGTTGAAAGCATCATGAGACATGTTGCCACACCCCAGCCAGCTAAGTCTGTCGGCAAGGATGAACCAGACCTGCCCCTGTCAGAGGATGCAACAGACACTGCACAGGGCAAGAAGTAAGGAATAATAGTATCTCGTCTTGTATATAGCACTTATTCCATGATCAGGGCAAGGATTTGACAGCAGTTAACGCACTTACAGTTTTTTGTAGCTCAAGATCATTGATAGTCCTAACCATCTTTTTCCATTTCCCTGTGAGGAATCTTTTGCTTTGGTTGTGTAGACATCATGTGGAAGAACAGCGAAGTGGAGTGAATCAAATTTACCAAGTTTTGAAATGGCAGCAGGTGAAATCAAACCCTGGAAGTCGGTGGTTGAGTTCATTTTCACTATTGCATTGTCATACACGTTTGGCTACCCAATCCAATAAAACGTATAATACTGAAATCATCATTACAAACTAGGAGTTATAATTTAGTTTAACTAACCTGAGTAACAAAGTATTCATTATTAGCTGGTGCAAAGATAATTTGTGGCCACCTATGAGAAAGAATATATCACTCGTTAAGAAGTTTTTCAACTTCTTCCTGTACCAGTGAGTCAATTGATTAGAGAGGTGACTAGCCAATGTTGACATGTCATCCATGGCTCGTTATCTTTGACTGTAATCTTGTACAATCTTTTTAAGGAACTAAATATAAATGAACAGCAGTATGGAGAACAATTGCCAACCGCTTCAAATATTTATTGTTTCTTTTTGTGGCATGTTTCAGGCCTGTTCGACGAAGAAAGAGAAAACGCAGAAAACGGAAAAGAAAACCGGCAGAAGAGGACAAGGCTAATGAAGGAGAGTCCTCAGACGAGGACTCAGCTGGCGAGGGAGAGGAAGTCGTGGATGCCGAGGAAGGCAGTGCTTCAGAAGCCTCCCACAAGTGTAACAGCGCAGAGGGTAAAGACCAGCAGGGAAACTTGCAGTGCCCACCTTGTCGTAGGCAGGGTGGGCACATAACCTCCCTGGCAGCCCTTGCCAATGCACAGTTGGAGCTTCAGCTGCACACCCAGACCAAACACAATCTGTTGGCGCAACATCAAGACATTCCACAACATATAGGTGTATCAGATGCACTGCTACCTTTGATTGGTCAGTCGGGTGATGCTCATGTGACACATGCTTATAGTTTGAATGAAGATACAGACATTCTGCTCAAGGCTTGCTCTGAAGCCGTGATGCGGAAGGTTGCACCGATGGAACTAGACAAGAATGGAAACAATGCTCAAGATTGTGGTGAATTTGTGCAGAAAACAAAAGAAACTAGAAATGAGAGTGATGACAGGACTAAGGCACAGGAAGAAGATGAGATTGGGAAGTTGGTGGAAGCTTTGATGGATGATAATGTGATGAAGTCTGAGCACCCCATGATATTGGATGGTGACAGTAGGAAGAAAGTTGAAGCTTTGAAGGATGAGAGCATAATGCTGTCTGAGCAGCTCATGGTGTTAGGCAGTGACAGTGGGAAGACAGTTATGTTATCTCTTGAGTCGCTGCCAGGTGTCTCAATTGGGAGCATCCAGGCGCAGAGATCAGGCGGCAGGCAACCAAGTTCAGATGATTGTTGTAAAATGCCAGAGAGGCAGACAGAAATGTTGTTGATGGACACAAATGTGCAAGACAGCGACATAGTTTCAGGCGCCTGTGGTACTGTTGCAGACTTAGATGACGATGGAGAGCTAGCTGAGATAACTAGCAGTTCGTCCTTGAGTAGTCTGTCGCAGGAGGCAATGGGGCCCGCCTGTCCACGGCCATACAATCGACCTGATGCTGTGTCGCCAGATTGCAGTGGATCTGATGAAGACAAGGGCTGTTCCGAGAGTACCAGTGAAAGGTTGCAGGACTCGTGTTCATCGCCAAAGACAGACGATGAGAAATGGACAGAGAAATGTGAGAAGTCTGAAATAAGGCACTTGGAGGCTGCAGTGGCGGATAGTGTAAGACGACCAAAACAGAGAAGACGACTGAACTCAGAGGAAAAGGTAAGATCAGCTGAGGATTAAAATTGAAACTTTTTCTCTTATTTTACGTAGACACATCTTAGGGCATTGCCACTATGCATGAGAAATTCTGTATTTGATTGAACCATTCTAACAGCCTCCCAGGGCCGCTCAAACTGGTAAATTTTCACATTTTGCCTATTTTTTCAAAAACTCTTCAGTAACATTTTCGTTGATTTTGCATAGTCATTTCATCATTCATGCGGTAGTGCCACTATACACAAGAAATCTATTTGATTGAATCATTCTAATGACACCTCAGGTCCTCCCAAAATGTGAAATTTTCACAATTTGCCTATTTGATCAAAAACTCTGCAGTAACTTTTTCTCTAATTCTGCATACACATTCCATGTGTATAATGCCATTATATACAAGAAATCTCTAATTGATTGAATCACTCAAACTAATGACCTGGATACTAGTGCTTCACGTTTGAAAAAAAACAGGCGAGCGATAAATTGCTCACCTAAATATGCCAACTAATTTAGCGCGAGCGATTTATTAGTTTTATTTTTATCCGCTAGGTGGCGTTCCTGTTTATCTGGTGACGCCACTGTCCAGTCATACCAAAACACAATCGTAGCTAGCCATGCCATAGCGGTATCCATTACGCAAGATTAATTCGATTGGGTCAATTCGGAACATCAAGCATTGGCACAAATAAAAGTTGCATGCTGATGAAACATTTGAGATAGGAAGTACTAGCGATGATGTTACAGAAAATTACAGAAGTGTAATGACGCTGATAATTAAGTTGTTTTGTTTATGGGACGGACGCTAGGTGACCAAAAAGTTATTTTTTTTCCCACGTTTGACAGGTCACTTAAAAGAAATACAACAGATATCCAAATTGTGTGTCGACAACCGCACTTTCTTTTCACAAAAACGGTGCCGCCACCTAGCGACAAACTGAAAAATGGAACACTGAATAGTAGTTCTCACTAATGCACGTCAGTACCACCTAAACCTAATTGATTCGGAAACTAGGTAGAACGACTTTGTTTTTTAAAACCCAAATGCGAACACTGGCGTGTGGTAGGGAGCGAGAGCGATCACTCGCCTAAAAATAATGCACTTATACTATGGACTGTCATGTTATGATCTGTAACTGATTCACCAAAAACTATTCGATTAATAATTGCAAACTCGCAATATAGTCCAAAGGACTTCAGGGCCTCTTTTATGAATTATACCCAAACATTTTATTGAAGCACCAATTAATAGGCATATTTCAAGACGTGTTAACTATTCCTCAGAGTCATAGTTATATCACATATTCATGTGGTAGTTTGAATGGTTCGTATTGATGTCATGCAGGCATACTGCATATAATGGTTTTATATCTAATATGTAAAATATAATCTATAAAAATTTACGGATACAGATTGTCACACTATTCATGCTTTTGCTACTGAATGGTATAGTCCTAGTTAAAAATTGTCAGTGTGGTTTTATTAAGAATATTTGAATGACTGAAGACGTGTGTTGTTGTGCCCAGATCAACATACTGATGGCTGTAGACCAGCTGGACCTGAGGGATATGACATCATGGAAGTCACTCACAGAGGTCGTGTCTGCACCAGTCACCCCTGTTGCCAAGGGTAACCCGGGCTTCCATCGGTTCTCTTCCTGCGACCCAACCTCTTCTGAGCTGCCGAAGTTTGCCAGTCTTCCACCAGATGGCATGGGGCTGCTAGAGGAAGAGTCAGTGTTGTCAGTGTCGGATGTACGCGTCAAGGACGTAGAAACTTATACTTGTCCTGAGGATTATGCACTTCTTCAGAAAATTACCCATTCAACACCTGTCTCGTGTAATTTAGTACACGGACAGCGTGTACTTTGCTGCAGTGCCAGGGTGATAAGTGAGAACCTGCCCTCACACACGCCCCCAGTGAGGCACCATACACACACAGCAACACTTGACAAAGGCTGCACAACTGATGACTTACTCGTGGCGCCCTCTGTAGACGGTGTCAAGTACCTCCACTGCTGCTTCCCGGAAGTGTCGCTGGACGATTTGTCATACATGCTAAGCACGTGTGGAGGGGATATCGAGTGGGCGGCAAACGTGCTCTTGGACACGGGACACGAATACAAGGTTGATAATGAGGGTGATGTGAACACAACCGCCCTTAACTTGGAAGAGAGCACCGATGTTGCAAAGGAGAGCGAGATGAGTGTGGATGGTGAGAAGTGTCGGCAACAACTGCAGTCAAAGAATATTGATGGGTTACCACTTCCAGATGAACTGGAGCTGCCATCTCTCTTCTGTCTGTGCCATGCATGTCTCACTCCCACCATACTTGGTTCTCTACAAGAGACGATCTCTGACAGTGATATGGCACGACTTCTAGCAATCAGAGATTTCAATGAATCGCACTCAAAAATCACAAATCTTGCCAACAGTGATGACAGATTGGTGACGGAGTCTATCAGTGCCCATGATGTGCAGAATCAGTGTGTTAGATCACCACAAGATGGGAACACTGATGTGAACAGACATGTAGATGGCAGTCTCGTCCTTCCGTTGACTGACACGCTTGCTGCCCAGTTAATCCATCTGTTTGGTCCAGTTGACGTCAACATGTCTAACGGTAAGCATCTCTTAGGGCTGTTCTCTATGTGATTTAACTATTGTCATTCTGTTCTTCATCCCTCTCTTATTCCAGTTTCATGTTTTTTTGGTTGTTATTAGTCCTTTGGGCCAAAGGTCCAATGGACTAATGCCAACACTCTGCGTCTGCCGTTAGCTGCCATATCTCAGAAACAGTTCAGCAACTTTTTCTCAAATTTTGCATAGACATATCTTAGGGTACTGCCACTATGCATGGGAAATCTGTATTTGATTGAATTATTCTAAGGGCCCCCAAGGGCCCCCAAGGCCCCCGAAACTGGTAAATTTTCAAATTTTGTCAAAAACTCTTCAGTAACTTTTTCTCTGATTTTGCAGACATTTCATGTGGTACTGCCACTATACACAAGACATTTGTATTTGATTGAATCATTCTAAGGGCACCTCAGGGCCTCCCAAAATGCAAAATCGTCCTACTTTTTTTCTACTGCGCTGCATAAGCTGGCCTGCTGCCTGGCCACTGATCTCTGTTTATAACTGGATAGCTGGACACCCTATCAGTGGGCTGGCTAAGTGGTGCAGCCTGGTGTCAGAGATTATGCTGTAAGCCTGTGTATTGCATATTAGCTGAGCTCACTGCCTGCCATCGGTCCAGTGTCAAACAGAATGCCTCCATGTGGGCTGTAACTAATGTGTTATGGGAATCCTTACTGCACTGGCAAAACCCCCTCATAGTTCCACCTCATCAGATGATCAAGAATAGCATTTGAAAGTAGAACATAAAATCCTTGAGAATCACCATAAACAGGACAGGTCATAAACACTGTGATTGATTAAGCTTTGTGTAAATCACATGTTTGGTAATGATTTTGAAATTCGTGAGGTCTGATTTTCACTTTTCAGTTACTGTATTACAGTACTAGCTTAAAGTAATTTACATCATAGTTTATAAAAAGAAAGTGATTTAGATTATATAAACCAAAAGTCCAACTAAGTAAAGAGACAGTTTAAGAATAATTAATTTTATTTACCTTGTCGCTTATGTCGCATCTGTCACAATTAGTGCCGGGCTAGCCAAAAAGGGGTTTTCATCCTCTAGAATGGAATCTATGGAACTCAGTTTCCAATGAGAGGTATACTGAGTCAGTTAATTAATTTTTCTATTAAGAAAAACTAATTTTGGTGGAACAGTTCTAACTGGATTTTGAAAAAGGGACACAATTTTGCAATGTCGGCATTATCATTCGACCATTTCGATGGAAAACCTAATAATTCTATTTTTGTGTGGTCATTACCATCATAATAGACTACAAGCAAAAAATTGTAGAATTTTTTGCTGGACACAGATTTATAAGTCAGAGTTTCTGCCAGAAAAAATAATGTTGGTACGGAACTGGCAGGGTTTGCCTGCCACAAGGTGCCGTAGGTGCCCCGATGGGTGGGGGGTCTGGGGATCCTCACCCAGAAAAAATTGGATTTCTAGATGCTCGGAGAAGCGATTTCCTGGCATTTCGAAATGGAAATCCTGCCCGGCTCATAGTGATCATTTCCATGTTTCGTAGGAGAATTAATGACAAATGTAACAGTCGGCAGGAGAATTGTAAACTTGCCTTCACATTTTAGAATTAATAGTCCGATTCATGATGTAGTGTGGCATCTTGTTGTGTTATTTTTCTTCACCAAGAAACAATTAATACCGTGAGTACTTGAAAACATCGCAAAATATGTACAGCCATGACAGCATGCTGTATTCTTGACACTAAGCCTACCAATATACCAGTACGCCATGTTCTATCCTGAGGTGAAGGCTTCAATCCCGCAGTGAATACAGGGTGTACCACGTCTAGCCAATCACAGAATAGCTAGCATAAACGTGTTGGCACGGGCTCATTCTTCACCATTAAAAACGTCATCAAGTATAAGTTTCTTTGCACAGAATGTTAAACAATATTTAAAAATCTGGATTTATTTTGGGTAAGTATCTGTACCCTAGAAATATTTTGGGTACGTAATTTTACCCTGCTGGCAGAAACACTGTAAGTGTAAAATACGCGACAAAAAAATGCGAATGATCTATTTAATCATCCTATATAATACACACCAGGCAAAAAGTTATCTTCTGCTTATCATCTTGGTACACTTTCAGCCCGGTACTATAACATTATATGAAAAAAACATTATTTTGAGAAAGAAAATTGTTCACTCCCATTTTTTAGCCAAGTCTACCATTTGTTGTGACTTCGCTCCTATAGTAATAATTATGTCTGGTGCCATAAAAGAGTGTGCTAAAAATGTATACTGAACACGAATGTAAAGTGCCTCCAAATTAGCCGTGTCTATTCTAAATAGGGGTGTGACAAGTAGCAAACGTACCATTCGATTAATCGGCAAGGGATATTTTACTCGTATTCGAGTAATCACGTGAGATGATACATCAATATGTACTTATATTAGTGGTTTCACCCTCCCGTAAATCAGACACCCATAATCAAACGCAGACAAATGTACTTACATCATAACCCTTACTGATCTGTAACTATGATTCACTAAAAACCATTTGATTAATAATTACAAACTCACAATATAGTCCAAAGGACTTCAGGGCCTCTTGGCCCATTTTTTTTATTTTATGGTAGTTATTTGCTAAATTAGTCGTCCACAATACTTGTTACTTTGACCATGTACTGTATCTGCTGACTTTGTGTGTGTGTGCGTGATGAAGGTCTGACAGAGGATGCCCTGTTGGTACATCTCGACACGGAGACAGCACGTCGACTCCATGAGCTGTGGGCTTACTCCGCGGCACATAGAAAGACAGCAGTGCTCCAAGACACACTTCTCACTGGTACGAATATTCACAGAAACATCAGTGATACACAAACAATGAAATTGGCATAGGAAATTTGGGAGTTCTAGTTCTGTCTTTTGAAGGTGTGCAGGGGAATATAATTTATTTATTTATGATGATGCAACAGTTTTCAAAAAGTCATATTTTATTTCACTTGAATCACATTTTTACTTCACTTAAGGGGTCTCATTTGTACTTCACTAAAGATGGCACAACCTCCTTCTTAAAAGTGTTCATAGAGTTTGCAGAATTTGGTCATCTCAAAGAACAATGGTATACTAACTGCGAAGTGATGTAAGGTATTGTGGCATTGCCAACCATTCTAAATATACAAATAATGTTTGTAAATCCGCTGGACTTCAAAAGTTCAACATATGATTGATTGAAGTGTACATATAATGTAGCAGTGAGGACTTTTTAAGGCCAGACACGGCAGGTAGATAGGATTATTTTTAATTTCTGCAAATTGTGCAATTTTTCTGCCCAAAGTATGGAATGGATCATACTGATTTAAAAAAAAATATGGAACTTTTCTGGCCAGGCCCCCGTTTCCATGGTAACAAACAAAATGGCCACTATTTCGAGCCCAAATTGGCAAATTTAGAAACACTGCCATTCTTTTTGGGGCACATATATAATGAATAATTCTTGCAAATCCTATTATGAAATGATCAAAGCATATTTCCATACATTTTATTTATATTTTTTTTATAATTTTGTAAATTTAGTAAAATGCCGAAAACTTGGTTTTTGGGAACAAATATGCTTATAACTTTCAAACTATTGATGATTTTACAAAAAGTCTTGTCATTTCACAGAACAGAGTCTGCTGAATGAAACACAGAAAACCTTACCTTGTAAAAACCTTGTAAAGCATAATTACTCCCAGAGATATCCCAGTTCCAAATGCAGAAATTAAAAAAATTTTTTTTTAAAGAAAACGGCTGTCAAAGATTGCATAATGGATTTGATTACTTGATATCGACATGCTTGATCCATGACTAAACTCACTTAGAAGTGTGTAATTGTCACAGAAGTGAGCTTTATTAATAGTATGCATATAAAGGTATCATAATCTAGCAGAAAACCATTTTGAGTGTTTTTGTCAAGTATAGTGCCGTGTGTGATGCAGATGAGGAGCTGGCTCGACGTCTACAGGAGGAGGAAGACAGGGCACCCCCTCACTCCCACCCCGTGTCACCACAGCTGAGGCCCCGCTGTGTGAGTGTGCAAGACTTGGAGCAGGTCGTGTCGGAGCGTGTGGATGAGAGGAGGGAGAGGGAGAGGGAGGGAGGGGAGGCGGGGAAACGACCCGACAGTCCTCCCGCCAGTCTCAAGGAGATCATGGAGGAAGAGGAGGTGCTTCAACTCAGCAGAAAGGAATATGTATGTAGCTCTCTTCTTCTTCCCAATGCTCCCTCGCGAGGTCCACGTCACTCAGCAGCTTCGTCTGCTTTTCCCATTGTTTCCGTCTGTCTGTTGTCCACACCTGCCCTCCTAAGGTCACTCTGTCATGCTGTCATTCCATCTCAGCTTTGGTCTTCCTCTTCGTCGTTTGCCACCCTCTTCTGCTTCCATGCTCTTTTTGACAGTCTGTCTTCACTCATTCTTTGCACGTGTCCTGCCAATCTCATTCTGTTTCCCACTACTTTCATCTTTAGGTGTTTTTTCATGCCAATCTCTTCTCTCAGTTCCGTAATCTTCCTTGTACCTTCTTGCGTTACTTTACATATACTTTGGACACAGTTATTGTTGAATTGTATGTAGCCCTCTGTTGTCGTCATATTCATTCAAGCTGTTTTCACATGCTCCTACATTCACTTATATTTCCTATATTTTTGTAATGGTTATGGAGATTTCTTGCAATTTCACACTTCTCAATTATGAATACCTATGGTTGGCAGTGTGGTGTACCGTAATGAGATCTGTTCAAATCTCCACATTTTGTGACGTAATGTTGAAAGTCAGCAGTTGCTAATTTGTATACTGCTAAATATTTTTTTTTTAAAGCCTGTACTATTGCTGTTTTTACTTGGGAATCATATGTATATGTGTAGTGAATGATTTGTGCCTCTGCCAACAGGAAGCCCTGCAATCTGCAGCGTCTGACGAACAAGCCATCTCAACAAAGCTTAAAAGGCAGAAACTTCTTGAGATGTTCCCTTATGTTGACCCAACTGTTCTTGTTGACGTCTTCAAGTCTAGCCAGTAAGTACACGGATGCCTATAGCTGGGTCAGTGTCAGCAATGATAGACAGGTCCCACTTGGTCCTCTCCACTTACGAAGATCAAATGTACATTTCACAAGTTTTATTATAAATAAACAATAGGGAACTTTCAAGTATGGCAGATTATGCATGTAATTTATGTTAGGAGTGCTACATGCAGAACACTTCCTGTTCTGAGTTAGCCAGTCGTTTACTAAAACACAGTTGCCAATCACATACAAAGTCACTCTAAATGGCTTATCTCACAATGAAACAAAAGGCAAATTAACACAATCTAATCTTGCAAAAACAATCAACAATATCACACCTGTGGTTTACTCAGAATTTATTTTCAAACAGGGATTCTAGTAAAATCTTAGTTCCTGGCGTAATGAATCGGTGGTGACGTGTCGGATGCTTCAGACAAGCCCCCAGTACTTGACCAATAAGCACCTAGAGCTTCTTTGACTATGACTCGGTGGTGACGTGTCAAATGCTTCAGACAAGCCCCCAATACTTGACCAATAAGTACGTAGAGCTTCTTTGACTATGACTCGGTGGTGACGTGTCAAATGCTTCAGACAAGCCCCCAATACTTGACCAATAAGTACGTAGAGCTTCTTTGACTATGACTCGGTGGTGACGTGTCAACTGCTTCAGACAAGCCCCCAATACTTGACCAATAAGTACCTAGAGCTTCTTTGACTATGACTCGGTGGTGACGTGTCAAATGCTTCAGACAAGCCCCCAATACTTGACCAATAAGTACGTAGAGCTTCTTTGACTATGACTCGGTGGTGACGTGTCAACTGCTTCAGACAAGCCCCCAATACTTGACCAATAAGTACCTAGAGCTTCTTTGACTATGACTCGGTGGTGACGTGTCAAATGCTTCAGACAAGCCCCCAATACTTGACCAATAAGTACGTAGAGCTTCTTTGACTATGACTCGGTGGTGACGTGTCAACTGCTTCAGACAAGCCCCCAATACTTGACCAATAAGTACCTAGAGCTTCTTTGACTATGACTCGGTGGTGACGTGTCAAATGCTTGAGACACGCCCCCAATACTTGACCAATAAGCACCTAGAGCTTCTTTGACTATGACTCGGTGGTGACGTGTCAAATGCTTGAGACACGCTCCCAATACTTGGCCAATAAGCACCTAGAGCTTCTTTGACTATGACTCGGTGGTGACGTGTCAAATGCTTGAGACACGCCCCCAATACTTGACCAATAAGCACCTAGAGCTTCTTTGACTATGACTCGGTGGTGACGTGTCAAATGCTTGAGACACGCCCCCAATACTTGACCAATAAGCACTTAGAGCTTCTTTGACTATGACTCGGTGGTGACGTGTTAAATGCCCCCGTTTCCTCATATGCTCATGTGTAGTTGGTTTCTTGTTTTCCCTTTGATTCAGCGTTACAAAAACTGTTGTAAAATTTGTTGTAGTTACAGCATCAAAACAAATTCAGAGATGCAAACTGGAGTAGTATCTCTGTTTGGCGACTAGGGAAAGTAGGAATTGGTGACATCAGGCATTCTATCACAGTAACTCTTTTAGATTTATTAAACACAAAAAAGATGACTTTTGTTTCCCTTTAACCAATGTCACAAGAGAGGGACATGAGTTTCCAAGTGTGAGCAAAATGCAAGGTTTGTCTAATAGCCATTCATCTTACAAAAGGGGAAGCTTTTGGTGGCTAACAGCCTTACCCTGATTTGAACACACATGTTACACTGCACACCAGATCATGATGACATGTCAGGATTACCTTTCAAGTTGACAAATGTACAAACCCTCACACACATAATACACACACACATATTCATATTTAATTATTAATGTGCAGTATGCATCTATGTTTAGGCAAAACAAATTATATGTTTAATTTCCAGTTACTTTAATAATGCTTCAACAAAACAATTCTTTTGTTAACCAGTAGACAATCATTTTATAAAGTTATGCAGAAAAGAAACTAGAATTATAGTGAAACAGTTAAATACGATTGGTGTATACATATTAAATAAATATTTAAATTGAACATTTAAATTATACTAAAATGTATAATTTATGTACATGTAAGATTTCAGAGACAAATTGCTTGTAATTTTAATCAAAATCAGGACCTACAAAGTAAATTATGAGCTAGGTCTGTCTTGAAAGTTTGAAAATGGAAAACAATATGTATAACAAATTCATACATGTACATGTATGAACATCGTGGACTACTGGACAGAGTAGCCCTGTCAGTAGAATGGTTGCTTAGCAAGTCTGGGGTACCGAGTACCCACACTCAACCAGTATTTGTTGTGGTATTACTATTGAAGACATAAGATATATACTTAAAATAGAAATTACATTTCATTGATGTGTAGCATTTGTTTTATAGCTTATATTAGAAAAGACATGACTGCCTTTTTTTCCCCAGCCAACTCCAGGTCAATTGGCTAGTAGCTGATAAATGTTTTGATGTGCTGTTCATGTTTGCACCAATGAATAGCAATAAGACTGTGAACGTCCATACATTTGGATGCTGAGGATAAACATGTTGACTGCAACACTTGCTAATGAACAAAATGGCTGGTATTCACTGTGGTGCCCCTTATGCACAATGTCCGAACCGCCCTTTGAAAGTGTTCCATTATTATTATAGGCAGTTCCGGCAGTGCTAACTGGTCATCTGTTGGTACAGAGCGAAAAGTGATTCTAGAAACTATCCGAGTGTATATTCTAGCTGTGTCGACAAGCTTGTGTACTTTGCTTCGTTCTCCTTGATCCCTTTGTGGGATTGTATCACTGAGTATGTTTCACCAGCTAGACGAGTCATCTCTATCTATCACAACCTCTTTCATTCTCTCCCACTGTAAGCTGTTCAACCCTGCTCTCTTGAAATATCTTGTTACTTTCTCTCAATCTGAATTTCAGTTCAATGAGTTATACACATATGTCAAGATCCTCTGTCATTCTCTTTCACTCTCGGCTATTCTCACCTGCCCTCTTGAGATCTCTCGTGCACTATTTGGTCTTCTTCTATCATCTTCTTCCATTTACCAAAAGAGTGGCTTATTTTACTATCCTAGTTTGAATGTAAAACATTTAACACGTGTGGTTCGTGTTGACAGGTATCACTTGGAGACAACATGTACAGTCATCCGAGAACTGTTCAGCCCTCCAGGGTGCCCTCCCGTAGACCCCTCTTCTGTGACCCTAGGAAGCACCCTCACTGAAGAACAGGTGGGCACTTATCATACCTGAACACACAGCAGTCAGATGGGTGTCAACACATGTGTCACCTAAATGCAATGCAGTATCATTTCCTAATTAATTTGTTTTGCGGTACATGAAGCACATAAAGGCAGCACATTTAAAATGAGACACAAAGCCTGCGGGGGCAATCGGAATCAGGCAGGAAGTGTAGACAGTTTAGAAGGAATATCGTTCAGTCATGATAATGTAGGTAACTTCTATTGCGCCTAAACTTTGGAAACCAAGCCCAGAGGTGCATCAAGACAAAAGGGTTGGTCAATCAAAATCGATAAGCAGTATTCAATTTGTTCACAGATGGATGGATACGCCAGTTAGCTGTGGTAGATAAGCAAGGTTGTAGAGATAAGGAGACGATGGTGGAATTGTGTAATATTTTCAACTGATCTAACACTAAGAGTTGGTGCAGCAACAAAAAAAGCATTTTTATTTGATGGAAAAGGGTTTTGACAGGTCTGATACAATGGGTTTTCTATGTTTTACCATGGTTTATGGCCAGTAACAGTTATCAGATTCTGTTTTTGTTCTATGAAAGACTAAGTGAAATGAACCTTTGCTACCAGAGGTATGTTTGTAGATAAGTTTTTATCTTTACACTTATATAGAAATATAATGTTTCATTATTGCAATTTCATGTAGAACTGCTGTACATGAGTTTAATATTTTTATATCACAGTAAAGATTATAATGTTATCTACAAATATGCCAGTCAATGTACCGGGGTACACATCATTTGTTTTGAGATTTTGAGTTATTGTCGTTTTAACATCTCGAATGCTTAATCCTGCTATCTATACGCAGCTGTTTGGTCTGTGGATATCATGCAAGGTGTTCAAATGGCAGCACATTGTCTGGGTGGATACCGGTGCTATGTAAAACAACACATTACTATTGCGTTGTAGCTGCTGACGTGGCCCGATGAGTTGGACGGCCAGACAGCCTCCAAGGGCGGCCAAGGCAAGTACTGCGATGATGACTTCCGGTCTGATGCAGCAATGCATTACAGACTGCGTCTAGAGTGTTTTGAGAAGGCTCGTGATGCCTACAGACGACAGATGATGAGTGTTGCAGCGTTCTACTCTCAACAGGTAGGTTGGGCACATCATACATAAATGTCTAAACTTCATGCCACCTGAGTTATTCTCTTGGTTAATTGTTGTCCTCAAGACTTTTCCATACTTTGTACGTCACCCTGAGCACTGTGTCCTCAGTTGTATGTGTCGATGTTTGTGATGTCTGTGCTGTGGGTTGCAGGGTCATGCGCACACACAGAAGATGAAGGCTGCCAATGAGGCTGCAGCACAGAAGATCTTACAGCACAGGTATGTCCTAGCTGGCACACGGGTCATTTAGGTGGCACACGGTTCACTTGGGCTGGGTCACTGGTGATTTGGGGTGGGACATGGGTCACTTAGGCTGGGACACGGGTCACTTGGGTTAACACCTGGGACACAGGTCATTTGGATGGCACACGGGTCACTTGGGCTGGGACACGGGTGATGGGTTGGGACACGAGTGACTTGGGCTGGGACACGGTTGGTGTGGCATGCTGAGATAGTTCACTGTATGATGTCACGACATGGTTATCAGACAGTCTCATAGGCAGAGTGCATACATAAAATTAAAACCTTCACTTCTGCAACTAATTTTACTGAACAAATGTTTGATTGAAAATACCGTATTGTTCCCAATAGACGCACACTGCCTAATAGATGTGTACCTCCCTAAATACATAATACCGCCATTGGTGCCACCTTTTGGATACTTTATAGATAACGATTCATTGTACAACCATAACATGGCACCATGTTTCTCATTTGAACGGCTTTCATTTTATTCTCAAAATCGGGTGTGATGTCATAATCATGTAAACCTTCCTACCAACCCAGATCAAGGGTGGACATAGCATGATATTACTATCAGCCATCTGTAGCTACAAGGAAGGTCAAAACAATGAATAGCAACTGGGGCTGGATGTCTGACTTGAAGTCCGCACTCATTGTTGGAGTTGCCCATTGCATCATTGCTGGTGCAAAGCAGACAAGTTTGAATTAATTGTGCACTGTTTCAATATAGATGGAGGATATCCTGGAAAGTCCAATGATGTCTGTTTAGCACCAATCAAATAATTGATCTGGCATTGGTCTGGAGTTACAAAAACATAATGATAGCATTGATGCCAGTAGCTGTCTGTCTCCAGTCGTGGGTCCCTGTCGTGTACCATCTTCTGGCGATTGAGTGCTAGACATTTTGCCCCTTTTTGGTAGATGTGCCGAATCTGTCTTTGCTACATGTTGCCAATCTTAGAGTTGCATGTACATGGTGTGCAGTATTTTACCATGAAAATACTTTGAATGCTTCAGTATGACCCATGTGTTTAGTTTACAGAGTAGACTGCTGGCCTGTATGTTTGCTCAGATCTGTGAGTTCACTGCTGGCCTGTGTGTTTGCTCAGACCCGTGGGTTCAGTGTTGGCCTGTGTGTTTGCTCAGACCTATGAGTTCACTGCTGGCCCGTGTGTTTGTTCAGACCCGTGAGTTCACTGCTGGCCTGCGTGTTTGCTTAGATCCGTGAGTTCACTGCTGGCCTGTGTGTTTGCTCAGACCAGTGAGTTCACTGCTGGTCTGCGTGTTTGCTTAGATCCGTGAGTTCACTGCTGGCCTGCATGTTTGCTTAGATCAGTGAGTTCACTGTTGGCCTGTGTGTTTGCTCAGATACCGTGAGTTCACTGCTGGCTTGCATGTTTGCTTAGATCCGTGAGTTCACTGCTGGCCTGCGTGTTTGCTTAGATCCGTGAGTTCACTGTTGGCCTGCGTGTTTGCTTAGATCCGTGAGTTCACTGTTGGTCTGCGTGTTTGCTTAGATCCGTGAGTTCATTGCTGGCCTACGTGTTTGCTTAGATCCGTGAGTTCACTGCTGGGCTGCATGTTTGCTCAGACCCATGAGTTCACTGCTGGCCTGCGTGTTTGCTTAGATCTGTGAGTTCACTGCTGGCCTGCGTGTTTGCTTAGATCTGTGAGTTCACTGCTGGCCTGTGTGTTTGCTCAGACCCGTGGGTTCACTGCTGGCCTGTGTGTTTGCTCAGACCCGTGGATTCACTGCTGGCCTGTGTGTTTGCTCAGACCCGTGAGTTCACTGCTGGCCTGTGTGTTTGCTCAGACCCGTGGATTCACTGCTGGCCTGTGTGTTTGCTCAGACCCGTGAGTTCACTGCTGGCCTGCATGTTTGCTTAGATCTGTGAGTTCACTGCTGGCCTGTGTGTTTGCTCAGACCTGTGAGTTCACTGCTGGCCTGTGTGTTTGCTCAGACCCGTGGGTTCACTGTTGGCCTGCGTGTTTGCTTAGATCCGTGAGTTCACTGCTGGCCTGCGTGTTTGCTTAGATCCGTGAGTTCACTGCTGGTCTGCGTGTTTGCTTAGATCAGTGAGTTCACTGCTGGCCTACGTGTTTCCTTAGATCCGTGAGTTCACTGCTGGGCTACGTGTTTGCTCAGACCCATGAGTTCACTGCTGGCCTGTGTGTTTGCTTAGATCTGTGAGTTCACTGCTGGCCTGTGTGTTTGCTCAGACCCGTGGGTTCACTGCTGGCCTGTGTGTTTGCTCAGACCCGTGGATTCACTGCTGGCCTGTGGGTTTGCTCAGACCCGTGAGTTCACTGCTGGCCTGTGTGTTTGCTCAGACCCGTGGGTTTACTGCTGGCCTGTGTGTTTGCTCAGACCCGTGAGTTCACTGCTGGCCTGCGTGTTTGCTTAGATCTGTGAGTTCACTGCTGGCCTGTGTGTTTGCTCAGACCCATGAGTTCACTGCTGGCCTGTGTGTTTGCTCAAACCCGTGAGTTCACTACTGGCCTGTGTGTTTGCTCAGACCCGTGAGTTCACTGCTGGCCTGCGTGTTTGCTTAGATCTGTGAGTTCACTGCTGGCCTGTGTGTTTGCTCAGACCCATGAGTTCACTGCTGGCCTGTGTGTTTGCTCAAACCCGTGAGTTCACTGCTGGCCTGTGTGTTTGCTCAGACCCGTGAATTCACTGCTGGCCTGCGTGTTTGCTTAGATCTGTGAGTTCACTGCTGGCCTGTGTGTTTGCTCAGACCCATGGGTTCACTGCTGGCCTGTGTGTTTGCTCAGACCCGTGAGTTCACTGCTGGCCTGTGTGTTTGCTCAGACCCGTGAGTTCACTGCTTGCCTGTGTGTTTGCCTTGACATGCGTGTTTGCTCTGTGTGTCTCTGCAGGAATCCCTGCCTCTCACAGGCTCGCTCTGTCGACCTGCATGGACTGCATGTGGCTGAGGCATTACACACCCTCGAACAGCTGCTAACAAACAGGGAGAGGGGTAAGTTAACCCACCCTCCCACCCTTGCAATAAACACCCTGGAACAGCTACTAGCAGACAGGGAGAGGGATTAAATTAATCCATCCTCCATCCCTTGCAATAAACACTGTAATAATTGAATTTTACCAACTTTATATTTGAAGTTAGTATTGTTTTGCTGTGATTAATTACTTAGATGACTGATAATAGTGATATATCAAGCTGTTAGATTTCTTCCTAATAATGAACTCGCAGGTAATTACTGGACATTCTTTTGCCACTTCCCTACAGAATTGTACTATCAGCCAGACAAGAGGAGGCGCCACCTTCTGGTGATGACGGGCAAAGGAAACCATAGTCACGGCGGTGTTGCACGAATTAGACTCGCAGTCATTGACTATCTCAAGAAAAACAATTACAGGTAATTTATAGTGGTTTTTATTGATTACAAATCTTTATTACATTCAAAATTTTATATTAAGGTTCAGCTTATATGGGCAGTGCAAAATGAGTGAGTGAATAAAGGTAAGTTCTTATGTAGCACTGTATCAAGTCCATAGGACTGTTCAAAGGGTGTTACATTTAACTCCCTGGCAGACGGTTAGTCGAACACCATCTCGACTTTTCTGGAAAGCAATTCAAAGACTGTTCATACACAAATACCCACCACTGTCTACAGCCAGGTACTCATTCATATAGCTGAATGAACTGGAGCAATGTAGAGTGAACGAACTTGTCCAGGGTTTTAAACGGCAGCACACGATTCGAACCTGGGTTCTTGATTGTGTCCTATGCTCTAGCCACTGCACTATGCACGCACGTATAGTCGTATATATATATATTCATATATATACAGCCCTGTATATATGTGTACATATATATACATATACTCATATGTTCTCATTTCTCGCAAAACATCCACAAATGGATTCAGAGCGGAACTGAAGTAAATGTATTCGTATGATATACTTTCTATCACACAATGAGAATAAGCTGAGGCAATCAGTAAAGAATGTGGGTGCCCTAACTCATAAAATTTTTCTTTTTAGAGCAGATACCCAAAGCCTGTAACTATCCACATTTATATAGCATACTGACACCAGAAAGCCACTACTATTCATGACAGTTGTATACATAAAAAAGTAAATGTGCTTTTCATTTTGATACTGTCAGGGTGTGATATTTATAGACCGCACCATATGTAATTTGCCATTACACAGAAAAAGCAATCTACAATGTTATTCTACCTTCAGAAAATAAAGACAAGATGAACTTTGCAGCAATGCCTATATTATGTATATCAGTTTTGCAGTGCATACATTGTGTCTATTAGTTTGACATTGATCATTCTGGATACATGCAAACTCTTCTGTACAGTAGTTTGTATACATGTTAAACAATTTTATTATGTAGTTTTTTGCATTGTATCGGAAGAAATGTCCATTAACTTGCCAATATTTTGGGGACAGGAAACCATTATAATATCTTGGACCTTCACAATGCTCAGATGGTCAAGGTTCATTTATTTACAGTTTTAAGTTGGATTTGCTTACACACAGCGTCATATAGTCAGCACGTCCAGTGATTTACCACATGCTTATAACAGCTTGTTATAAGTTGTGATGACCTCCAGCACTTTCATTGCACTACTGTTTACCGTCTTACTGCGTCACAGAACTGTGTGCTATTTGTGAATACTGTTCTCCTTTGTTCACCATTACAAGCCTTCTTCTTGATGGCCACCAACTTCATAAAAACGTTCTTTGCCATGACCAATATGATACCATGATCATGGTGCCTAGATCCTGTTGAACATGGATTGCAAACTTGCAACAGTTGCACAGATTGTGCGATTCCTGTATTGTTATGATGCAAATTGTTGACAAAGTAGCTGGTCGTCAGCTAGGGAACGACTTCATTCACTTCCTCAAACAGGTTTTAATGAAGGGAACGTTTGTTGGTAGATACTGCCTCATTTGCAAATATAGCACAAAACATGGCCAATTACAGTCAGTACCCAGTGTGTGATGTTTTTTGAACATTTAAACCTGTTTTTAATCAATTTAATGCCTATAAAATATTTACATAGTGAACTTCCAGTATAACGTCAGTTATCACTTATTTAACTGTAAATATTTTCTTCTTGTAGATACTCTGAGGCACAGCCTGGACTGATCAAAATACTTCTCAAGTACCGGGGTGTTGAGTGACTGTATTGTCTGCGTCTTTGCTAAACGACGACAACTTTACCAAAGCTTTGATCTCGGATGTTGCTCCAAAAAGACAACAGCTTGTGTTGCTGCTGCGGGGATGGTGTACTCGATATGATGTTGGTGCTGGGTTATTTTAGTGTGATATGAAGTAATAGTTAGAAGAGACTGAATGAAGAAGGTGCAACAGGCTAGTTGCCTGTGGCTGTGTGCCGCCTGTTCCTCCAAGACTGACACAATTTACACAACAGATGACATCTGCTTGAAGTCATTGTTTTATGTCTACCATGTTTGAAGTCATCTCTGCAGATGCTCTTAACAGTGACATTGGAGATAGGGTATCAGTGACGGTGTAAAACAGCATTTCTGCAAAAGACTGGACAATTTGACATTGTTACTCGTGTCACTAGACAGGTGTGGGATATTTTTGTGAAAGGTTTTATCCCTTCAGAAGTCATAAGTTTGCCATGGTTTCTGGCTTTCATTAACAGTTTCATATATTGTGATATGCACTAGTGTAAATTTACACAAAAAAGTTGGCAAATATGATGTTTTCATTTCAAATATCTGAGTGTGATTCCATGAAAGTTTGTCGTTTTCAGATCTTGAAGGTAAGGCATAATTGTGAGAGCAATTCCAGTAGGGTTGATATAGAAATGTGTTTCTTGAGTTATCATGAAATGTCTATAGATGAGATTGATTTATATAGCATGATGAAATATTTTATGATGTGTAAATAGTAGAAAGTAAACTAACTAACTGAATGAGAATGCCTAAATATTGAACATTATTTTGTAGTAGACAATCAAAATAGTATATTGTGATACCTGAAAATCTTGAATAAAGTGTGGTGTAGTAAAATTTATTAACAGGGAAATAACTAAATGTGTGGGGTGTGTGAAATGGGGAATTTTTTGGAAATACTTGATACAGAAATGTGATTAAATGCACTGTGTAAACATGATTTATTGAATTGGTTATTCTTAATAAAAGTATGAATGTGACTGGTTTGTATCTAATAAAACATTTAAGAGTGGAGACAAAATGGTATTAGCGGCATGCATGTCTACTTTTACTCTACAAGGTTAACTACTGTTTACAATATCATTCTCCTGTTGTAGTTATTATTGTAATTATAATTGTTGTAATTATTTGCAAATGAAGAAATATGGAACAAATAAGGTGAGCCCAATACTATGCCGAGTCCACATAGTTGAGTACTACCCAAGAGATCCAAATACCACCCAGAGTTAACAAGAGTTCTACCCAAGTGAGCCCAGTACCATGCTAGTTAACCAGGGTTCTGTCCAAGTGAGCACAGTACTATGCAAGTTAACCAGGGTTCTGTCTAAGTGAGCACAGTACCCTGCTAGTTAACCAGGGTTCTGCCCAAGTGAGCACAGTACCATGCTAGTTAACCAGGGTTCTGCCCAAGTGAGCACAGTACCATGCTAGTAAACCAGGGTTCTGCCCAAGTGAGCACAGTACCATGCTAGTTAACCAGAGTTCTGTCCAAGTGAGCACAGTACCATGCTAGTTAACCAGGGTTCTGCCCAAGTGAGCCCAGTACCATGCTAGTTAACCAGGGTTCTGCCCAAGTGAGCACAGTACCATGCTAGTTAACCAGGGTTCTGCCCAAGTGAGCACAGTACCATGCTAGTTAACCCGGGTTCTGCTCAAGTGAGCACAGTACCATGCTAGTTAACCAGGGTTCTGCCCAAGTGAGCACAGTACCATGCCAGTAAACCAGGGTTCTGCCCAAGTCAGCACAGTACCATGCTAGTTAACCAGGGTTCTGCCCAAGTGAGCACAGTACCATGCTAGTTAACCAGGGTTCTGCCCAAGTGAGCACAGTACCATGCTAGTAAACCAGGGTTCTGCTCAAGTAGGCACAGTACCATGCTAGTTAACCAGGGTTCTGTCCAAGTGAGTACAGTACCATGCTAGTTAACCAGGGTTCTGCCCAAATGAGCACAGTACCATGCTAGTTAACCAGGGTTATGCCCAAGTGAGCACAGTACCATGCTAGTTAACCAGGGTTCTGCCCAAGTGAGCACAGTACCATGCCAGTAAACCAGGGTTCTGCCCAAGTGAGCACAGTACCATGCTAGTTAACCAGTGTTCTGCCCAAGTGAGCACAGTACCATGCTGGTTAACCAGGGTTCTGCCCAAGTGAGCACAGTACCCTGCTAGTTAACCAGGGTTCTGCCCAAGTGAGCACAGTACCATGCTAGTTAACCAGGGTTCTGCCCAAGTGAGCACAGTACCCTGCTAGTTAACCAGGGTTCTGCCCAAGTGAGCACAGTACCATGCTAGTTAACCAGTGTTCTGCCCAAGTGAGCACAGTACCATGCTGGTTAACCAGGGTTCTGCCCAAGTGAGCACAGTACCCTGCTAGTTAACCAGGGTTCTGCCCAAGTGAGCACAGTACCATGCTAGTTAACCAGGGTTCTGCCCAAGTGAGCACAGTACCATGCTAGTTAACCAGGGTTCTGCCCAAGTGAGCACACTGTTGGTGGTCACAAATGGCCCATGGAGAAGGTATAGCTGACATATCTGCATGAATGTTGCTGGTGTGCATGTAAATAAATGTCACAATGTTTACACAGAAGGAACTTCCAATTTGTTAAGGAATTCATGATAACATCATAAATGTTGCTAAGATAATGAATCCTGATGCTCGCACGTATTTGAACAGCTGTGTAAGATGACAATGAGAAATGGCTTTCATTTGTGACGGCAGTAAAAGGACGACTGACTGCTCAGTGAACACGCCAAGCTTCTTTCTTTTCTGCTGCATTTGTATTTGATTGAATCATTCTAAGGGCACCTCAGGGCCTCCCAAAAAAGATAAATGGTCACATTTTGCTTGTATCTGTTTGAGCTTGCTGGTTCAGTTTGGCAGAGTGCCAATATCTTGTGTAATGGACTCCCCACCCCACTCTGGAGGCTAGCATCCAGCTTGCTATTGTTCCATTGAGACCTTGATTAATCTTTAATTGGTCTCAGGCAGATAGAGGCATTAGAGCCCTGTTAAACATTTGCCTGCAGCTTTTAAACTGTATCTTCAAAACTAGTGATTTTTTATAATTGCAAGTTGTGTTTATTTTGATGTTCATTTAATTATTATAAAATGGTGTTACTGCAGTGTCTATTGGTTAAAGATGTATTGTCACCTGTAGGTGACAAGCATAGAAAATTTATATTCTGGACAACTTTAGAGTGAAATATCATACACTTTATTGATATCAAATGCATTCTACTGTTCTGTTTACACTTGCCATGCCTTGTGTAGACATGGTACTATGTAAATCAATTGTATCAATATAGACTAATAATTACAGATTCACAATATATTGACACCTGAAACAACCAAATGTCAACCATTAAAAGAGTTTCACTATATACATGAAATCTGTATTTGATTGAATCATTCTAGTATCATCAGCATACAGTAGAACATACATTTTCAAGAAAATGTCGTAAATTTCACCAGCTGCCATGTCAAGTCCCTTATAATTATGACTAACAGTGTTCAAAATCATTCGGGTAAATAGGAAATAACAAAGGAGACAAGTTTCCTCCTTGTCGTACCTCTACATCACATGAGAAGAAGGCCGACACAGCCTGGCCCTGTGTTACACATGATTTAGCATTTTTGTACATGTTGTATACAACTTTGAACTTTCAACACATTACCATTAATACTGCATGAAATTATCTTAGACCACAGTGAGGACTGGTTTACTAAATCAAATGCTTTCTTATAACCGATGAACGCACAATAAAGCCTTTTGCATCAAGACAAATACAATTAAACCAACCAGTGCAAAACAAACATATGAACAAGAGTGGAATACCCCTGTCTGAACCCTGCCTGTCTTCACCTATTACATTCACTTCGTATGATCAAGAGTAACCTGGTGAGAGGCCAAGCGAATGCTGCCACCTCACGGCGCCTGGATAATTGAGGATTTGTTTATTCACATTTCGTTACATGTCATGGCTGAGAAATCGCCCGTTTATTTACAGATCTTAGTACCTCACTGGTCGCTAGGCGGCAGCACGATATATAACAAATATCACAGTTGTCAAAACGGAAGAGCAGAATTGTGTGTAAGTTGACAGTCAGTAGTATTACTATCAGATAATAATACTACTACCGTCGATTTGGCGTCCCCCCTAGACCCGGCGCCCGGGTGCGAGTGCACCCCTGCCTCAGGGTCATTACGTCACTACACTATTGCATAAGAAGCTGTTTATGATAAGATCACAGTTTTTTATTCGTTTCTCTTTCTTTCGTTTTCTGTCTTGGCTTGGTTCGCATTTTGTTGCCACCATAAGAGTGTCCACGTTGACACATTGAGGGGACAACGTGGACACATTGCAGGAGGTATACTTTCAGCGTTACAGGACCTAAACGGACCAATCATACAGTAAGAAATATGTGGGGGGCCAACAGAACATTCTTTACATTTTATCCGTAGGTGGCAGTTACAGGTCACATGATAGCGTGAAATGTTGGAGAACAAAGTTCTCGGCAGTCTGAATAGCGAGATATGTATGGTAGACTGGGGCAACGCTGTCCCTTGTGGTAAGACGGCCCCCATCATGTATGCAAAATGAAAATTCTGAATGTCACACAATTGTGTGCGAAATTACGCAGAACATATATCGGATAACCATTTAGAAATGCCAGCTAGCAACATGAGACAGATGTGATTAAATAAATGTATTTTTTTAAATATGTAACGCAGTTTGATATAATATTTGCCAATAGTGAAACTGGTGCAACTATTAGCGGTGCAAATCGCAATCGTGATTGGTGTCATTGTAATATTATCGTTCAATTTGGATGTCATACGGTAAAACATGGTTGAAATGTGTTGTGTTCTGTGTACAGTGTTAAGACATACAATGTACATATGGTGTAAGACGGCCCCCACCGTCTTCTTAGTCATCTTCTGTGTGCATTGTGTTACAAATTAATAACACGTTCTGTGTAACGTGTAAATAATCAACTTGCAATGTTAACTTTGCATAATTAGAAATGTGCTAACCAGCATGGCATGCGTATGACCAAATAATTGTACATTCAACGTGTATGTTATTAAGCCCCTACAAGAGTTAATACAAACTAACCATTTGCAGCTATAATCAAATTATGTTCACGTTAGTGATTTACTCAGAATTTGGTTTCAAAGTGGAAGATTCCAATGAAACCTCTGATATATTGAAGGCTGAAATAGAGAGACCGTCACGAGGCGTCTTGAGCGCGTCTCGAGCGAGCCTTAACTTCGTCTCGACAGCGTCTTGTCTCAAGTTGTGCGGGGGCTTAACGAGATGCGGTCGAGACGGGACGGGGCAGTTAATTTGCCAATGAGGAGCGGCGCCAAGTGATAATGTTTCGTTCATAGAAGCAAAAAACGCAAAGAGAATGTCACGGATCGCATTGCGCCAGGCGGCGGGGGAGCCTCTTGTCACGTGGTATGGGGCAAGGCAGTTTTGTTATATTTATACTACTTTTCAGATATATCTCTGGTTTGTCTATTCATTGAAAAGAGTTTCCATATAGATAACACATATATTTGTCGATAATACGAACGCATTAAAGATATAGCATAGTTTTATTTCGGGTAGTTTTCCTTAGAGAGAGTCACGCCACCCGTGAGAACAAATTACGGTGTTTTGTTGCTCCGGTAAGACATTACATAAAAGGGAAGTTTGCAATGCTACATGAACGCTTACAGTACTATTAAATTTGGAAAAACAATACAAAGGAATGCGGTTATTCTTGGTTACACGACAAATGCTCTATTCCAAATGATAACATGTTTTCTGCACTATACATTTTTACGCAAACTAAACCAAACATTAATCGCTACATATTTTATTGGGTACGGGAGAAATCGCTACATATTTTAATGGGTACGGGAGAAATCCTATTGTTGGTCACAGCGGTTCTGGACCTTTTTGGCTGGAACCAAATTTCGGTCGCCGGACATGCTTGACGACCCATGCCTTCAAACAGTTATCTTGACATAAATGATACAACAAAGAAAGATAAAATAAATACGTTAAACTTCGCAAAGTCTGCGCCGTTCACTAATTTGTCAACGTAAAAGAGAACACATCATGCAAATAGAACGCGAAGATGGCGGACGAGTTCAGGAATGTCATACGATTTCGATAATGTTTGAGGGTTGTTACTAATTTATTTAACATTGGTAATATATAGGGACAGACAATCCAACATAATGTGCCTAATCATGCTGATTAAAGCAATATTTGGCTGTGAAAGTGAATTTGCATGGAATTAATCGAAAATCTAAACGAGCGCGCATATTTGGCGGCACGAAAACAGAATATGACTTGTCCATACCAGGTGCATGCCTGACGAACAATTTACGTCAAAAGTTGTTTGAATTTGAAATGCAGTGTGCTAGTATATCACATGTCGTTTGACATTCAAGCAGCTTTGTGGCACGGGCAAACGGAACAATAACAAATTAATAAAGAGCAGTTCGGACAGTAAACGGAGAATGTGGAAACTGTTGGCGACTCACTCAAGATGGCTTGGCAACTAAAGTTTGGGTCGCTACCCAGAGGTTAAGAACCACTTAGCTGTCGCATGCCTATCGTGTACCACTAATCACTGAGCGATCTGCTGTGAATTTACAGACCAAAACCGTTCTCTACGATCTGAATCACACGCACACGCACACGCACAAACATACGCACAAGCACGCGCACGAAAGCGCGCACAAGCAGGCACGCACGCACAGACGCACTCTCTCTCACTCACACACACACACACACACACACACACACACACACACACACACACACACACACACACACACACACACACACACACACACACACACACACACACACACACACAGATTGAGTATGGATACAGGTGTTTATTGAAAGAGAAATGCAACAAAACGTCTTAAAGCCATGGATAATAGTTCAAATCAGTGGTATAAAATAATAAGGTAATTTCTTTTGCGTCTAAATCGGGACCCCGAAAACCTGAAACCTTGGCATTCGGACATCATTTCTCGGGAAAATAATGTTATTTCCAAACGCTAATATACCTGTAATGTGCGTTACACGTTTTTCTGGAACATTAGTTAATCCGGACATATACAATAGGGTCCAACGTGTATGGATGAACGAAGGTCCAATGGATACAACGTCTGTCATACATCATTAATGATATCGCATTTTTATAGTTACACGAATTTACAGTAATTCAGTACACCGGGCTTACTCAGGACAATGACTTTGTTGCCTTTAATGTATACGTGTCCACACTGCGCGACACATTTCATTCAATAGCGTCCAGTGACGTCCGGCAGCTGAGTCTGTCTCCGATACATTGGTTAGACCATTCCCAAGATCGTCGCGATCTGAGAACTATTCGACCACAGGCACACGTAAGTGTCAAGAAATGGGGACGACAATGGGTAAAGTGAATACGATAAGGGTGGCCACCCGACCAGCAGATGTCGTCCCACCGCGCGTACTACTGGAGCGAGTGGTCGGAGGTCGTACCACTGGAGCGAGCGAGCGTTTGTGGAAGAATATATGTTGGCACGCCATTACCTCACACTTTCGAGTCTCCCAGTTCGCTCGGCCGTCTCGTGAAGTTGTTGTATGTGTTCGACACGTCACCCGCTCCTGCCTCGTTGCCGTTGTCCACTTGCACATTGTTCTCGCCATTGTTCTCCACGCCTTCAGGCAGAAACCAAACGGACTGCTCCTGGTGTCGACGATAAAGGCAGACCGAAACTACAATGGCTATTAACACTACGGCAGTGGACATTATAACGGCCACTACGGTGATGCTGACAGCTTTCGATTTGTTGACCACCGGCAAAGCAACAGGCAACGTTGAGTTAATCACCGTCGATTGTTCGACAGGTGGTAAGTTTGTCGGTGTTGCAGATGTGCTATTTGGCGGTGTTTTTGTGGTACTTTTTGTTATTGTTGCTGTGGAAGTCGATGCTGACGTTATGGCAGGATATGTTGTCGCTGTAAAAGTAGATGTTTTTGTCGTTGTTGTTGTTGATGATGATGATAATGGTGATGACGTAACAAGTGTTGTTACTGTTGTGGTTGTTGTTGACGTGGCACGTATTACAGTTGATGTGGTGAAAAGAGTTGTGTTTGTGACATTAGGTTTTGTAGATGTGGTGGTAGGTGTTATTGTTGCGTCAGTAAGAAGTGTTGTTGTGGTAGGTGTTGTGATTGTTGTTGTAAGTGTTACGTTAGGCATTGTGGTCGTAGTGGTATGTGTAGTTGATTTTGGTGGTTTAATTGTTGTGGTAGGAGTTGCGGTTGCTGATGTCGGGGTGGTAGGCTTTGTGTTTGTGGTGGTAGGCTTTGTGGTTGTGGTGGTAGGCGTTGTGGTTGTGGTGGTAGGCGTTGTGGTTGTGGTGGTAGGCGTTGTGGTTGTGGGGGTATGTGTTGTGGTTGTGGTGGTAGGCGTGGTGGTAGGTGTTGTGGTGGTAGATGTTGTGGTGGTAGGTGTTGTAGTTGTGGTGGTAGGGGTTGTAGTTGTGGTGGTAGGTGTGGTGGTTGTTGTGGTAGGTGTTGTGATTGTGGTAGTAGGCGTTGTAGTTGTGGTGGTAGGTGTTGTGGTTGTGGTGGTAGGCGTTGTAGTTGTGGTGGTAGGCTTTGTGGTTGTGGTGGTAGGTGTTGTAGTTGTGGTGGTAGGTGTTGTAGTGGTAGGTTTTGTGGTTGTGGTGGTAGTTGTTGTAGTTGTGGTGGTAGGTGTTGTGGTTGTGGTGGTAGGTATTGTGGTTGTGGTGGTAGGTTTTGTGGTTGTGGTAGTAGGAGTTGTGGTTGTGATGGTAGGCGTTCTGATTGTGGTGGTAGGCGTTGTGGTTGATGTGGTAGGTGTTGATGTTGTGGTGGTAGGTGTTGTAGTTTTGGTGGTAGGCGTTGTGGTTGTGGTGGTAGGTGTTGTAGTTGTGGTGGTAGGCGTTGTGGTTGTGGTGGTAGGTGTTGTAGTTGTTGGCGTTGTGGTGGTAGATGTTGTGGTTGTGGTGGTAGGTGTTGTGGTGTTAGGTGTTGTAGTTGTGGTGGTAGGTGTTGTGGTTGTGGTGGTAGGTGTTGTGGTGGTAGGTGTTGTGGTGGTAGGTGTTGTGGTTGTGGTGGTAGGTGTTGTAGTTGTGGTGGTAGGTGTTGTGGTTGTGGTGGTAGGTGTTGTGGTTGTGGTAGTAGATGTTGTGGTGGTAGGTGTTGTGGTTGTGGTGGTAGGTGTTGTGGTTGTGGTTGTGGTGGTAGGTGCTGTGGTTGTAGGTGTTGTGGTTGTGGTAGTAGGTGTAGTGGTGGTAGGTGTTGTGGTGGTAGGTGTTGTAGTGAGTTCACTGCTGGCCTGTGTGTTTGCTCAGACCCGTGGATTCACTGCTGGCCTGTGTGTTTGCTCAGACCCGTGAGTTCACTGCTGGCCTGCATGTTTGCTTAGATCTGTGAGTTCACTGCTGGCCTGTGTGTTTGCTCAGACCTGTGAGTTCACTGCTGGCCTGTGTGTTTGCTCAGACCCGTGGGTTCACTGTTGGCCTGCGTGTTTGCTTAGATCCGTGAGTTCACTGCTGGCCTGCGTGTTTGCTTAGATCCGTGAGTTCACTGCTGGTCTGCGTGTTTGCTTAGATCAGTGAGTTCACTGCTGGCCTACGTGTTTCCTTAGATCCGTGAGTTCACTGCTGGGCTACGTGTTTGCTCAGACCCATGAGTTCACTGCTGGCCTGTGTGTTTGCTTAGATCTGTGAGTTCACTGCTGGCCTGTGTGTTTGCTCAGACCCGTGGGTTCACTGCTGGCCTGTGTGTTTGCTCAGACCCGTGGATTCACTGCTGGCCTGTGGGTTTGCTCAGACCCGTGAGTTCACTGCTGGCCTGTGTGTTTGCTCAGACCCGTGGGTTTACTGCTGGCCTGTGTGTTTGCTCAGACCCGTGAGTTCACTGCTGGCCTGCGTGTTTGCTTAGATCTGTGAGTTCACTGCTGGCCTGTGTGTTTGCTCAGACCCATGAGTTCACTGCTGGCCTGTGTGTTTGCTCAAACCCGTGAGTTCACTACTGGCCTGTGTGTTTGCTCAGACCCGTGAGTTCACTGCTGGCCTGCGTGTTTGCTTAGATCTGTGAGTTCACTGCTGGCCTGTGTGTTTGCTCAGACCCATGAGTTCACTGCTGGCCTGTGTGTTTGCTCAAACCCGTGAGTTCACTGCTGGCCTGTGTGTTTGCTCAGACCCGTGAATTCACTGCTGGCCTGCGTGTTTGCTTAGATCTGTGAGTTCACTGCTGGCCTGTGTGTTTGCTCAGACCCATGGGTTCACTGCTGGCCTGTGTGTTTGCTCAGACCCGTGAGTTCACTGCTGGCCTGTGTGTTTGCTCAGACCCGTGAGTTCACTGCTTGCCTGTGTGTTTGCCTTGACATGCGTGTTTGCTCTGTGTGTCTCTGCAGGAATCCCTGCCTCTCACAGGCTCGCTCTGTCGACCTGCATGGACTGCATGTGGCTGAGGCATTACACACCCTCGAACAGCTGCTAACAAACAGGGAGAGGGGTAAGTTAACCCACCCTCCCACCCTTGCAATAAACACCCTGGAACAGCTACTAGCAGACAGGGAGAGGGATTAAATTAATCCATCCTCCATCCCTTGCAATAAACACTGTAATAATTGAATTTTACCAACTTTATATTTGAAGTTAGTATTGTTTTGCTGTGATTAATTACTTAGATGACTGATAATAGTGATATATCAAGCTGTTAGATTTCTTCCTAATAATGAACTCGCAGGTAATTACTGGACATTCTTTTGCCACTTCCCTACAGAATTGTACTATCAGCCAGACAAGAGGAGGCGCCACCTTCTGGTGATGACGGGCAAAGGAAACCATAGTCACGGCGGTGTTGCACGAATTAGACTCGCAGTCATTGACTATCTCAAGAAAAACAATTACAGGTAATTTATAGTGGTTTTTATTGATTACAAATCTTTATTACATTCAAAATTTTATATTAAGGTTCAGCTTATATGGGCAGTGCAAAATGAGTGAGTGAATAAAGGTAAGTTCTTATGTAGCACTGTATCAAGTCCATAGGACTGTTCAAAGGGTGTTACATTTAACTCCCTGGCAGACGGTTAGTCGAACACCATCTCGACTTTTCTAGAAAGCAATTCAAAGACTGTTCATACACAAATACCCACCACTGTCTACAGCCAGGTACTCATTCATATAGCTGAATGAACTGGAGCAATGTAGAGTGAACAAACTTGTCCAGGGTTTGAAACGGCAGCACACGATTCGAACCTGGGTTCTTGATTGTGTCCTATGCTCTAGCCACTGCACTATGCACGCACGTATAGTCATATATATATATATTCATATATATACAGCCCTGTATATATGTGTATATATAGCTGTATATACATACACTCATATGTTCTCATTTCTCACAAAACATCCACAAATGGATTCAGAGCGGAACTGAAGTAAATGTATTCGTATGATATACTTTCTATCACACAATGAGAATAAGCTGAGGCAATCAGTAAAGAATGTGGGTGCCCTAACTCATAAAACGTTTCTTTTTAGAGCAGATACCCAAAGCCTGTAACTATACACATTTATATAGCATACTGACACCAGAAAGCCACTACTATTCATGACAGTTGTATACATAAAAAAGTAAATGTGCTTTTCATTTTGATACTGTCAGGGTGTGATATTTATAGACCGCACCATATGTAATTTGCCATTACACAGAAAAAGCAATCTACAATGTTATTCTACCTTCAGAAAATAAAGACAAGATGAACTTTGCAGCAATGCCTATATTATGTATATCAGTTTTGCAGTGCATACATTGTGTCTATTAGTTTGACATTGATCATTCTGGATACATGCAAACTCTTCTGTACAGTAGTTTGTATACATGTTAAACAATTTTATTATGTAGTTTTTTGCATTGTATCGGAAGAAATGTCCATTAACTTGCCAATATTTTGGGGACAGGAAACCATTATAATATCTTGGACCTTCACAATGCTCAGATGGTCAAGGTTCATTTATTTACAGTTTTAAGTTGGATTTGCTTACACACAGCGTCATATAGTCAGCACGTCCAGTGATTTACCACATGCTTATAACAGCTTGTTATAAGTTGTGATGACCTCCAGCACTTTCATTGCACTACTGTTTACCGTCTTACTGCGTCACAGAACTGTGTGCTATTTGTGAATACTGTTCTCCTTTGTTCACCATTACAAGCCTTCTTCTTGATGGCCACCAACTTCATAAAAACGTTCTTTGCCATGACCAATATGATGCCATGATCATGGTGCCTAGATCCTGTTGAACATGGATTGCAAACTTGCAACAGTTGCACAGATTGTGCGATTCCTGTATTGTTATGATGCAAATTGTTGACAAAGTAGCTGGTCGTCAGCTAGGGAACGACTTCATTCACTTCCTCAAACAGGTTTTTATGAAGGGAACGTTTGTTGGTAGATACTGCCTCATTTGCAAATATAGCACAAAACATGGCCAATTACAGTCAGTACCCAGTGTGTGATGTTTTTTGAACATTTAAACCTGTTTTTAATCAATTTAATCCCTATAAAATATTTACATAGTGAACTTCCAGTATAACGTCTGTTATCACTTATTTAACTGTAAATATTTTCTTGTTGTAGATACTCTGAGGCACAGCCTGGACTGATCAAAATACTTCTCAAGTACCGGGGTGTTGAGTGACTGTATTGTCTGCGTCTTTGCTAAACGACGACAACTTTACCAAAGCTTTGATCTCGGATGTTGCTCAAAAAAGACAACAGCTTGTGTTGCTGCTGCGGTGACGGTGTACTCGATATGATGTTGGTGCTGGGTTATTTTAGTGTGATATGAAGTAATAGTTAGAAGAGACTGAATGAAGAAGGTGCAACAGGCTAGTTACCTGTGGCTGTGTGCCGCCTGTTCCTCCAAGACTGACACAATTTACACAACAGGTGACATCTGCTTGAAGTCATTGTTTTATGTCTACCATGTTTGAAGTCATCTCTGCAGATGCTCTTAACAGTGACATTGGAGATAGGGTATCAGTGACGGTGTAAAACAGCATTTCTGCAAAAGACTGGACAATTTGACATTGTTACTCGTGTCACTAGACAGGTGTGGGATATTTTTGTGAAAGGTTTCATCCCTTCAGAAGTCATAAGTTTGCCATGGTTTCTGGCTTTCATTAACAGTTTCATATATTGTGATATGCACTAGTGTAAATTTACACAAAAAAGTTGGCAAATATGATGTTTTCATTTCAAATATCTGAGTGTGATTCCATGAAAGTTTGTCATTTTCAGATCTTGAAGGTAAGGCATAATTGTGAGAGCAATTCCAGTAGGGTTGATATAGAAATGTGTTTCTTGAGTTATCATGAAATGTCTATAGATGAGATTGATTTATATAGCATGATGAAATATTTTATGATGTGTAAATAGTAGAAAGTAAACTAACTGAATGAGAATGTCCAAATATTGAACATTATTTTGTAGTAGACAATCAAAATAGTATATTGTGATACCTGAAAATCTTGAATAAAGTGTGGTGTAGTAAAATTTATTAACAGGGAAATAACTAAATGTGTGGGGTGTGTGAAATGGGGAATTTTTTGGAAATACTTGATACAGAAATGTGATTAAATGCACTGTGTAAACATGATTTATTGAATTGGTTATTCTTAATAAAAGTATGAATGTGACTGGTTTGTATCTAATAAAACATATTTAAGAGTGGAGACAAAATGGTATTAGCGGCATGCATGTCTGCTTTTACTCTACAAGGTTAACTACTGTTTACAATATAATTCTCCTGTTGTAGTTATTATTGTAATTATAATTGTTGTAATTATTTGCAAATGAAGAAATATGGAACAAATAAGGTGAGCCCAATACTATGCCGAGTCCACATAGTTGAGTACTACCCAAGAGATCCAAATACCACCCAGAGTCCAGAGTTAACAAGAGTTCTACCCAAGTGAGCCCAGTACCATGCTAGTTAACCAGGGTTCTGTCCAAGTGAGCACAGTACTATGCAAGTTAACCAGGGTTCTGTCTAAGTGAGCACAGTACCCTGCTAGTTAACCAGGGTTCTGCCCAAGTGAGCACAGTACCATGCTAGTTAACCAGGGTTCTGCCCAAGTGAGCACAGTACCATGCTAGTAAACCAGGGTTCTGCCCAAGTGAGCACAGTACCATGCTAGTTAACCAGGGTTCTGTCCAAGTGAGCACAGTACCATGCTAGTTAACCAGGGTTCTGCCCAAGTGAGCACAGTACCATGCTAGTTAACCAGGGTTCTGCCCAAGTGAGCACAGTACCATGCTAGTTAACCCGGGTTCTGCCCAAGTGAGCACAGTACCATGCTAGTTAACCAGGGTTCTGCCCAAGTGAGCACAGTACCATGCCAGTAAACCAGGGTTCTGCCCAAGTGAGCACAGTACCATGCTAGTTAACCAGGGTTCTGCCCAAGTGAGCACAGTATCATGCTAGTTAACCAGGGTTCTGCCCAAGTGAGCACAATACCATGCTAGTAAACCAGGGTTCTGCTCAAGTAGGCACAGTACCATGCTAGTTAACCAGGGTTCTGTCCAAGTGAGTACAGTACCATGCTAGTTAACCAGGGTTCTGCCCAAGAGAGCACAGTACCATGCTAGTTAACCAGGGTTATGCCCAAGTGAGCACAGTACCATGCTAGTTAACCAGGGTTCTGCCCAAGTGAGCACAGTACCATGCCAGTAAACCAGGGTTCTGCCCAAGTGAGCACAGTACCATGCTAGTTAACCAGGGTTCTGCCCAAGTGAGCACAGTACCATGCTGGTTAACCAGGGTTCTGCCCAAGTGAGCACAATACCCTGCTAGTTAACCAGGGTTCTGCCCAAGTGAGCACAGTACCATGCTAGTTAACCAGGGTTCTGCCCAAGTGAGCACAGTACCATGCTAGTTAACCAGGGTTCTGCCCAAGTGAGCACACTGTTGGTGGTCACAAATGGCCCATGGAGAAGGTATAGCTGACATATCTGCATGAATGTTGCTGGTGTGCATGTAAATAAATGTCACAATGTTTACACAGAAGGAACTTCCAATTTGTTAAGGAATTCATGATAACATCATAAATGTTGCTAAGATAATGAATCCTGATGCTCGCCCGTATTTGAACAGCTGTGTAAGATGACAATGAGAAATGGGTTTCATTTGTGACGGCAGTAAAAGGACGACTGACTGCTCAGTGAACACGCCAAGCTTCTTTCTTTTCTGCTGCATTTGTATTTGATTGAATCATTCTAAGGGCACCTCAGGGCCTCCCAAAAAAGATAAATGGTCACATTTTGCTTGTATCTGTTTGAGCTTGCTGGTTCAGTTTGGCAGAGTGCCAATATCTTGTGTAATGGACTCCCCACCCCACTCTGGAGGCTAGCATCCAGCTTGCTATTGTTCAATTGAGACCTTGATTAATCTTTAATTGGTCTCAGGCAGATAGAGGCATTAGAGCCCTGTTAAACATTTGCCTGCAGCTTTTAAACTGTATCTTCAAAACTATTGATTTTTATAATTGCAAGTTGTGTTTATTTTGATGTTCATTTAATTATCATAAAATGGTGTTACTGTGGTGTCTATTGGTTAAAGATGTATTGTCACCTGTAGGTGACAAGCATAGAAAATTAATATTCTGGACAACTTTAGAGTGAAATATCATACACTTTATTGATATCAAATGCATTCTACTGTTCTGTTTACATTTGCCATGCCTTGTGTAGACATGGTACTATGTAAATCAATTGTATCAATATAGACTAATAATTACAGATTCACAATATAGTTGACACCTGAAACAACCAAATGTCAACCATTAAAAGAGTTTCACTATATACATGAAATCTGTATTTGGTTGAATCATTCTAGTATCATCAGCATACAGTAGAACATACATTTTCAAGAAAATGTCGTAAATTTCACCAGCTGCCATGTCAAGTCCCTTATAATTATGACTAACAGTGTTCAAAATCATTCGGGTAAATAGGAAATAACAAAGGAGACAAGTTTCCTCCTTGTCATACCTCTACATCACATGAGAAGAAGGCCGACACAGCCTGGCCCTGTGTTACACATGATTTAGCATTTTTGTACATGTTGTATACAACTTTGAACTTTCAACACATTACCATTAATACTGCATGAAATTATCTTAGACCACAGTGAGGACTGGTTTACTAAATCAAATGCTTTCTTATAACCGATGAACGCACAATAAAGCCTTTTGCATCAAGACAAATACAATTAAACCAACCAGTGCAAAACAAACATATGAACAAGAGTGGAATACCCCTGTCTGAACCCTGCCTGTCTTCACCTATTACATTCACTTCGTATGATCAAGAGTAACCTGGTGAGAGGCCAAGCGAATGCTGCCACCTCACGGCGCCTGGATAATTGAGGATTTGTTTATTCACATTTCGTTACATGTCATGGCTGAGAAATCGCCCGTTTATTTACAGATCTTAGTACCTCACTGGTCGCTAGGCGGCAGCACGATATATAACAAATATCACAGTTGTCAAAACGGAAGAGCAGAATTGTGTGTAAGTTGACAGTCAGTAGTATTACTATCAGATAATAATACTACTACCGTCGATTTGGCGTCCCCCCTAGACCCGGCGCCCGGGTGCGAGTGCACCCCTGCCTCAGGGTCATTACGTCACTACACTATTGCATAAGAAGCTGTTTATGATAAGATCACAGTTTTTTATTCGTTTCTCTTTCTTTCGTTTTCTGTCTTGGCTTGGTTCGCATTTTGTTGCCACCATAAGAGTGTCCACGTTGACACATTGAGGGGACAACGTGGACACATTGCAGGAGGTATACTTTCAGCGTTACAGGACCTAAACGGACCAATCATACAGTAAGAAATATGTGGGGGGCCAACAGAACATTCTTTACATTTTATCCGTAGGTGGCAGTTACAGGTCACATGATAGCGTGAAATGTTGGAGAACAAAGTTCTCGGCAGTCTGAATAGCGAGATATGTATGGTAGACTGGGGCAACGCTGTCCCTTGTGGTAAGACGGCCCCCATCATGTATGCAAAATGAAAATTCTGAATGTCACACAATTGTGTGCGAAATTACGCAGAACATATATCGGATAACCATTTAGAAATGCCAGCTAGCAACATGAGACAGATGTGATTAAATAAATGTATTTTTTTAAATATGTAACGCAGTTTGATATAATATTTGCCAATAGTGAAACTGGTGCAACTATTAGCGGTGCAAATCGCAATCGTGATTGGTGTCATTGTAATATTATCGTTCAATTTGGATGTCATACAGTAAAACATGGTTGAAATGTGTTGTGTTCTGTGTACAGTGTTAAGACATACAATGTACATATGGTGTAAGACGGCCCCCACCGTCTTCTTAGTCATCTTCTGTGTGCATTGTGTTACAAATTAATAACACGTTCTGTATAACGTGTAAATAATCAACTTGCAATGTTAACTTTGCATAATTAGAAATGTGCTAACCAGCATGGCATGCGTATGACCAAATAATTGTGCATTCAACGTGTATGTTATTAAGCCCCTACAAGAGTTAATACAAACTAACCATTTGCAGCTATAATCAAATTATGTTCACGTTAGTGATTTACTCAGAATTTGGTTTCAAAGTGGAAGATTCCAATGAAACCTCTGATATATTGAAGGCTGAAATAGAGAGACCGTCACGAGGCGTCTTGAGCGCGTCTCGAGCGAGCCTTAACTTCGTCTCGACAGCGTCTTGTCTCAAGTTGTGCGGGGGCTTAACGAGATGCGGTCGAGACGGGACGGGGCAGTTAATTTGCCAATGAGGAGCGGCGCCAAGTGATAATGTTTCGTTCATAGAAGCAAAAAACGCAAAGAGAATGTCACGGATCGCATTGCGCCAGGCGGCGGGGGAGCCTCTTGTCACGTGGTATGGGGCAAGGCAGTTTTGTTATATTTATACTACTTTTCAGATATATCTCTGGTTTGTCTATTCATTGAAAAGAGTTTCCATATAGATAACACATATATTTGTCGATAATACGAACGCATTAAAGATATAGCATAGTTTTATTTCGGGTAGTTTTCCTTAGAGAGAGTCACGCCACCCGTGAGAACAAATTACGGTGTTTTGTTGCTCCGGTAAGACATTACATAAAAGGGAAGTTTGCAATGCTACATGAACGCTTACAGTACTATTAAATTTGGAAAAACAATACAAAGGAATGCGGTTATTCTTGGTTACACGACAAATACTCTATTCCAAATGATAACATGTTTTCTGCACTATACATTTTTACGCAAACTAAACCAAACATTAATCGCTACATATTTTATTGGGTACGGGAGAAATCGCTACATATTTTAATGGGTACGGGAGAAATCCTATTGTTGGTCACAGCGGTTCTGGACCTTTTTGGCTGGAACAAAATTTCGGTCGCCGGACATGCTTGGCGACCCATGCCTTCAAACAGTTATCTTGACATAAATGATACAACAAAGAAAGATAAAATAAATAGGTTAAACTTCGCAAAGTCTGCGCCGTTCACTAATTTGTCAACGTAAAAGAGAACACATCATGCAAATAGAACGCGAAGATGGCGGACGAGTTCAGGAATGTCATACGATTTCGATAATGTTTGAGGGTTGTTACTAATTTATTTAACATTGGTAATATATAGGGACAGACAATCCAACATAATGTGCCTAATCATGCTGATTAAAGCAATATTTGGCTGTGAAAGTGAATTTGCATGGAATTAATCGAAAATCGAAACGAGCGCGCATATTTGGCGGCACGAAAACAGAATATGACTTGTCCATACCAGGTGCATGCCTGACGAACAATTTACGTCAAAAGTTGTTTGAATTTGAAATGCAGTGTGCTAGTATATCACATGTCGTTTGACATTCAAGCAGCTTTGTGGCACGGGCAAACGGAACAATAACAAATTAATAAAGAGCAGTTCGGACAGTAAACGGAGAATGTGGAAACTGTTGGCGACTCACTCAAGATGGCTTGGCAACTAAAGTTTGGGTCGCTACCCAGAGGTTAAGAACCACTTAGCTGTCGCATGCCTATCGTGTACCACTAATCACTGAGCGATCTGCTGTGAATTTACAGACCAAAACCGTTCTCTACGATCTGAATCACACGCACACGCACACGCACAAACATACGCACAAGCACGCGCACGAAAGCGCGCACAAGCAGGCACGCACGCACGCACAGACGCACTCTCTCTCTCTCACTCACTCACACACACACACACACACACACACACACACACACACACACACACACACACACACACACACACACACAGATTGAGTATGGATACAGGTGTTTATTGAAAGAGAAATGCAACAAAACGTCTTAAAGCCATGGATAATAGTTCAAATCAGTGGTATAAAATAATAAGGTAATTTCTTTTGCGTCTAAATCGGGACCCCGAAAACCTGAAACCTTGGCATTCGGACATCATTTCTCGGGAAAATAATGTTATTTCCAAACGCTAATATACCTGTAATGTGCGTTACACGTTTTTCTGGAACATTAGTTAATCCGGACATATACAATAGGGTCCAACGTGTATGGATGAACGAAGGTCCAATGGATACAACGTCTGTCATACATCATTAATGTTATCGCATTTTTATAGTTACACGAATTTACAGTAATTCAGTACACCGGGCTTACTCAGGACAATGACTTCGTTGCCTTTAATGTATACGTGTCCACACTGCGCGACACATTTCATTCAATAGCGTCCAGTGACGTCCGGCAGCTGAGTCTGTCTCCGATACATTGGGTAGACCATTCCCAAGATCGTCGCGATCTGAGAACTATTCGACCACAGGTACACGTAAGTGTCAAGAAATGGGGACGACAATGGGTAAAGTGAATACGATAAGGGTGGCCACCCGACCAGCAGATGTCGTCCCACCGCGCGTACTACTGGAGCGAGTGGTCGGAGGTCGTACCACTGGAGCGAGCGAGCGTTTGTGGAAGAATATATGTTGGAACGCCATTACCTCACACTTTCGAGTCTCCCAGTTCGCTCGGCCGTCTCGTGAAGTTGTTGTATGCGTTCGACACGTCACCCGCTCCTGCCTCGTTGCCGTTGTCCACTTGCACGTTGTTCTCGCCATTGTTCTCCACGCCTTCAGGCAGAAACCAAACGGACTGCTCCTGGTGTCGACGATAAAGGCAGACCGAAACTACAATGGCTATTAACACTACGGCAGTGGACATTATAACGGCCACTACGGTGATGCTGACAGCTTTCGATTTGTTGACCACCGGCAAAGCAACAGGCAACGTTGAGTTAATCACCGTCGATTGTTCGACAGGTGGTAAGTTTGTCGGTGTTGCAGATGTGCTATTTGGCGGTGTTTTTGTGGTACTTTGTGTTATTGTTGCTGTGGAAGTCGATGCTGACGTTATGGCAGGAGATGTTGTCGCTGTAAAAGTAGATGTTTTTGTCGTTGTTGTTGTTGATGATGATGATAATGGTGATGACGTAATAAGTGTTGTTACTGTTGTGGTTGTTGTTGACGTAGCACGTATTACAGTTGATGTGGTGAAAAGAGTTGTGTTTGTGACATTAGGTTTTGTAGATGTGGTGGTAGGTGTTATTGTTGCGTCAGTAAGAAGTGTTGTTGTGGTAGGTGTTGTGATTGTTGTTGTAAGTGTTACGTTAGGCATTGTGGTCGTAGTGGTATGTGTAGTTGATTTTGGTGGTTTAATTGTTGTGGTAGGAGTTGCGGTTGCTGATGTCGGGGTGGTAGGCTTTGTGTTTGTGGTGGTAGGCTTTGTGGTTGTGGTGGTAGGCGTTGTGGTTGTGGTGGTAGGCGTTGTGGTTGTGGTGGTAGGCGTTGTGGTTGTGGGGGTATGTGTTGTGGTTGTGGTGGTAGGCGTTGTGGTTGTGGTGGTAGGTGTTGTGGTGGTAGATGTTGTGGTGGTAGGTGTTGTAGTTGTGGTGGTAGGGGTTGTAGTTGTGGTGGTAGGTGTGGTGGTTGTGGTGGTAGGTGTTGTAATTGTGGTGGTAGGCGTTGTAGTTGTGGTGGTAGGCTTTGTGGTTGTGGTGGTAGGTGTTGTAGTTGTGGTGGTAGGTGTTGTAGTGGTAGGTTTTGTGGTTGTGGTGGTAGTTGTTGTAGTTGTGGTGGTAGGTGTTGTGGTTGTGGTGGTAGGTATTGTGGTTGTGGTGGTAGGTTTTGTGGTTGTGGTAGTAGGAGTTGTGGTTGTGGTGGTAGGTTTTGTGGTTGTGATAGTAGGAGTTGTGGTAGTAGGAGTTGTGGTTGTGATGGTAGGCGTTCTGATTGTGGTGGTAGGCGTTGTGGTTGATGTGGTAGGTGTTGATGTTGTGGTGGTAGGTGTTGTAGTTTTGGTGGTAGGCGTTGTGGTTGTGGTGGTAGGTGTTGTAGTTGTGGTGGTAGGCGTTGTGGTTGTGGTGGTAGGTGTTGTAGTTGTTGGCGTTGTGGTGGTAGATGTTGTGGTTGTGGTGGTAGGTGTTGTGGTGTTAGGTGTTGTAGTTGTGGTGGTAGGTGTTGTGGTTGTGGTTGTGGTAGTAGGTGTTGTGGTGGTAGGTGTTGTGGTGGTAGGTGTTGTGGTTGTGGTGGTAGGTGTTGTAGTTGTGGTGGTAGGTGTTGTGGTTGTGGTAGTAGATGTTGTGGTGGTAGGTGTTGTGGTTGTGGTGGTAGGTGTTGTGGTTGTGGTGGTAGGTGCTGCGGTTGTAGGTGTTGTGGTTGTGGTAGTAGGTGTAGTGGTGGTAGGTGTTGTGGTGGTAGGTGTTGTGGTGGTAGGTGTTGTAGTTGTGGTGGTAGGTGTTGTGGTTGTGGTGGTAGGTGTTGTGGTGGTAGGTGTTGTGGTTGTGGTGGTAGGTGTTGTAGTTGTGGTGGTAGGTGTTGTGGTTGTTGTTGTTGTAGGTGTTGTCGTTGTGGTAGTAGGTGTAGTGGTGGTAGGTGATGTGGTGGTAGATGTTGTGGTTGTGGTGGCAGGTGTTGTGGTGGTAGGTGTTGTAGTTGTGGTGGTAGGTGTTGTAGTTGTGGTGGTAGGTGTTGTGGTTGTGGTGGTAGGCGTTGTGGTTGTGGTGGTAGGTGTTGTAGTTGTGGTGGTAGGTGTTGTGGTTGTGGTGGTAGGTGTTGTGGTGGTAGGTGTTGTAGTTGTGGTGGTAGGTGTTGTAGTTGTGGTGGTAGGTGTTGTGGTTGTGGTGGTAGGTGTTGTAGTTGTAGGCGTTGTGGTGGTAGGTGTTGTGGTTGTGGTGGTAGGTGTTGTGGTGGTAGGTGTTGTAGTTGTGGTGGTAGGTGTTGTGGTTGTGGTGGTAGGTGTTGTGGTAGTAGGTGTTGTGGTTGTGGTGGTAGGTGTGGTGGTTGTGGTGGTAGGTGTTGTGGTTGTGGTGGTAGGTGTTGTGGTTGTGGTTGTGGTGGTAGGTGTTGTTGTTGTAGGTGTTGTGGTTGTGGTAGTAGGTGTAGTGGTAGGTGTTGTGGTTGTGGTAGTCGATATTGTCGTTGTTGTAGTTCGGACTGTCGGACTGCAGCAAGTCCCGCCTCCAATACACACACATACGGTGCGCGTGACATTTCCCTTCAAGTTGGTCGCTCTGCAAGTGTACAGCCCGCTCTGTGCGGCCCGCACGCGCCTCATCCTCCACAAGGCCGTCGTCCGGTAGTGCGTGCGATTCGACGACGGCGCGACGCTGATCGACTCGCCAGATGGCGCTGCCCACATGACTTCCGGGGGCGGGTCCGATCTGGCCGCGCAGGACAGGAAGAGATCCTCGTCCTCGGCCAGGGTGACATTCTCAATGACACCAATGAAAGTGGGTGGAGTACAGATAAAGTCTGACGGCTGCAGATTCCAGATGTAGTCGAATGTCGGTGTCATGCAGTTGTCGTTGTAGCCTACTCCCGAATGTGTCATTATCCAGTTGCGATACCAGCGCATCTCGCAGTTACAATGTAGCGGATTTGCACCTGTTTTTATAAAAGGGATTTTGGCGAGCAGCGGCCCTATAGCTGGTTCCATATACTGAAGCTGGTTGCTCTCGAAGCCTAGAGTATTTAGGCCGATATCGACGTACGGCTGCAAGTCTTCGACGCGCATTGATCTCAGTCTGTTGTTGTCAAGAATGAGAATCTTGAGGTGTGGCAAAGTCTGCGCTAGCCCGACCGGCAGACGGGTCAGTCGGTTTGATGTAAGGTCGATTTTTTCGATATTGGATGAATCGTTGAATGTTTCACCGGTGACGGCCGTTAGTTTGTTCAAACTGAAATCGAGCTCTCTCAGGGCGGCGAAGTTGGAGAATAATTCAGGCGGAAGTTTCTCGATCGAACCTTCACGGAGAGTGAACTTTCTGACTGTGCGCAGGCGGGTGTAGCTTCGAAAGTCAAGTGCGGAGAGCGGAATCTGATTCTTGCTCAAGTCGAGTTGTTGAGTAGTGACGTACTCTAAGAAAGATAGGTCTGTTACTTGACTTCCGACCAGTGACAAGACAGTCAAGTTAACTCCCGTAAATATGGTTTTATCAAACTCGATTGTGTCCTGGTTATCATTAAGTATTAATGATTTCAGCGTGCCGGTCAACGGCCGCAGCACTCCGCCAGGGATCCGCGAGATTGCGTTGGCGGAGATATCTAGCGAGACGATAGTCGCTCCTGCGAACGTGTTCTCATATAGAACCTTCATTTTGTTATTATTCAGTAGCAGTTTCTGGAGTCGGAGCCCTTTGAACCCGAAATGTGGCAACTCCTCGATGCTGTTCCTTTGCAAGTAGAGATTGCTTAGTTTCGTCAGGCCTCGAAACGCAGCCGAATCAATCGTGTCGAGCTTGTTCGAGCTCAGAATTAGCGTTTCGAGTGCCGGCAGATTTTCGAAGGCGCCCGGACCAAGCTGGCGTAGCTCACCGACGTCCATCTCCAGTTCCCGCAGTGCCGGCAGTAGCGGGAATGTGTGTGTCGCCGACATTGAAACAACCTTATTGTACCTGAATATAATCTTGACCGTGTCGATGGGGAAGCCGAAAGGGATCTCAGTTAGCCGCTTGTAACTGCAGTGCACCGTCATATCACCGTCTATTAGTTCGCATTGACACGAAGTCGGACATTCGCCGCACGTCGGACGCAGCGTCGCCAACAGCACCGACGCCCCCAATAGCGCCACTACACTGAACATCATGCCCCAACCACCAGTGTCACAAATCTCGTTGGCATGTGACCAGTTCACGCGTTATCTGTAATCTGAAACAAGTAAGCTTTGTCAATGTGCGTCATAGGTTGTCACATTCCTTATCACAAACGCATGCTTTTAAGTAGCATTGGTAGATTTTAACTACCATTTGTAACTGTTGTTAATAAGTGTATGTAGATCATGAACAGTATTAATTTTACATATTTGATAATACTTGTTACCGTACAGTGTAGCATTTGATACGCTATCCGATAAATTACACTTTTGTAAAATTACTGTTCGCTTGGTTCAGCCTGTGGAAAACCAAACATATGGAACGGGGATATAGAATTATTCGTCTTTTGCGCTGTTTTATCTTAAAACTGAGTATATTATGTCAACAATGTGGGATTGAGGAAAGAGATGTAGGGCCTATTGTGTATGACGCATGTTGAATCAGTGAAATTTGGTATTTAAAACTGAACGGTCTCAAAATGCAGACTTAATAATAGGCCTATTCTGGCTATTACTTCTGCTTTGTTTCCTAAATTACACAAGTTACTCAAGTAACGCCTAAAGGTAATCGATTATTTAGTGTAAGTAGCGTCATTACGCCAACGATGGAGGACGAATGTGTGAAACAAAATATCGCATGTGCCAAATCCAGTTTGTGTAGTATTGGCATACTCAGTTTATGTAGTATTGGCATACTCAGTTTATGTAGTATTGGCATACTCAGTTTATGTGATGTGTCGTAAAATGACAAGTCAACTCAAGTCTCAAGTGAATGAGTCCAAATCAAGTTTGTTTCGGGTGATCTCCGTGAGTTTCAACCAAGTTCCAACTCAACAGGGTCTGCCGTTCAAGGCACAAGTCAAGTCGCACTCAAACACGTGTTGGTTGTGCTTCATATCTTGTGAAATATCAACGATAAAACGGTCAATTTGTTAACGATATTTATTATGATTAACACGACTCATATAGGTTCGCGTCCTGCATAGTTCAGATAGTCTCGTCAGATAGACATTATTCTTTTTACGTAATAGTTACGAGGCGGGGGTAATTTCTGATTACAGTTGAGAAAGCGGATCGCACTCAAGAAAGTAACGTTTCTAGTCAACGACCTCCAAATCCACGTTAAGTATCGAGTCATCTCTTAGATTTGCAAGTAATATGGCAAGTTGTGAAAAGGACGAATCGAGTCAGCACGAATCAACAAGTTCGGTACTTGGATAAATACACGCGACGTCTATGTCGCTTAATGGCCCTCAGCCACGCAATTACAGCTAGCTCGTTAGAACAGTTCCACCGGTATAACAAATGTGTTACTTTGACATATTTTAATATAACAAGTATGTAGGGGAACGGCGTGCAAAACGGGCCCCCAACCGTTTGGCGTTATTGTACAATATACAGCTAAAATAAAATAAAATAAAATAAAATTTTGCAACAACAACAAACGGCAACATAAGCCAAAACACAAAACAATCGTTAAAAAAGTAATGTTATGTTGCATGGGCTCACATGGCATGTTAGATGCCGTCTTCCTGTGACCCCACAAGCATACATTTAAACTACGACACACCACACATATACACGTGTCCGATAACTATATTACAACGATGATCGTGTGGCAGCGGACCGGGGGTAGGATGGAATGAATAATAATAAAAACAAATTATAGAAAATAATTGTATGAGATTGAAATTTATCTGGATCCAACGTAGATATAAAACGCCTCTAACTACACTCCACAGATCTGGGATTTAGGCAATGAACATAGTTGAGATATATGTTGATATATATATATAGCTGTATATGTATATTTTTTGCAAAGATTTAATGTGTTATATCGTATAAGCAACATTATTCCATATTTTTTATGAAATTATGTTTAGGTAACCTAGATGAAAAATGTGTTCTGAGTTTCTCTGTATGTAAGAGGTTATATTGTCTGTTAAGTCTGACATTAGTGGCTAAGTTCTTTTTTGGTATATAATCTTTAAAGGATTTAGGCAGTGCATTATGGCGATAATCATACATACATAGTAAGACGTGCAGCCTGAATATATATCACATAATTTAAGTCTATTTTCAGATTTAAAAAAGGATCGGTGTGACGTCTGTATCTTTTTTTAAATTAATTAGTCGTATAGGGCGTTTTTGTAAAATTTATAACTTCCTTACAGTATTTCTATTTCCGCATACTTGTCCACCGTAAGTTAAGTGACTTTGAATTAAGGTAAAGTAGAGGGTTTTTAAAGCATTATGTGGCAGAACATTTTTCGTTTTATTAATTGCCAAAAAAATGGCTCTAGACATTTTAGAACTGATTAAATTAATATTTTATTCCATGTTAAATGTTTATCAATATGTATTCCTAAGAACTTCACTGTTTCTTCTTTGTTATGTTTAACAACATGATTAATAACTTCCCTGTTTATTTTAATACAATTATTTACCTGATATTTGCTATTTGGTGGAATGAATATGCATAGGTGTGTCTTTTTAATATTTAAAGACAATTTATTGGCACAAAGCTAGTCATATAAATATATCAATTCTTGGTTTATATTGTTTATTAAAGTGTCAACATGAGGACCTGATTGGTACACAGTTGTGTCATCCGCAAAAGACAATAAATTCAAAGACATAGAGTTAGTTATACCATTGAAATAAATTAGGAATAAGACTGGTCCAAGTATGGAACCTTGGGGTATAATGTTTTTTGTGATGATTCACATTTACGTATCTCAGTATATTGTTTTCGATTTGATAAATAACGGGCAAACCATTTATTATTTATTCCCGAATTCCATTTAAAAAAATGTGTACAGCAAAATATCAAGGTTAATTGTATCAAATGCCTTTGAAAGTTCCAGAAACACAGCCAATGTAGGATCGTTTGTTTTTCTATCGTTTGCATCTGCAATATCCTTGAGCATATGCAGTATTGAGTGAATAGTAGAATGTTTTGCACAAAATCCATACTGGTGTTTATATAGAATGTCATATTTTTCTAAAAACATGATTAATCTATTGCATGCAATGTTTTCAATTATTTTAGAAATCGCATGTAGAAAGTTAATATGTCTATAATTATTAAACATTTTGTTGTTACCTGATTTGAAAACAGGAATTACTTTTGTGGTTTTTACGTTTTCAGGAACAATTCCCGTGACGAAGGATTGATTTAATATATGCTCAAGCGGAGTGGCTACTTCATGTATGGTCGCTTGCAGTAGTTTAGTGGATAAGCCGTCGAATCTTTCGGTGCATTTAATTTTAATCTGTTGTACAATTGTTTCAATTTCAGTTGTCTGTGTGGGTTGCATGAAAAAATTTACCGTATAATTTCCTCGGAAGTGTGTCAAATTGCTTAACATGAAGAGCTACTGAGTTGCTTATTGATTTACCTATTCCAACAACAAAATTATTAAATTCTTCTGCAATTTTGTTTAAATTAGAATTTTCTTGCCCGTTTATGATGAAGGTTTCAGGTAGTTTGGATAATTCCCATGTTTATATATACACAATAAAGCCCATGTTTCTTTGATATTGTGCTTACGGTCCTTCAGCATGTTTGTGTAATAAGTACTTTTTGCTGCTCGTTTAATCTTATTAAAAACTCTACAATATTCTCTATATTTATTGAAAATTTCTGGATTAGCTCATTTTAATTTCTTTAATAACTTTGCTTTATTTAGCGATGAAGTCAATATGCCTGATGTCATCCTATGTTCACGTTTAATGTAGTTGTTCTTAACTTTAACACATTTAATTGGACAAGATATTTCAAAAAGTTATTTGTATATTATCATAAAATTATCGTAAGCTTCATTCGCATTGGCAGTGCATAATACAGATGAATAATCAGCCTTAACCAATAGATTCTAAATGATAAATTTGTGTTTGGTCAACTTTCGGACCTGCTTATATATTGATCTTTGTGATCGAGGTGTACCATATAGTATATTAAATATTCCAAAGTGATCAGGTAAATCAGTTATAATAATCCCCGATTCATATCATGAGCATGATTTGAATATAAATGGTATATAAATGTTGCCGAATATGATGTCATTCTTGTTGGTTTGGTTATATGCGGAATAAATCCTTGGGATATTACGTTATCTACGAAGTCGTTGGTTTTTTATGGGTGAAAAAAATTAGCGAATTAATGTTGTAGTCGCCCATTAAATAAGCAGTTTTATTTTCATTTGAAATTTTATTCTGGATTTATATAATTTTCCTTATAAACAGATCTATATCTGCACGTGGAGGAGCGTTAGGTCGATAAATTACACCTACTATAATAGGTTTATTATGATCACCTTGAACTCAAAAACATATAGACTCAAATACATGAGGAACAAATATGGAAAGATCATCACGTTTAAAGTAAGTCAAGCTTTCGTTAATATATATAGATATTCCAACTCCACCGAGACCATCATCATTTTGTAGTCTTATTGGGAATCACGTATTTTAAATATTTATGTTAAATCAATTATATGAAGTTTGAGGTCATTTGAAGATAAATTAAAAAGTAATCCTTGCATAGTATCCCAATGTGGCTCTAAACTGCGACAATTGATACAGAGCATCGATAGAGATATATTACCACAGTGGAAAGCACCGGCAAATTCAATCCGGGTGAAGTATTTGCAATCATTTGTATTTAAAGAAAAAGGAGAATCACAATATATGTCACCTTCGTAATAATTAATATCATTGTACAACTTTCTAAAATAAAAAAATACATTTGTTTGGATCCGAATTGAGTATCGCATATTAATCCAATCTCCCCAGTCCGCCGTCTTTACGTTACCACCAGAAGCAACAGAAAAAATCAAATCAAAGAAACTGTAGTGGAAAAGTGTGGTGGCACTGCTAAGTAACTCATAAATGGGCCCTAGTGAACATTGGTTGGAAGTGCTAAACGCACATTCAAAGAGGTGAGCTCAAAAGGATTGTTTTTAGCAATAAAAAAAATATATATTAGCACTATTTTCAAAATATCATATTTCCGTTTTGTGCGCGTTGAAAACAACGGGAAATGTGGTTTGCATAAGCCAAACGTAAATGCTATGACATAGGTATGCGTTAGATTTTTAAAACATGTAGAGTTTGTATTCAAATTGATTATCAACCCGAGGCTGCGATGTGCGCCCAAAACGGGCCCCTATGTTGTCCGCTAAGCTAAAAGGGGTTGCACGCCGTTCCCCAACTGTGAACCACGGGTAAATCTGAAACACTACCGGTAATGGCCAAATAAAACAACACGCACGTGACGGGTCTGTCGTTAACACTTGGCCATGTACGCAGTTAGGGTAACATATATCTGACGCCGCTTTGATCGAGTGAGCCACGATTCATTCAGTTGCAGCAATAACCGAGACGCACGCTGACTGCGCCTATTCTACCACGCCAAATAGGTGTCACCGCGCTATTGAACTATAGGCATGTACGACCGACATTATATTCTACAACCTACGAGACCCAGTCAAAGTAGCCATTCCAGTACAAGAAACCATGCTATCTGCTGATGTTGACCAAACAGTGCAGAATTCTTACTGACATGTCCTTTAATACTTGCAATGGTTACCGTGTTTAAATGATCTTACTTTGATATTTAGATACTATATACCACACACACACGCACACGCACACACACATATATATTGGTTTTTCGATTTAATTCATAATTCGTTATTCCAGTGTGAGTAGTAGGAAGGTCGGTTTCCGCAGGATAATCCCCCAAACCGACCTTCCTACTATTGGTGTGCAAGGGAAGGTGGGGACCTATGAGAGTATTGAGCCACCCTTGTAACTTTGTTAATGATGATCACAGTTTTAGTGTCACTAGAAGCAGATCATGATACTTACAACTTCATGACCAATTTGACTGATGACGGATGACTAACGACGGATGACTAATGGCGCGTAAAATCACGATTGTATATGTTTTTACTTATAAAATATTGTTGAGTCAATAGTTTGTGTTTGTTGTTTTCTTTATCTACCTACCGTATGTGATGTGATGTTGTTGATAATGGCATATTAACAATAAGGGATACATGTTCTATACAGATGCTAGTCTAATTTTTGATAAAACGTGTGCCTGTGTACAATCGTGACCAGGCACTCATGAGCCGGAAACTGTGGGATGCGGTTGGTGGGTCTCTATATTGACTAGCGCGACCCCACAGTTGCGCGTTCCATAGGGTGAGTTGGTAGTGTTCGAATATTTGTTGATTATAATTCGTTAAGATTAGTATAACAGAACTTACTCGGTTTCCTGTAACCTCGGAACGCCACACAACGAATAGGTCGGTTGGGTGTAATTTACATATCACTTTGTTTTACACAATCATCTTTAATTGCAAACTTTCATTAATATGTGGTATCCCAAAGAAGAAGAGTAATTATGTTATTGTTCAAGAGACCGTAGACGGTGGCTTGAGAGAAACACGGTTGCGGTCCCTCGAACCACTTCACACGCTTCCACTAATTTGCAAATATTGAGAACTAACATGGTGTACGCCCTGAAAACGTGAAAATGGCTCATAGGTCCCCACCTTTAGCTATATCGAAAGGACAACATGTTGACAATTGCACTGATTTCAAGCCATCAAAGTTGCTTCCAGTAGATGTCATCGATACGTCAAATGTTAGATATCCTTCCTTTTTCTAGTCTTATCAACAATTCTGTAATAGTTAAGTAATTTTATAATAAATACACATTTTGATTTAACACATAACAATAGCGTGTAATAAATACCCGTTTTATATCAATCATTTTATATCAAAATCGACAGCTATGCAACATGTAAGAAACATCGGTCGAACAGTGACAACGGGCTGAAATTGTTTTACAAGATCACCTATCGCCGTCGCGTGCAGTGATTCGCCAATTGGCTTTGCACAAATAACCCTCTTCGGGGGTGGGAAGATTTTCCATGGACATGTAACATTCCGAGGCCATTGAGCCGTCTTTCTGTCATTTATGACCGACTGCACCGCTTGAGACGTCGTAAGGCAGAAAAGGACCGCTCGCAAGCAACGCTTCCGATTGGTGTAGTGAGGAAGATGTTTGCGATTTTGCTGATGACGGCAAATGTTCGACCACAAGCCGAAATCATTTCACGTGAAGAATACGGTCGTGGAACTTGAGGGTCACGGCAGCTCTTGCGATTTCTACTGGAAGCTCGTTTTGTTCAGCCGAACTGAGACACCCACTGTAGTACTCTGTTAGTTCTGTGTCATCACGTTTCTGTAGGTTTGACTGCAGGAGGTCTTAAGCTGCAGAGAATCCATTGTGGTCACTCGTAAATCGTTCAGCCAACTCGTCAAGGACGTAATCAATAAATTATTATATTAAACTATACTAAACTATACTGATGCGATAATAGTCAGCTGTTGGTTGACTCGTGTGTCTAAAACTGTGCCTTTTTAAGTTTACGAATCTCAATACCTGTAGAGTTGGCCACCACTCAACGCGGCGCCATATTTCTACCCTGGTGGAATAGTCCTGCAGTCCCGAATGCATTTACTCGCCAATGAAATGTCCTCGTATGCATCGTCCATATTGCACTTTTAATTATTTAATTTTAAGAAGGATTATATGCCAAAAGAGACTCCTTCGTCTTCATCAAGATTGGATTTAACAGCACAAAATTGCCCTTTTAAGAAAAGGTGCCTTTTTTCATATCGTGAAAAGAGCACTTAAAATACGGGTTATTGCTGTGCTTGAAGGAACTACCCGCACCCTTCACTCTGTCCCTTATCCATGCCCAAGCCTGGGCACAATCGTTTTCAGGCACGAATCCAGGATTTCGGGAGATATAGTGCGGGCCAGAGTCTGAAAATAAGGCACTTTAACCAATAAGTGGGCATGGAATTACAAAAACAGCAATGACATCAGTAATACTGGCTAGACAAAAAGGGCACTTTTTTTCTGGGGCAACTGAACCCCCCTTCCGCTATGTCTCTGAACATGTACTAAAATTATGTACCATCGTATAATTTAAATACATTTATTAAAATAAATTCGCTGAGATAGATATAGGTGGAGAAAGGCAACGTACATTTTCAATTGTCGCATTTGATTATAATACCATGTGTCACCAAGCGGTTCCCGGGATCTATAAACTTGTTTCATCAATCAGAACAAGCGGTTTTACTTCACCTGTATTGACTGGAGCACCATAATTATTTGGCTTTAGTTGACCATAGATAATGATTATCCTCTGATTATTCATATGTCTATATCCACATATATGTCTGCGTCCTGCTTCCATTAGAGGATTCAGTTCTTTTTGTTTGGCGTAGTATTATTTGCATTGTATTCTGGTTTATGAAGAAATCGTATGATATCAATGTTTATTATGTTATTAAAAGGTCTGAAATGCAATTGTAGTGGGTTATGTAGTAGACGGCTTTTTGATATTGAGAAAACTGCGTAAACTTCCGTAAAGTAACAACATTATTTCCAAATAATGTCCATACATTTGATGTGCAACGACAGTATGGCGCGGTATTTAATGTACTGACCTAATCTAAATATCGGTATAGCGTGAGACCTATCTTTCTCTGTCCGGTATGATTAATGCGGGCTTTTTTCACAAACGCGCCAGTGCAAACAAAACGAGAACCACGCGTTTTGCTCAACTGCATTCAGCACAAGAGCACTGTGTTGAAAGAAGAGGCTATCTATGGGTAATATCAGCAGTCAACGCTGGGTGACAGCGACCTTACACAGTCAAATCGTCACGTACGTAACATGATATGTTGTGTTGATAATCTTCCCACACCCTCGGGTCAACTAGTAAGGTGGGGTGGCGTACGATATCTTCGCGAATCGACCTTATTACAAGATTGGAGGTCGACATCAACAGTGTATAACAATGCCAGTCAAACGTATGCACCATGTTGTGTTAGTTAGATTGGACTGCGCCATTCAACAACATATTCGTTCTCAAAATGCTGGTGTGACTTGACTGAAGCGGTTCCAGCCACTCTTGCACACATACACATTGAGATTTACCAAGATAACAGTTGGAGATGTTGGTTTAGGCGACAATGAGTAAAGTATTAATGACAACATGGGACACAGCAGCAAGGGGAGACCAAGTGGAGATCTAGCGGAGGCCGCCTAACAAACATGAGACACAGCAGCAAGGGGAGACCAAGTGGAGATCTAGCGGAGGCCGCCTAACAAACATGAGACACAGCAGCAAAGGGAGACAAAATGGAGATCTAGCGGAGGCCGCCTAACAAACATGAGACACAGCAGCAAGGGGAGACCAAGTGGAGATCTAGCGGAGGTCGCCTAACAAACATGAGACACAGCAGCAAGGGGAGACCAAGTGGAGATCTAGCGGAGGCCGCCTAACAAACATGAGACACAGCAGCAAGGGGAGACCAAGTGGAGATCTAGCGGAGGCCGCCTAACAAACATGAGACACAGCAGCAAGGGGAGACCAAGTGGAGATCTAGCGGAAGCCGCTTAACAAACATGAGACACAGCAGCAAGGGGAGACCAAATGGAGATCTAGCGGAGGCCGCCTAACAAACATGAGACACAGCAGCAAGGGGAGACCAAGTGGAGATCTAGCGGAGGCCGCCTAACAAACACGAGACACAGCAGCAAGGGGAGACCAAGTGGAGATCTAGCGGAGGCCGCCTAACAAACACGAGACACAGCAGCAAGGAGAGACCAAGTGGAGATCTAGCGGAGGCCGCTTAACAAACATGGGACACAGCAGCAAGGGGAGACCAAGTTGGGATCTAGCGGAGGCCGCTTGACTAACATGGGACACAGCAGCAAGGGGAGTCGAACTGGAGATCTAACGAAGGCCGCTTGACTAACATGAGACACAGCAGCAAGGGGAGACCAAGTGTTATGAAACTGGCCTTGCACTATGTTACGTGGATTGTGGTTTTAAGTTTAAGTATTTAGCGAGCCTGGAGGGAGGGAGAAAGTGAGGAAGGAGGGAGGGAGAAAGAGTGGAAGGAGGGAGGGAGAAAGAGAGGAAGGGGGAGGGAGAAAGAGAGGAAGGAGGGAGGGAGAAAGAGAGGAAGGAGGGAGGGAGAACGAGAGAAAGGAGGGAGGGAGAAATAGAGGAAGGAGGGAGGGAGAAAGAGAGGAAGGAGGGAGGGAGAAAGTGAGGAAGGATGGAGGGAGAGACCGGAGAGAGAGAGGGGGAGAGAGAGAGGGGGGGGGGAGAGAGAGGGGAGAGAAACCCCACACCGCGATGACACAGCTGTGGTTATGAATCGCCTGTGCGTTTGTAGTGGACGTATAATTATGCACATATTGAGGTCAACGTGTCTGTAAACACACTGATATTAAGTGTTAAGTGTTCCGTTCTTCGAATACCTCGTTCGGGCCTGTCGTCGGGTTTACACCTACCATCGTGTGTGATTCTAACAACATGGAAGGCCCGCCTAAACCCAACGTTCATGGTTAACTGTCTTTACTTACCCTGGGTTGAGAAAGTCGTCTCGGCACACATATGTAGCTGTAGAGCGACAGCGGCGATAACAGGTAGGTGAGGCTCGTTTGGCGACAAACAACAAAAGCCACACGAAGAAGCAGTGAGTGTGTCGATTTGTGATCACGTGACGCGCTTTCGTGGTCAACGACGCGTGACGAGATTGCATGGAACCGCAGCGGCGTAGCACAGTTCGACTCTATGGCTGGCCGACTATACCATAGGGCGACGCGAAGGCGCTTTTGTTCGACGGAGTACTGAAAGGCATGCATGCACCCCTATAAAAAGACACATATTTGTTCAAGTTGGTCCAAAATAACTGCTGTCAGGGGTCAGAGAGGTCTTGCTACCCTAAATGGCAATGTCATCATAGACCAGAGAGGTCTTGTCGCTCGCAGTGACATTGCCGTATATAGTGATATATATATATATATATATATATATATATATATACATTCAGGGGCTTACGGGACGAGTCCTATACGCATGGAAACAATACCCGGACGCGTGCAAAATAATCGTTGCGTCCCACGGGACGCCTGCGTATCAATGACATGATACAGAAATGCATATTGATTGTTGGTAGTTTATTACCGAATCAGTTCGGTTTGTATTCCATTTAACGAGTACACAAATAACCATTCCCGTAGGCGTATGCTTCCCGATTCAGAAGGGTGCCTTAATCCAGTTTTGCGGAGCGCCTCTTGGGACTGATTCGCGAACCAGAATACCATTCCAATCCGTGCGCATGTCCGTTCAAGCTTCAGCGCTTGCGTGCAGTCGCAGTGCGTTTTAAAACTTCCTAATTTATTAGAGCTATAGCGATGAAAAACGTTCAAGCTTCAAGCTGTGCGTTATAAAACTTCCTAATTTATTACAGCTATAGCGATGAAAAACAAAGCGACTTTAATACGAACATTCTTTTGTATAACTAACTGCTTGTTATCACCAAACAAATGACGGGCCATGCAGCGACAATAGAGAGTGCAAGCAATCCGATCCCGATTCCCATCCTGGGGCCGATCGCACCAGTCGCTCGTCCAACAATCGAACCCATTTGACACCTGAGTGTATTTATGGCACCAAGCCATCCATTCCACATTGTTTCAGATATGCAGTACATTGTTATAACATATTGATTTGATGGCACTTTTGAGGCCTAAATAGCGTTCCGGGTTTAGTCAACATGCGATTTATTAATATTGCTTGTTTCAAGTGCGGCTTGCAGTTACCCGCGATCGCAGAGGAGCTCACTTATTCAATTAAAAAAACTTAAACAATGTGGATTGATGGAATAAATGCATTGAAGTAGGCACAACTGTCATAATGCCGAAATCGGGGTGGGCTTGGATTCTACACAACGTCACAATTAAGTGTCCACAAAGTAATGCGCATTTCCATCTTCAGCATATTGGCTATTCCAATGCTACTGTCATCACCACGGTCAGGTTTCCCGCCACCGAAGCAAATTCAGAAGCCTTCCAAAGTGAGTCGTGGCTTCCTCGTTATCCTTAGCTTAAATTAGCTTTAGGAGATCTCCCAATGTGACATTTACACGCAAGCCAAGGCATCTAGCAGACTAGCACGCATAAGTGAGGAAGACTGCTATAACTTCCAAATCTACATCGATTATCAAAGGAAAACATCAACAAATAAAACAGTATATTGTAACAAGGCACGTTATTTTGTTAAGTTCTTGTTATTATCAAACTGATAGTAACCGGGTTTATATGGCCCACGCAGGACATTAACACGTACGCGTATGCGTACTCTCCCTCCCTCCCTCCCTCCCTCCCTCCCTCCCTCCCTCCCTCCCTCCCTCCCTCCCTCCCTCCCTCCCTCCCTCCCTCCCTCCCTCCCTCCCTCCCTCCCTCCCTCCCTCGTACACACCCACGGATATCACGTGGAAGGTTTTATAGCACGTATATCAGCAGCACTGACCTAGACTTACCACCGCTGAACCAGAACAAGGAGCCATGCAAACGTCGCATGTACATGAGAATGACGACGGCAGCACTGGAGTAACACTCTACACAACGGGAAGCACACACGCACGCACGTACGCACGCACACGCACGCATCCACACACACACACACACACACACACACACACACACACACACACACACACACACACACACACACACACACACACACACACACACACACACACACACACACACACACACACACACACACACACACACAGACACACACCAGTACATGGAATTCAGCCCCGTTGACCACAACAAATGGTTCTGAGAAGTAGTGAACAACCTTATTAAATATTTTTTCTCTCATAATATTTCACTATATTATTATCGATGTTAGTAACTGTCGTGACAACAAGTGGTGCCACACAGTGGGAGACGAACCAAACAAAGGCAAAGGTTTCCACTGTACCGCCATCTGCACTGATTTGATTTGATTTTCGAGCTGCAAGGAACGTACCTTAAAAGGCGTAGCACATCCTCCGAGCTAGCACAAAAAGTGCAACAATAACGATTGTTGAACACTAGGTGTTGTTTTTTATTAAGTCTCACATTGTAATAGTTTAAAAAAAAATGCATTAGGCCTACTAATGGAAGCTATTGTGGCTACACTTACACTTGATGACGCATTATTTAAAGTACCACAAATATAGCTATACGTTGACATAGCTTCGAGCAAGTTAACAGTAAATCGTAGAAAATACAATGGCGTAAATTACAACATACAACTTTTTTGTATTTTATATTAGCATTGGAGCAAAGAAACAATTTATTATATTATATAATACTCTCAATAATGAGAAAGTCTATGTTCGTAGCACAGCCACTGAACTAGTGCCATTAGATGTGCATACAACTATGTACACTACCACCAAGTAATCTTACCTGCATAATATCACAGTTGTGACGGGGATCAATAATAACATAATATTATTATCATAATTACTGCGCAAACGATAGCTATAAACGAAATATTACGAAACAGATTGCCTACTCACAGCTTATGCGTAGTACCTTATCAGTAGCTACTTACTTATTTACTTACGTAGTGGCTAACGCTGGTACATTTCCGTGTTGATGTTGAGATCGTACCGCAAAGTAGAATTTTATTAGCTTAGATTTTAGATTACACACACACACACACACACACACACACACACACACACACACACACACACACACACACACACACACACACACACACACACACACACACACACACACACACACACACACACACACACACACACACACACACACACATATATGTGTGTGTATATATATATATATATATATATATATATATATACATATGCATGTGTCATCTAAATCCTAAATTATTTCCTCAAAGTAGAATTTTATTAGCGCTGATTTTAGATTACATATAGATTATATATATATATATATATGTATATAGAACAGTCCCAGATTATTTCCCCATACAGTAAAGTATAGGATATTGGTCCGGCTAATACGGTCGCTTTGCTATTCAATGTGTGTGCGGGCGCGGGCGCGTGTGCGTTTGGGTGTGCGTGCATGTGTGTATGTGGTGGTCGTTAATTGAACGTCAGACTGTACTGTAATTATCATATGTGGTCGCCCCACAATGGTGAGCGAAACCTCGCTATGTCATCACGGACACGGTATATCGTTTTGTTGTTTCAAAGAATACGCATATGCATTTAAAGAAGGCAGCATCCTATGCCTCCGTTTCCCCACGACTGAGTCTGCCAGTTGACAAAGATGTCCCGCCTTCGGGATTCGTCGAAAAGCTTCGGTGTAATGTAACGATGTATTGTTGCGCCGGAGTCATGCAGCGGTCATACAGCCCGTGCTCGCTGATTCCCGGTCCGTTCAGCCACTCGCGGTACCATAGCAATTTACAGTTGCAGTGCAGCGGATTACCGCTGGCCTCGAACGTGTCGATCTTATCGAGCAGGGGACGCAGAGATTCGTGAAGCGTGTGGATGCGGTTGGTCGAGATGTCGAGCAAGTGCAGCCGTCTGGCCTCGAACGGAGCGAGCGTCTTTGCGTCGACAGTCGATGTTTTATTACCGGAGACTCTTAACTCGCGTAGACCTGGCAACACGTTCCCCAGCAACTCAGGGAGACGCGTCAGCAAGTTCTTGCTCGGTAGGATTGTCTTCAAACCGGTAACCCATTTAAAGTTGCTCAATCATTTCGATTTTTGTGTTCCTCACGCGTCAGACTAATTTCACGAAATGTAAACGTATCAAGTATTCATTATTGATATACTGGTTCATTTGTACGTATGCTTTACTTCGTTTTAGTTAAATTAACAGACAAACAATAAAATGATTTTCGGTTAGTCCTAACGGAATATCAAGACACATATCTGAACTTGGATGTGGTCTGAGATAGACTTCTTGTGTAATAGTCACGTGAACGGGAATATGCGGCGACATCGGCCTTTGACCCCACCTTTCGGTGCCTGGATTCAGTCAACATTGCGTATTTACGAGTCGCCATCCATTTTTCATACAAGTGATAGCTCGATAATTTTATCTGACGCCCGACCGACTCGGCTAAAAAGAGGGTGAGAGCAGAAAGACAAAGAGAGTGTCTGCGTACAAAGGTGTATATTGGAAAGGTTATGGATTTGTGAAACCGAACGAAAGAAACGGCTGGTGTGAAAAGTGATGCAGCATTCGCCAAGTTCTTCTGGACAGGTTAGTAATATTGAATTTATCAGCAAGCACACCACACACGACTGTGTGTTCAATAGATGGAACAGCCAAAACATCGTCCGCCATTTTAATGCCATCTTCGAACGATGTTCCGCGACGTTCCATCGCACGTGAATATACATTATTGTAGATATTATGACTTTATATTGATGGACATGTTATATTATACCAATAGTTAACTATTTGCGAAGTATCAGTCTCATGCGAAGCACACCGAATGGTACATGAACTTAAAATCCGCGTCATCGACATTCACACTTGACTGTCACTTTATCCTCAATCACTGACTGACACTGGCTGGATATTTGAGACTAATAAAATAATTGCCTGGATCTAACTAGTAACTATAAGTATTTGCTTTTTTGGATGTCTTGACTTGAGTCACTGGCTGCTTGTACTGTACACTTTAAAAATAACACTTCTTTACTGTTTTTCCATGTGTGATTGAATGTTGAATGTAACCAAATATAAATTTAATAATCTTGTATTATGTAAATTTAAAGAGTAGTAATAATTTATGATTTCTGTAGAGAACTGCATGTAGTATGTATAGAAGTATGTATATAAAGAAAAGTATATAAGTTACCTCTCTGAAAAAAGTGGAATATGTATACACATTAGTTTGATAGGGAGCAAGAAAACAAGTACACCGGGTGCATGAACATAGGAGGAAAATGTATTTTATTATTTCTAAAAGTTATTTAAATAGCCTGGATATTATTTGGATGTGTTATACTTCGCTGTCCATTTTGAGGGGTAGTAGTACTACTAAAAAATTTAAAATTTAACAAATTTTGGCCATTCCACTTATGCCTTCACTTCAGTTTCACCACAAATATATACAAATGACGTCCACACTAATCCAGCCACCACAGACAACAACCGCTGCATTGGCTCTATCGAGTATCAGTGGTCGCAGTAAAAACAGCTCACTGTCAGGTATTCAGTTCTCTTCCCGAGGCTGGGTGCAGCTCTGAACTATTACAACCAATGTCAGTTTAAGTAATGGTATTAATGTACTGTTATGTTCTGGTTTGACCAGTCTAATGTGTGTACAATTATTCCATCTCTGTATGATAGGGTGGTTATCAAACTGTCAGCTACATAGCACATTTCATTTGCAGTTCATTTTTTCAACTTAATTTTCTTTTTATTTCATTTGGAATGTTTGTATTGCAAACACAAATGTGTATATACACTGTACAATGCAAGTAAATATACGTGACAATATAGCCAAGCCTCAGTGATTGTCATTTCATAATAATTATGCTTATGCTGGCGCACAGATCTGCTAAAGGCTGCAACTGCTTCAATGTTAATGTTATGTCACATGACATTTTATCTCTATAATCACCTGCTGGCTTGCACAGCACAATATACTTATGTTCAGTTACTGATTTGTATCTTTGAATGTATATTTTAGTGTGTGTTCAGAAATCAAAATAACTTAATTTGGCCTGTTTAAACATACAATGTGTGGAATTATTTTAATAATACGTAAGGTTGTGGAGACTCTTAATAAGACATATGATATAATGTCACTAGTACTATCAGTGAAAAATTGCAAAATTTGTTATATTTTTTGAATAAAATTACTTTGTGACTTTATTTCCTGTGACCTTCTTTCCAGCCCACCTATGTTCTACCTGCACTTACAGGTAGTTAATTATGTTGGCAATTGGATGGTGCACAATCCAAATTGTTTCACCTTGTTGGCTATGACACTTGTAAATTGTCTATTTGTTTGTTGTATACTACAATTTTACAATATATACAATAATAACTTTGCCACTCTCATATCATTTATTGTAATTTTTTCACAACTGGGCAAATGACCTTTTCACACTTGAGTGCTGGGCAAATGACCATTGGGCAAATTACTGTGCAAAATATTTTGACCTATTAATGAAATTAAAACGTTTACAAATTACACACCACATGTACACACACACATATATTTACATCTACATACATATATAATATTATATAATATTATATATATTTACGTGTAGTAGTGCTGTCAAACCATGTTCACCTTCACAAATAATCTGACTCATTCCATTTCATGACTTTGTTTGACAGCTTCAACACAAAGGCGCGAACTACCTCGACACCACTGCAGCCATCACATATGACAAGATCTGTGGTGGCTCTATTGAGCATCAGTGGTCGTAGCAAAGGCAGCTCACTGTCAGGTGTCAAGTCACTTCCTGAGGCTGGATGCAGCTCAGGACAATAAGTAAACGTAAGTATTAATTGCTGCTGGTATGCAAACGTGATATATATACATAAATCATAGCCTAACATTTGGAAGATATGCAAACATGTGTTTGGTTATTTTTACAATTATGTTTTATTCTGACCAATCTTATTTGGGTACAGTTACACCATCTTTAAAAATGTTTCAACAGCACACACCCCCCCCCCCCCCATCTTCCAATATCACCACTCCAGCCGAGCAGTTGAAGTTATAGCGGCTCGGTAGTGACAAAATTTAGACTACACCATTTGGTTCGGCCACCGGTGGTGGTTTTTGTGCCCCCCAGACTCGATTTCTGGATCCACCACTGTATGTGATAGTTTTGGTTGTCTGCATTAGGATTTTGCAGTAATGGGTGTCCTCGTTAAATTGCATTTTTGTTGTTGAAATGCATGTGAATTAAAGTAAAGACAATGTAAATTAAAAACATTTTATTGAAACTATTTGATGAGATCATGACTACAAAAGTATTAAAAGTACAATACAACTACAGGTACAATCATTGCACTTGATGTGTATAATGTAATAATTTTTAATATCACATACACATAAAATGCAAAGCAACCATAGAAAAAAAAATTTGGAAGAGGTTGAAAAAATGTCAGGTACATATAACAAAACAAACAGTTACTTTTATCACAATTCTTTGTTACAAAAAAAACCACTAGTACATGTGATATCAAATGCTAGTTGTATGTTTAAAACTCACAAAATTAGTGACAATTATGTGTATTTAACAACAAATTTTAATATTTAATGCCCATAAAATGTAAACCAATGAGGACAAATTACTTAGGAAGATGTTTAGTTGAACAAATTTAATAAGTACATATCAAATAAAAATAACTATATTATGATTTTTTTTTGTTTAAACATCAATAGGATATAAAATTCAAAACTGTTGTAGTTTGTGCAATGCTTGGTTTGTTTACAACTGGCAAAAAATAGTGACTAGACTAGACAGGGTCATCGCCATGTGATTGAGAATTACATGTACAATCGCTACATTTCTCCAGTTTACTCAGCTGTATGAAGAGTACCGGCTACAGACGGTGGATATTTTTGTATGAATAATCTTCGCATATTAATTTCAGTGTGGCTGAATTCTTCCACATAAGTCAAGATGGTGTTTTCGATTTAACAGGTCTGCTAGGGAGTAAAGTTTAAAGCGCTTTGAGTAATCCTGAGGACTGGATACTACACCATATCAGAACTAAACTTACTCAATTGTTGTTTAATTATCATGCAAAATGAAAATTAATGTAAATTATTTGTGAAAATATAAAACAGTGAAAAAAAGAATAATTTAGAAAAACGATACATGGCATGAAAAACATATAACAGTCCCTGTGATACATAGAGAATTTAAACAAGTAAAATGCTGCTGTCAGTGTATCAACAGATTGTTGTTGAAAAATGTGAAAAGGCTTTCAATACTATTACTTCATCATAAACTTGTGTATGTTGCAAGAACTCAGCTTGCTGTCACTGACTATCAGCAACACAAAGACAATGAAACCCTACCATTGTAACAATTCTGGATAATTAATGTATTTTTTCATGGACACTGCTAAAAGTTATAGTTGAATTGAATACAAATACCTTGTATTATTGACTTTTGATAAATGTGTCTTCACATATAAAAATATACATGTCAGAGCCATGCTAATTGTCACTTTGTCTCCGGTATAGGTAGATGCAGACGTACAGCAAAAAGTCAGGAAGCTGGTATGCAGTACCATCAAAGACAGCGAAAACATACAGTGATGTCATCGATATCTAAACCGATGCAGTTCACCGAAGAATGCTCGACACTGAACCTGTCTGACAGCATCGAAAGTTGTTGCCATATCTGCAGACCTTGGCACCCACCGTTCCATCACCAACTGCAGAGCTAGTCAAGCGTCACCACATTCTTATGTTGAGCAACCTGCAGTCTACATTGGTTTCCAGTCAGTCAAGCTAACTGACTGACCTGGAAGCCAGTGTACACCCCATCAGCACTGGGGAATCTGTCACGGATTCAACAAGACACAATTGGGATCACTCAGTGGACATTCCTATGACAAACTGTTATTATGCAGCATGTTGCATGGCTGTAGAATCTTGTCCGAGATCCTGGACAAATACAACTGCTCAGTATGCCATATTAACTTGGAGAGCTAGTGGTACTAAGCACACTAGTTCAATCTCCTGTAAAAAAAGCATATATTCAGTCAACAAAAACAGACATCATAGTAGTGGTGGGAGTAAATAATTATGATGTGTTCATTGTCATAATCGGTATATAATAATGTTTCATACATGTATGTATGTATGACCTGCAGCATTTCACAAGAAAAAAGGCAGCAAGAAATGTTCTACTACAGCTGCATCTATACATGTTGATATCTTAGGAACAGTCAGTGTTTACCAGGGTTGTTCCGGGGAAGGGTGGCTTGATACAGCATGCAAACATTAGTGGAATATGCAATTTTTTAAAACGGTGAACAATTTTAACTATTTTTCTTTACTAGGCGTTCATTGTCATTACATGAATTTTAAAGTGTTCAATTTCATTACAGTGATGCCTGATCTTAGTCAATATTATAGACTGATTTGAATTCTGTTAATCACTAAAGCATGTGTAACTACTATACATATTCATGTTTGACATTTTAAGCCTGAGGTTGAATGGTCAAGGTGAATGTTGGAAATGACAGAATGAGGTGTTATTGTGATGCTAACAATATATTTTCCTCGTCAAGTATTCAAAGGTTCATAATACGTATGTCTACCTTCTTTAAGAATGACTAATTTATTTTATAAACTAATTTCAGAGTCATCGCCATATGCTAAATACTGTTTAAAGGTGTATTAATATGTCTGTGTTGATACACTTGTGGGTAGAATATACAAGTGCAGAAGTCAATCTAGTTTTCTATGCCCAGTATGTTATTATTAAAATGTGTATGAAAACAAATGTGATATATTTAAATGTGCACATTAAAACTTGTTGATAACTTATACGTGGTTGATTTATATAAATTTGAAATTACCTGGATTGATCAAATGTGGGCCTGCCGCAGACTATGTATCATCCCTGTGTCTGCCTGGCCCGGGTGACCGCCTCTAGCCCCTCCTCTCATTCTCATTCATGGGTTGCAGTGTGGTCTCTAGCAATATCATAATTCAAGTTACATATATCATTATGTACTCATATATTGCTGTGGTGAGAATATATACATATACTGGTAAATACATCAGAATAGCCGGCATATGTCAGTTGAAAGGTATCACAGGATACCAATTAATGCATTACATACACTATAGCCAGGCATCAAGGACCACAATGGAGACAAGTGCGTCCATTTACATTTTTATATTGAATAAAAGCATCACCATCATGCTTGTCATATAAAAATCTAAATTATTTTGCATAAAATACAATGCAAATCAACAATATTCTGCAGTAATAGTATCAAAAATATGAGTCACACAAAATGTTTTAATAATTACGATCACCAACATAATACTCCCGTGTTTGACGTTCTGTTGCACGAAATTACGGATGCTCCCTGACTAAGTTACTCGCACGAACAGCAGGGGCCTGCTGCCAAAGCAATGTTACTTGTCATTTCGCACCCTCACGTCATCTACTCTCAATATGTATTGTCGGAATAACAGCTTATTAACAACATCCTGCGTAACCAAATACAATACATATGAAATATTATGCTCATTGTCACACTCTGACTGAATCTCCGGCTGATATGGTGACTGTCTTAGACTTTTGAGTTAGAACTTAATTTCTTAAAGTTAAACTTAAAGGCGGCCTCGACAGGCTCGAGTCGAGTGTAGACGTTCGCAAGTTGCAATTATCGTTGAATTAATACACGGCTACGCGTTCTTGTTGCTAACTGCGATAGTGTAATACGTACCTTCGTACAACCACTTTGGAATTATAATCTTCATCTTGATACGTTAAAGCACGTGTGTGTTGTTATTGTTTTCGAATGCCTGGGATGCCGATCTCGTGTAAACCATATGACCGAAGTGGCGCAGTAGGCAGACAGCGCAATTGACTTTCGCCAGCGATACCCGCTGTAACGACAAATCTTTTTTTTGACAATTAAAAACAAGTACGCATTTTTGTTTATTAAACCGACTGTGCGCACTAGTTAAACTATTCACATATTACACATCTGGACATAAAAGAACCGGATTGGTTATGGGCAAACGAAGTGACTGAGCACCTTTAAACGTGTTACCTGGTGCAGTTGTTAACTTGTTCCTTGTCAAATCGAGTGTCTGAAGCCAGCGTGACTTTGGCAGTAGGTGTGACGAGATCGAAGTGAGAGACAGTGAGGTGTATTTTGTTAGATTCAGCAAGACGGGCGATAACTGGTTGCTGCTCAGATCAAGCTGCTTCGTATTAACGTGCTCGAGGAAGGACGTATCGCTGTCCAGAAGACTGTTAACGAGAGACAACTTAAGAACGTGGCAGCCACTGAAAGCAGTCCTCGCAATCTTCAACGGCTGTTCGTTGTCGTTCCAAATGATCGAGCTTCGTCAAATTGGACCTCAGCGGATATAAGGCTTTCGCTGGAAGCTTCCCAATCGCATTTCCAGACATCTTCAACGTGCCCACGCTTGCCCCTTTAAACGTATCGTTTGTGATGGTTGTCAGCCGGTTGTTGGTCAACCAGAGAGAATCGAGAGTGAGCGTGCTGAAGACAGAGTCCGGCAGCTCGCTAAGTTTGTTTACTCGCAGGTCCAAGAGTTGAAGCGCCGACATCCCGCTAAACGCGCCCGCTTGTATTACCTCTATCACGTTTTCGTTCAGATGGAGCACCTCAAGCGCCGGAAAGTTGCTGAACGCGTCGGCACCGATCTTGTGCAGCTTACCCGTCTGTAAGTCGAGCCTGCGCAGTTTGTGAAGCTCCGGAAACGTGAAATCACGTGTCAGTTCCATCAATCTATTGCCCTCGTACTTTGTATATTCCGTATCAGGTGGGAATTCCACGGGTATGTCTGAGCGGTTTTGGTGCGCAGAGCTGACGGCCTCGCGGAAGTCGCCAAACATTGTGAGACACTGGCACCGCTCGGGGCATTTGCCGGCCGCCACTACACCCAGCACGGCAGCTGCCGCCACGCACAGAAAGACAGCGCGCTCAATCATCGTTGTCCAGTCTGCGTCTCGTTGAAACCTGTCACAGAGATGCAAGAGTTCACGAGCTGACTGGTGCTACAACAAACATGCCTATAATATAATGCACCCGAGTAGTTGCTGCGCATCATTGACATAGCGCCTGCTTTCGTAAAGGGCGCCAATTGTAAGCAGAGCAGCGAGATTAAACTTTGCCATGTAATTTTACCCTGTATATAAACAACCAATACAAATGTCGATACTGTAATTCAGCATTGGCTTCCGTCTTTCTAGAAGGTAATAGAGCTGCGCCTTGAGCACAATAACGTTAGGTTAAATGAATTTATTATGTTCAGGCATTTGCTTGGCAAAATCTTAACTCGCATAGGGACAAGTTCAAGCAAGGAGCAAGCTATATACTCTCAAAAGAACGGTGTGTGTGTGGGTGCGTGCGTGCGTGCGTGCGTGCGTGCGTGCGTGCGTGCGTGCGTGCGTGCGTGCGTGCGTGCGTGCGTGCGTGCTTTCCATTGAACACGTATGACTATTTAACATTTTGCGTGAATAAGAACACAACAAACATCGTAATAAAAAAACTGTTTTATTCAACAACAATGTTTTATTGATGTTGTTGACATAATATACAATATCTACAGTAGGGTGAACACATGTGCAATGGTTTAGGCTTATTGACGACGTTCTCACGTAGCGCACAGCGCTCTTTGTGCTCTGCCTCGGCAGCTATATACTCTCAGAAGAACGGTGCGTGCTTGCATGCGTGCGTGCATGCTTTCCATTTAACCTTTTGCGTCAAAAACATCCATCTAGCGCGGCCAGTGTGTCAGACAATGTCACTCCAGCACGGTGTCAGCGTGCTCACTTTAAGTGTAACACTGGAGCACACGACCATTGCTGCATTACAGACGTACGAATTACGTTTTCAAGCACACATAACACATGGCATTACGGTATAATAATCGGCAATAATATGTATTGTCGGACTGTATATATAATAATCTTTCGGATATATAAATAACTGTGTATTTCAATAGAATGTCTTATTATTTGGTTACTCATTAGACTATCAAAAAAATTAATATAAATTTCCGTTAGTTGTTACGCCAGGTACAAAATACGAGACGCTAAAACTCACGCCACATACTTAAAAATAAAATATTAATTATGTTAATAAATATCACTATAAATATGATTGCCGCCGCAACACAAATCACACACATACAAACATTATGACATAGTAATGAGGCTACATTAACCAGTCTGTGCCGTGCTTGAATGTGCTTTGTACTTGGACGGCATCAGCGTGCGATAAAACAGAGCATATAAACGTTGTGTGGCGTGTGGAAACACGGAGATGATACAGTTTGTACCTTTACTGGTAAAATAGTGCTGGGTCGACTGGCCTCATACGACACGGCCGTTGCTGCGATAAACAAACATTGCAATCACGATGACGCGCAGAAACGATTACCAAAACAAGTCTAATAAATGTCAATCAAGTGCACAGTACTGCAAGTTTTATATAATAAATAAATAAAGCAATACTGATTAATCCAAATAGGCATAGCAAGCGCCATTATTCCACTGTGACTAAAACGAAATGAATTTACTAAAACCCAATCACCATTTCTGCGTAAACATGGATTGCGACACTTTCGCGCCATCTTTGAACTTGCGACATCTTAACAACATATAAATACTGTAAATGCAGAGACGTGCGTCAACGTTGTTTGTGAACCTATGCAAACTGACATAATAATACAATTAATAAAAAAAGCCTTGATTCAGAAGGAACTTTATAAAATACAATAAATTATGCATATTTAAACATTAAGGTGCAACATCAAAGATCACTAAAATAACGTAATAATTCAGCTGTATTAGACTAAACTGCTGGAAGCCCTGTTTTGCTGCTGGTAGCTGCACTCAGCATGACACGTTAGAGGACTACTTTTGAAGCAGAACTCAAGAACACGTCGTGTTAGGTGGTAGGTGATTGTTGTTCGCCAGGGACAACGCCAAAGCCACGGGTAATGTTTCGACTAAGCGCAAACTTGTCAGCTGTCAACAGATGCCTTAGTTAAGCAACCGAGACCCGATGGGAGTTACGATCATTGCCGCCGACTGTTTACCGGATTCGTGACTGTCTATCGGGTCCATGACTGTCTACCAGGTCCGCCGATGCGTTCGAAGCGAATGGTCAACATTCGGACGTGATCGTGAACCCAAGAACGTGGTTTGCTGGTGAATACGAAATGTAATCAGCGATGGGACGCTATACTTTAGTCTCGCCCGTCTCGCTCTGTCGTTTCGCCAACTTCATCTTTCCACCCTTCACCTCTCCTACTATGCTCTCTTTTCGGCTCGGGTCACCTTGTCTGTTGACCTTCTTCCAACTGTCGATAGTACCGTCGAGGCTATCCACAGACGCCAACAGCAGAACGATCCGCTTCTGACGCCGACGATATATGAAGACAACGAGAATAGACACCATCACAACGAAAGCGAGAATTAGGGTGACGGCCAATGCGATGATGCCGCCACCTGTCGAGTTGCTCGTTATGCTAATAAACTCGGCAGAGGGCGACACTACAACCGGCTGGTCTGTGAATAGATGTGTTGTAGTTGTCGACCGCTCGCTCAATGATGATATAGTCAATGTCATTGTGGTTATTGCTGATGTGGCAGTCGTTGGTGTGGTTATTTTAGTTGTCTTTGTGGTAGTTGGTATTTTCGTTGTTGTAGTCGGTGTTGTCGTTGTAGTTGGTGTTGTCGCTGTTGTAGATGGGGTTGTTGTTGTGGTAGCCAATGATGTTGTTGAGGTTTTCAGTGTTGTTGTAGTAGTCTGTGTTGTTGTTATGATAGTCGGTGTTGTTGTTATTGTAGTCGGTGTTGTTGTAGTATGTGTTGTTGTTGTTGTTATTGTTGATGTTCTTGTAGTTCCTTGTGTGGTAGTTGTAGTTGGCGTTGTTGTTGTTTTAGTCGGTGTTGGTGTAGTCGGTGTTGTAGTTGTCATTGTTATCGTTGTTGGTGTTGTTGTGGTAGTCGGTGTTGTCGTTGTGGTAATTGGTGTGGTCGTAGTAGTTGTTGTGGTGGTAGTGGTGAAAGTTGGTGTCGGCCGTAGCGGTTTCTGCTCTCCGCTGCAGCAAGTCTCGCCTCCAACACACACACAGATGGTGCGCGTGACATTTCCCTTCAAATTGCTTGCTCTGCACGTGTATAGCCCGCTCTGTGCGGCACGCACGCGCCTCATTCTCCACATGGCCGTCGTCCGATAGTGCGTGCGGTCCGACAACGGCGCGACGCTGATCGACTCGCCAGACGGCGCTACCCACATGACTTCCGGAGGCGGATCTGAAATGGCAGTGCAGTTCAGGGAGAGGTCTTCGCCCTCGGACAACGTGACGTTCTCTGTGATATCAGTGAATGCAGGTGGCGTGCAAACAAAAAATTCTGGCTGCTGCGCGTTCCATATATATACATGTTCAAATGCCGGTGTAAGGCAACTGTCTCTGACGCCTGCCATCCGAGATTGTTGGTTCTTTAACCAATTGCGATACCAGAGCATCTCGCAGTTGCAATGCAATGGGTTTGTTGCCGTATTCAGAGTAGAGATGTTGGCGAACAGCGGTCCTAGTGCTGGATCAATGTACTGAATCAGGTTACCACTAAAGTCTAGAGTATGGAGGCCAATATCGACATACGGCTGCAGGTCTTCGACGTGCATTGACTTGAGTCTGTTGGAGCCGACGAGGAGATCCTCGAGGCGTGGCAAAGTCTGCGCCACACCTGTCGGCAGACGAATCAGTTTATTAAATCCGAGTTCTAATTTATGAATATTCGGTGAACCCCGGAATGCTTCTCCTGAGACGATCGTTAGGTTGTTCTTGGACAGATCGAGTTCCTTCAAGCCGGAGAATGTAGACAGCAACTCCGACTGAAGTTCGTTGATGGACGCGAGTTGAAGCGTGAACTTGGAGACAGATCCCAGTCGAGAGTAGCGATGGAGGTCGAGCGAGGAGGGCGGCAATTTATTCTCGCTCAGGTCTAGTTCCTCCACAGTGACGTATTCGAGGAAGGAAAGGTCACTAGATAGACTCTTTCTCAGTGAAAGTTTGGTCAGACGAAGTCCAGAAAAGACCTTGTTATCGATCTCGAGGGGTTTTTCGTTTTTCTCTAACGTGAAATTCTTCAGCGTGGACCTCATTGGCTGGAGAATCCCCGTGGGAAGCCGCGAGAGGGCGTTGTTGGAGAGCATTAGTTCGAAAACGGTCGCTCCTTGGAATGTGGTGTTATGAAGCACCCTGATTTTATTGAAACTCAGTGTCAGCGTCGTAATATGGAGACCGTCAAACACGGAATTCGGCAACTCTTCGATGAGGTTCTTCTCCATATGAAGGATGTTCAGATGTCTGAGACCACGAAACGCTCCAGCACCAACGGTCTCGATCTTGTTTGAGGACAGAAACAAGTTCTCTAGCGCAGGGAGATTATCGAAGGCACCTTGGCCAAGTCTGCGCAGTTCGCCATTGTTCAACCGCAGTGTCCGCAGTAACGGAAGTGGCGGGAATGTGTGTGCCGCTGACAACTCAACGACGCTATTTTCTGCGAACTGAATCTCGACCGTGTTATTTGGGAAGCCGAATGGGATTTCGACAAGACTTTTACGGTCGCAATTGACCATCATATCACCATTGATCACCAGACACTCGCACTGCTTTGGGCAGCTGCATTCCACCGGGCCCGGCACCACTAGCAGCGTCGCCGCGAGCACAGCCAATGCTATGGCATACATGTCTCGTCGGTGTGTCGGCATCGCGCGGCTCGGGGCACGTCACGCTCGGGGCAATCTGAAACAAAAACACCTTATGTAACAGTGTGTGTGTGTGTGTGTGTGTGTGTGCGTGTGCGTGTGCGTGTGCGTGTGCGTGTGCGTGTGTGTGTTTGTGTGTGGGTGGGTGTTGTGTGCGTGCGTGTGTGTGTGCGTGCGAGTGCATGAATGAATGAGTGAGTGACTGCATGCATGCATGCGTGCGTGCATGCGTGCGTGCCGGGTCAGTTTACGAACTATTGTCTACCCTTGGTATGTTATGTTCTTATGACCATCTCATTGAGAACTTGATAAGACCAGCAATACAACTCGGAGCCTTAAAGGAACGATCTTCGATCCTCTTTAAGTAACATTAATTGATTTTTTTTTCTTAACACTTGATTTGCTCTGTTTAAGGTATACTATTCGACAAATACAAACCAGTTTTCGCAGTTTGAAAGTTCCACCTGCAAATGTTCATACTATAAACACAGCATCCAAATACTAAACAGCCGCTGTGGCCTGTAATTGGCACTCATTGCAGAACCACGCGTCCCTACCCGCAATTGCCCTTGAAGTTCCTAGTTCCCTAAAAAATACCCACACATTGGGCGTACAAGTGATTTAGCGAATTTCCTGCTAACAGTTATCGAACAGAACATAACACTTTATTTTAATTCCTGATAGGTTTATTACGATGCCGAACTTGTTACTGCTACGTTCGGATTGCCCCGATGCGTGTATGAAAGGGAACATCTTCCCTGTATGTTGTCGGTGGCCAACAAACAGAAGTCGGGTATGTGGAGAGACTGTGAAGACACTATGAGTCAGCAGTTTGCGACATACCTGTAGAGGGCTTCGTGACTCATGGGTCGTGACTCGACGCAACAGGTAAATGTGTCTAAGGGAAACATATCAACAGGAAGCACACCACGGTTCACCTGTCCGACTTGACTAATCATCACCCGAGTTTCTTTAACCACCGCTTAATCGGGCTGTATCAGGGTTGTGGGAAGTTTAACAGTACTGGTTCGTTTACAAAGCTACATATATCCCAATCCGTCGACTAACCAACGTGTTCAGTAGACTTATTCATCACTCAAACAAATCAACACAAAAGCACACAACTACTGGAAACTTAGCCAAGAGATTTAAACATAATATCTTGAAAACACCATGGTAAATATTTTAGACGACATGTTGATAAGGCCACCTTGTGGGATGTTTACAAGATTCTAACAAAAAAACCTAACAACTCGGCAACATGTCATGTTGTGTTTCCTATAAAAAGAATACTGAATTGTGTTACGCCGCCCTGTGGCCTGTCGGACTGTTACCAATTGATGATACAGAAGCAGACTAGTCACTAGTTTCCACAAGTCATATAACAAGACACCAACAACTAAGCTACGACACACTAATCAATCCTACCTGGGCTATATCTACGTAACACAGTCAATACAAAACCCGACATACGCGTAGTTCGTGAGCTACGGGTGTATTTACATAACCATACACACATTGGGGTCAGCGTGTTTCACACACGATACGTTGTCACACCTGATGAATCCCGCCGTCTTCTCGCATCTCATAGTTCCCAACCTACCTTGATCTCTCAATCCCCCGCACGCGGATACTGGATCTGAATTTGACAAGTTCTTCTTTGTTTTACAACGTACGAATCGGCAAGCGACACCTTCGTTATTTGGCAGATGTAAACTGCACCACAATAACGGAACAAGTAGCGTGCTCGGGCGAATGTTTTCTTTCTCTGCCTGTGTGACATTCTCTGGTGGCCAGTGTAGCGTGAAGACCCCTCGCCTCCGGTAATCATTGAACCTGACCGGACCCACGATTTGTGTAGCGACACGGATGTAAGTTTGTTCGTCGCCTAAGTGCAGATATGTGATTATGTCTCAGTGATGTCATATTGATGATGTCATCATGTCAACTCACTAGAGTTTGTCAACAAGTTCGTCCTCACCGAGTGGCAACTGCGCACAGCATGACTGTTTATCGCGATGCAATTCGTTATCAAGAAATAACAATAAAGAAAACGATAAACGATAAAAAACAGTAGCAACGCAGCATGTGATATACGTATTTGGAGGAACATCCAAATCCAAATGCAGTTGGCATTATTAAGGTATGGATTTCTCAGAGTGGGTCGAATTTGGAATTCCAACAAAGAGTAACTGAAGTAAATTAAGGCATCACGTAAGTAAATGACAGCAATATTCAACACTGCAAGTACGTCGATAGAGTAGCCACATTCCACAATAGTTGCGTCAAGAAATTCCTATCTAGAAATTCGTGTAAGCCAATGTTCGCGGGATGGGTAGACGTCACGCAGAGAACTGTATCAGCGAGCATGTGTGTTCCCGAAGTACTAAAGGAAAAGTCTGCAAGTTCTTAGAAGCTAAATCAGAACACAAGGCAACACTACGAAGATAACATTGGCTGTTGATGATACGAGAATGTTTAAAAGACACTGGTCGGGTGAAAGAGGAGGGAGACGGTGTAGATGAAAGGCTGAATAGGTTGCTTTGATAACTGTAAACTGTGCGTAGAGGGATAGGATCTGACATCAGCGTGTGATACACGCCATGTAGGTGTGTATTTATACACATTAAGTGTGTGGGTAGGATCATCTGTGACAATAGGGTAGACACCACCATTGCAAGCGGGTGCGACATTTCGACAGTAATTACAGTTTGGCTGATTGTTTCCCAGAGAATTCGAGATGGTGTTCAAATGAACATGTCTGCTGGGATGAAATGCAATACGCATTGAACAGTTCGAAGGACTGGATGACGCGCTGTATAAAAGCGTACCCTTAACTCTACAACTGCCCATTCAGAGCCTTGCTAAGTGGACAGTTCACAGCTTCAACCAATCCGATTAGGAAGTGGTTTTCTGTCTCGTCAAACTGTAGGGTAATTCTGTACAACGAACGTTGTTATCTTACAAACTGTCAAGAATCACCGAGAAATAGACCTCTACAAACGCGCTGACAACGGTGCGGGAAGGGGGAGATTAAATTAGTAATTCAGTAGTCGTGACACGGCAGGACATCTACTTTATGAGACGGCGAGTGTTGCTGGCTTTATTTTACCGAAGTTCTTGCGTTACCTATACGATTAGCGCTGTTTGTTTCCGTTACAGAATATGACTCCATCCCACAGACGGTTCGCGAAGATGCATGCGTGCGTGCGTGCGTGCGTGGTGTGTGTGTGTGTGTGTGTGTGTGTGTGTGTGTGTGTGTGTGTGTGCACGTGCGTGCGTGTGTGTGTTTGGTGTGTGTGCGTTCGTGCGTGCGTGCGTGCGTGCGTGCGTCCGTGTGTGCATCCTAATGACGCAACATTAAGACATAATACTAAAATGACAAATTTTATGTCAATGGTGAAGTGATTCAGTCATGGCATTGTTCATGCCGGATGTGCCGTCACGGGCTAGTTATTCGGGAAGAGTGATGACTAATGTTGTCACAAAAGAAGCGTTAACCAAAGGTATTTATACATTTCTTTGATTACTGTGATGAACTTTGCAGGAATACCATAGTGTTGCATCAGCATCCAGTTGACCTCTCTGTCCACACTGTCGAAGGATTTCTCGAAATCTGTGAAGATGATATAGAGGGGTGACAGCCACTCGATTGACTGTTCTATGATTATTCTCAAGGTGGCAATATGGACAGTACATGATTTGTCTTTTCTAAATCCAGCTTGTTCTTCACATAGCTTGTCGTCTAGTGCTCCCTTCAGTCTGTCCAAAATGATGCGTGTGAATAATTGGTACTGAGAGTAGTGTAATTCCTCTCCAGTTCTTGCACATTCCCAAGTCACGTTTCTTTGGCAGTTTGACAAGGTATCCATTTGTCTATGCTTTTTGGACTTCCTTTTTCCCCCAGATCTCCAGAAACAGCTTGTGCATCATATCTGTAGTCGTTTATAGCTCTGCTTCAGGGCGTCTGGTGGTATGCCGTCCGGTCCTGGAGCCTTTCCATTCTGTAATGACTTCAGTGCTCAGCTTATTTTGGACTTTGAAGGTGGGCTTGTGTCAACATTTGGACCATAACATTTTTACGTTGTTATGAAACTGGCCTTGCACTATGTTACGTGGATTGTGGTTTTAAATTTAAGTATTTAGCGAGCCTGGAGGGAGGGAGAAAGTGAGGAAGGAGGGAGGGAGAAAGAGTGGAAGGAGGGAGGGAGAAAGAGAGGAAGGGGGAGGGGAGAACGAGAGGAATGAGGGAGGGAGAAAGAGAGGAAGGAGGGAGT